>OY757011.1:122894145-123281460 GCA_963580285.1 Lucinisca nassula
GCACCCATTGATTACTTTTTGTCTCTGAACTTGAAGAAATAATTGCGGAGGACGTCACTTACGGTCAGATGAAGAGCTTAAGGCAGGGGGCTGAGGGGTGGATTGACTCGAAAGACGCTGGATTCTACCAAAATGAACATACAACCTTGGCACGTCGATGGAGGAAGTGCTTATTGCTTCGGGGTGACTATATGGAAAAAGAAGAAGTCATGCATGACTATAAGTAGGTATGACCGGATACGTATTGAACGACCCTCTTATCTAAGCAAAAACGAGTATTTTCTGATGAAGATATTTCATATTTTTTCTTATTAATGCACCAACCATTAGGTTGTGGGTACTGCTCTGAGACATAGGATGTAGGTACTCGGTACTCAGCGGGACTGTTCTAACGAGTACCCACAACCTTTGTCTTGGAGCAGTAGTAAGAAAAATGGTGTTTCCACCTTCAAACCTTAGTTTTCTCTGTATAAAGTCGGGTTTAGAGGGTTGTTCATTTCACGAACTTGTTAACCTGATGGTGTCGTTCTTGAGTTCCTAGGAATAATCCCATAAGGATTAACCCTTATCCCGCTGCATAACTCAATTAAGCCACACCCATTGCTGATTATCAACCAATCAAATTACTTGATATAATACATTTGTTCAGTTCACAAACTGCATGACAAACAGTGTAGATCCTGATCAGATGCCTTCTTCAGAAGCCATCTGATCTGGATCTACACTCTTTGCAAAGGTAGGGGTTGTCCTGAACAGCAGGATAATGGTTAATATATTTGTGACAATTTAGGGAAAACGTTTTGCTTTATCACGAAAACGGATGTTGTGTTTACTTATTAGCATACTCTCGATGAGGCGATTTTAATGAGTGCACACTATATACTCATAGTTTAAAGAACATAAAAAGCTATTCGTATTAATATGCCGCCTTACCTGCTGTTGTTATTTAACCTCAATGGCCGGAACAACCCCTATCTCAAGCATTGTATGGTCCCAAAAGCGACACTGTGTCCATACCTAGCGTATACTTGAGCGAATTTTCGTTTTCGGATCGATTGGTTATCAATCGACTCAAAGTTATTAACCAGAAAAACACTTTAGTTCTAAAGTCCACGCGACTATCACTGGTTTGTATGCAATCTTAACGCTTATTTATAGAAAATAGCCGCGTTATTCTAAGCGGCTATTCCAATGTGAGGTCAGAGAGTTAGTAAGAGGGTTAACTAATGAATCTGGTCGTAATCATAGGATGGGCTTGGTAAACAGTGTAGACCCAGATCAGACGCCGCAGAACCCGGATCTACACTTGTTGCTTAAAAATGGAATTTAGGATTAAACGAAATAGAATAAGCCTCAGTCTAGGACTATTTTTCCAGACCGTCACGAAAACATGTCTATATAATTTTGACCCCCTCGAACCCCACTTTTATATAGTGAAACTGGGGTTAAAAGGGGTAAACTTTATTTTTCTTATTTCTGCTCTAAAATAAAGAGTGTCGGTACTCGTTAGAACCGCATCGAGGCGGTTCTAACGTGTACCGACACTCTTTATTTTAGAGCAGAAATAAGAAAAATATCACAATTTTTCATCTTAAAATTTTCATTTTTTTCGGCGATAAAGGTTACGATGAATTGGTATACGCGTGTTTTCGTAATGCTACACTCAGAGGCAATCGACACACCAGTCCTCTCAGTGCCTTGATTTTTTCAAAAGATACCACAGATCACGAAGGAAACGAAAGTATGAACTGTACCACTAAGAACTCCGGGGAGACACTACACTGCAACAACACGCAACTTAACACTCACAGAAGTAGTTTTGCTACAATAAATGTGTTTAGTTCCTCTTTTCACGCCAAGTCAACTAGCGAAGGAAGGGAGGAAGGAAGGAAGAAATGAAGGAAGGGAGAAAAGAATTCGAAAAGCGTGCAGCAAATAGAAAAGTGAGTTCTTGTAAAGCCGTGACCGAGCCGCGACACAAAACTATTTGCTTGCCGCAAAAAGAGAAGTGAATAGCTGTAAAGTCTGCACCAAGCCTCGTCAGTACATGTATACAAGTAAAATAAAAACTGTTCGCTGGTAGCAAAATAGTGGTGACTGTGTAAAGCTGGGACCGTGCCGCGTCAGTACGTCCATAAATTTAAACTCGTATTTGCTTGTAGCAAATAGAAAAGTGAGTGACAGTAAAGCCCGGACCGACCCGCGTCAGTAAATCTATAAATACAACTTATTTGCTTCCGATTTTGTGGGATATTACCCGGCATTGATATGAAATGATATCTCAAGCTATACTTAGCGGCTGGTATCAAAACAGAGCAATGTCAGTTCATCTATAAAATCAAACCATTTGCTTAGCAAAAAGAGAATGTCTGTAAAGCCGTGACCGGGCCGTGTCAGTACATCATTACTGTAAAGCCGAGTGAGTGAGTTTTAGTTTTAATTCCCACCAACAGCTTAGGTCATACGGAGACGGGACCTCGGTTTAAAGACTCATCCGAAAGTCTCTGTAAAGCCGAGACCGAGCCGCGTCAATACAATTGTAGCAAATACTTTGAATTTATAGGTGTAATCGTAATGAGCCCAAAACGTCCAGGTGAACGGATACACAGGAAAAGTTTGGGTTTAAAGGGAGATAATTTTATAGATCAACCCATATCTGACCTATAATACAGGTATTCAAACAAACTATTTTTGTCCCGGAGTGGGGTCTACATCACGTGGACAAGTCCATGAAATAAAGATCCCCCCCTAAATTCCACTTTATATAGAGAAACTGCGGTTTACGTGTGTGTGGGGGGGGGAGGGGGGAGGGGTGGTTATACATTATTGTTCTTCTGATCCAAGACATAGGTTGTTGGTACTCGTTAGAACCGCCTCATTCTAACGAGCACCCACAACCTAAGTTTGCAGTATAAATAAGAAAACTATCACATATTTTTATCAGAGAAGTAGCCATTTTGGAGGTGTGAAAAATGCATATATACTGTTTGGCAATATCGCTTTATGGGGACACTAGGTACTTGTGGAAAAGTATTTCCTTTAAACTTGACCCCAGTTCACCTTACATATTACCATGTTAAAGTGAGTTTAATTGAAGATGTATCAATTCATCTTAATCTCGAAGTTTCAAGAAACTTGCCAAAAATTAAGCAACCATTTAGGTGATCTTTAAAAAAATCTTATCAACTGATTCCGTGATTGCACCCATGCATATGAATGTGATATTTTCGAAGGTGTAGGAAATATAACGTTGATAAATAAGTTTTGCTTGATTACATGTGCATTTCAGTAAGATTTGGGTGTGAGAATGTTCTGCTTGCACATTCATGTAATGTTCTGAAGCATGAAAGAAAACAACCGAAATTTCATTCTTTTAACTCAAAATGCATCATTGTTTCATATATCGGATTCATTTAAAATATTCAAGTTTTACATTCATCACGAAAACACACCTATATAATTTTGACCCCCTTGAACCATATTTTTATAAAGTAAAACTGGGGTTTACAGGGGTAAACCTTATTTTTCTTATTTCTGCTCAAAATATAGATTGTGGGTACTCGTTAGAACCGCCTCATTGAACCCACAGTCTATATTTTGAGCAGAAATAAGAAAAATATCACATTTTTTCTTCTGAAAATTTTCATTTTTGACGGTAAAATTTACAGTGTGTTTTAATAGGCGTGTTTTCTTAATGTTAGAAAGCTATTGAAAATATTTGTGTAAAATGTAAATCTGCGTTTACAAAAGATGGTGATAGTGGCGTGTGGCTGGCTTAGCCCCAACCCCGTACTTCAGAATAGTAAAGTTTATATTCTATGTTCCTTAATACCGTTTAATCATTAACCGCTTGACGCTTATGATCCACAAAGAGGGTTGACGCGTCGTTAAACACCAAATCATCATCATCTATGTTCCTTTGACATCAATGATTTCATTACGGTAACATACCCGTGCTACATAGTGCTTTTTTCACATTTCCAAAATGGCTTCATTTCTAATGAAACTCCGTGATATTTTTCTTAATTCTACTGGAAACATAGTTCGTGGGTGCTCATTAGAACCACCTCATTGAGGCGGTTCTAACGAGTACCCACAACCTATGTCTTGAAACAGAAATAAGAAAAATATGTATACCCCCGTCAACTCAAGTTTTCTCTATAGAAAGTGGATTTTAGTGGTGTATTCATTTCACGGACTTTTTCACGTGATGTCATTTCGGAAAAAAATAGTGCTGTCAGAGGACCCCTTACTGAAACGGGATCAAACATGTGGCCTTTTATTATGTAAACTGGAATGTTCGCGAGTGATCATTACACAGAACTGTTATCATACATTTACGTTATCATGCCGCTATTATCCTGACAAAATGCTAAACAAAACAAAACAAAAAAACTAAAATGTCTAATAACTCTGCTAATATTGCAGATAGAGTTATGGCCCTTGTGCCTCTGCTAATATATCAGATAGAGTTATGGCCCCTGTGCACTGTACTTTAGCACAGAGTCCTTTAAAATTGTCGAAGTTTCATTTGGCTATCTAAAGCGGTTTTCAAGTTATTATCCGGCAAAACTCTAAACAAAACAATGCAAAGTCCAATAACTCTGCTAATATTGCGGACAGCGTTATGACCCTTGTACACAGCATTTCTGCATAGTGCCCTTTATAAGTGTGTGAAAGTCCACTCGGAAACCTCAAGCGGTTTCGAGCTATTGTCTGGACAAAATTCTAAACAAAAATGCATATATGTTCTATAGAAAGGTATTCCTTTGGCAGCAAGCGAATATCAAAGACCTGGACCTTCTGGTTTCAGATAAGGAATTAAAAGGTTTTCCCCATATAAGCCTATATCAAACGTGGGCCCCGAGGCAGGGCCATTTTTTGCCCAAAGCTATAATTTGAACAATCTTGATAGAAGTCATTTTGATGAAGCTTCATACCAAATATCAAAGACCTGGGCCTTGCGGTTTCAGAGCAGAAGATCTAAGGGTTTCCTTATATAAGAGTATGTTAAACATTTGGCCCCCCTGGATGGTACCATTTTTGGCCCGAAGGCTATTATTTGAACAGTCTTGATAGAGGTCTAATAGATGAAGCTTCATACCAAATATCAAAGACCTCGGCCTTCTGGTTTCAGAGTAGAAGGGTTTTTTTATAGGTTTTCCCAATATAAGCCAATGTAAAATATCTGGGCCCCAGGGCTGGGCCATTTTTGTCCAAAGGATATAATTTTAACAATCTTCGTAGAGGTCCACTAGATGAAGCTTCAAACCAAATATCAAACACCGGGGCCTTCTGGGTTCAGACAAGATGCTTAAGGTATTCCCTATATAAGCCTATGTAATACATGTGGGCCCCGAAGCGGGGCCGTTGTTTGGCCCCACTGCTATGATTTTAACAATCTTGAGGTCCGCTAGATGAAGCTTCATACAAATATCAAAGACCTGGGCCCTCTGTTTCAGAGAAGAAATTTTTTAAGGTTTTCCCTGTATAAAAAAATAGAAGTGAAGGTCGATACAATTAACCCACAGCTCCCATCAGAGACACCGAAGGGAAAGAAACACACACATGAAACAACTAGACTCTAATGGAAACATCACTGGTGGAAAGCCAGAAGGACAATCACTTTTCCACCAAATGGCCAATTGGCTATCCGAAGCAAAATAATATAAGCGATACACACACCCAAACACAAGCCATTACAAAAATAATCCACGACAGAAGAACCGCCTTGGAACGGTCAGTGAAACGAATTCCACTGGGAGGCCTAAATCGATATTACGTGGCCACAATCCTTGCCCTTACTTCCGTCGCGATTTAGACAAATATTTGGTTCAGTCCGCATTAAGTCCTCGTAACTCATCAGTGCAACATCTCCGTGAACACAAAAATCAATATACCACAGAGATGAAACAACGGTGAGGACTCGACAGCAAGAAACCACTGAAATGCTGGAGCAAAAGAAAACCAACAGTTAGACTCCGATGAGCCCAACCAGAGACAGAGCATCAGACACCAACCAGCAATACATAAAATTAGATTCTTTCTAATTCTCAGTAGGCCTTTATGCTGGAACCGTCATAGAATCTGAGGCCTGACCCACCGGCGTGCAATTAAAGAGGGTTGTCAACCGTGACTGTGTTAAGAAACAAAGTTGTCAACCGTCATTGGGTTAACTACCATGCATGCAGTCTGTCGTATAACATTTATATTGAACCCATTTATATATCGAAGAATGATTTTGCGATATTGAGTACTGAAGTCATTGCAATCATATATTTTTCTGAACTTATATTCTAAGTCATCATAAAATTCGGGTTCCGATAGACCTTGTTGCAGAAGAGATTTAAGTCCAACATTGATGTTTGAAATTAAATCGGAATGACGTCCATAAAATTTTGAAAAGCCTTTGCGTATTTGATGATATCGATAACCCTGATTTAGAAGTTTAGTAGTTAACAATTTATTACGAGTGTTGAAGTCAGTCACGCGACCAGACACTCTGCCAAATCGAATTAATTGCGAAATGTAAACGCCATAGGACGCCGCACGAGGAACATCACCATCCAAGAAAGGAAAATTTACAATCTCAAAATCATCAATCATCGCGTTTATCACCAATTTTGCAAGAAACAAATCCATCTACAATAGATAGGTGTAAATCTAAAAACGGGGCCTCGGTCAGACGAATTTGCTTTATTTAACTGACGTTCTGGGGGGTGTAAATTTGACTGATCAAACCATCGAAATAGGTATTGTCAATATTAAATAAATAATCAAAATATCTATAACCCTATGTAATACATCTGGGCCCTAACGTTTTTCGAATGAAAATATTTAATATTTTTCTTATTTCTAGTCCAAATATAGACTGTGGATGCTTGCTAGAGCCGCCTCTCTGAGTACCCACAATCTATGTTTTGAGCAAAACAGAAAATAATGAACATCCCGTAACCTCACTTTGGAGGTTTGGAAGGGTGTTCATTGCAAGAACGTTTAAACCTGATAAAAAAGGGTTGACCACCATGCATGTTGTTTGTCACAAAACATTTTGCTAAGCTAGCAAAGTAAATGATCCACTCCTTTTGACTCTGAAATAGGATTGATATAGTCTCTAGACTTATACGGAATAACCTTTGTCGCTTAATTCTTTTCAAGTGACAAATCTATAGGCAGACAAATTCATCAGAGGGTATTTTATGCTATTTTTATTCTAAGACTGAGACACATATTCAGACTGGAGGCAATATGTAATCTTTATACTTCATCTCTATGATCCTGCAGTCTATAATATTGTTGTACCGTCGGTTCCATGCTATTAATGGAAAGAAGTCAATGATAATGGGCCGCGTCTTGAGAAAATGCCTTTGAGGTTGTCGGACCAGTCAAAGACCATCAAGAAAACAGACCTACATAATTCTGACCCCTTTGAACCCCCACTTTTATCTAGTAAAACTGGGGTTTACAGGGGTAAACATTAGTTTTCTTATTTCTGCTCTGAAATATAGATTGTGGGTACTCGTTAGAACCGCCTCATTGAGGCGGTTCTAACGTGTACCCACAATCTATATTTTGAGCAGAAATAAGAAAAATATCACAATTTTTATGTGAACATTTTCATTTTTTTCAGCGGAAAAAATTACAATGTATTTATATAGGCGTGTTTTCGTGATGCAGAGTACAGGGTAAACCGTAACAGTACCTAAGTAGCGTAATGTCTCTGGATTCTGCGTAAGGTTAATATTATAAGTCTGTATAACGAACATCCCTGTAGACCCAAGCTTATACAGAGAAAACTGGGGTTTAGTGGGGTATAAATTATTTTGCTCGTTGTGCTAAAAAAGCATATATTGTGTGTAGTAGGCAGAACCGTCTCACCGAGGTTCTAACGAGCACCCACCATTCATATTTGGACCAGAATTAATTAAAATATTAAACATTTTAGCTGAAAAATGCTAGTTCTCGTGATAAGAAGTGTCATCGTAAAGGCTGTTTTTTTTTTTTTTCAAGAAAGTTTCAATATTCTTCATTCCCATTGCTGAGATGCCGGACCTAAAAGATAAGGTAGACAATGCACCTGTGCACAGTTGACTGTCATTACGAAAACACGCCTATACAAATACACTGTAACCTTTATCGCCGAAAAAAAAATTAAGATGAAAAAGTGTGATATATTTCTTATTTCTGCTCAAAATCCCTAAACCCCAGTTTTTCTATATAAAAGTGGGGTTCAAGGGGGTAAAATTTATATAAGCGTGTTTTCGTAATGTTTTTAGAAACTTGCAACAAGTGGAAGTGAGAGAATGACATGTTAAAATATTTCTTGATCGATATCTCCGGGCTAGGTAAGTTGAAACACACACACACACACACACACACACACACACACACACACACACACACACACACACGCACAGACGTACGCACACACGCGCGCGCGCACACACACGCGCACTTGCACGCACGCAAAACCTGGCTAGCGAGCATACTTACATGTAAGACTGGTTTTCAGTACTCTTGTTAGAAAAAAAACATTAGATTCTTGTTTATTTGAATTGAGGTTTAACGTTCCCGTCAACAATAGTTATGTCATTTTGGAGACGTTACTTCTATTTTTGTGTGGCTTTTACACGACATTGAGGTGTAATGTCATCTCAAGCCCTGCTGCCTAATTAAACCAAAAGGCATATATACATTGAACGGTCTGAGTCACCACACTTTTCCTGGGCCGGATAAGCCCTCCTTATAAGCGGTTTACCACAAATTACCAGTACTCATGTGCGGTCAGTTTCAGCTCCACGTGGAAGCATTATGCAGCCCATTTCTCCAAGCCTCGACGGGCCTTGGCGCAGCAATATATTCTACAACAACTTAGCTGCCAATGATCACAGGACATTTCGTATAAGCTATTTAGCAGCTTATCACAGAACACATCAGACCATCCAAAATAAATCTGAAAATATTATTAGATGTCGACTACTTCGGTGTACCCATAGACGAAGCTGCGACATTTTGTCACAATTTAATTATTGGAAACTGACAAGAAATCCAAATGGGGTCATTTGTTACGAGTTCCATTTAGAAATGTATAACAACGTTATCATATTTTGGCATTACGAAAATACATCCATGTGACATAGTTGCGGGGAGGGTTGGGGTGAGGCAATTGTGTCATGTAACTTTCGTCACTGGGGCGTCCAACTGTCCGACAATGCCTGTTGTCCTTGCAGCACGTACATGTAAGCGTTGATGGGGGCAGTTGTTATTTCTTCAGTTTCTGCACTTTCCGAGATTCATTTTCCTCTGTGTCCCGTGTCATTCACTGTCATCTCCTCTGCTGTCTCTTCTACCTCTTTTCTCTCTTTCTCTGGCAGACGACACAAAATCACCCACAAGAGTTGACGTGTCGTTAAAACCCAACCAATCAGTTACATGTAATGTGACAAAGTGTATTCCTTCATGTCGCCAAATTTTATATTCTGATAGAAATGTGTGATTTTAATTCTTATTTGTTCTAAAAACATCGGGGCGGTTCTAACGAGTACTCACAGTCTAAAGTTTGAGCAAGAATAATGAGAATGATGCACAATTATATACCCCTGTTAACCCAACTTTTCTCCAGATTGGGTTTACAGGGTCTTCATTTCTTGGACTTGTTAACGTTGTGTAGATGTAGACCATGGGTCGGTTGTTCAAAGCATCGTTAGCTTAACGATGTCGTTAGCGGTCATATTGTTAACTCTTCTAGCAAGTACAATATCGTAAATTTTGGTATTTTTGCTGAAAAAAATGTGAGCAGCTTTTACGGACGCAAAAGCTGCTCACATTTTTTTTTTCAGCAAAAATTTCAGCATATTTTTAATGATCAAAGTTTTAACGATACGTTAACTAACATGTCGTTAGTTTTGAACAACTGGTCCCAGGTCTAATTGTTTAAAACTAACGAAGTCGTTAATTAACCGATTTTTAAAACTTAGATACTTTAAATTTAAATTAAGCTCGTAGTTTAATGAATCATATAAACAAACATTTTGCTTTCAAATATGAGTAGCTTCTGAAAATACAAAAATAACTGGCATTTTTTCAGCAGATAAAGCCTTGTTATCACGTTAACAAGTTAACGTTAACATGTTATGAAAACACCTTTTATATACAGAAATGGGTTTACAGTGATATACATTATTTTTCTTACTTCTGCTCCAAGACATACGTTGTTGGTATTCGTAAGAACCGTTGTAACGAGCACCAACAACCCATGTTTTGAGTATATACCATTTTACCGTTTTAAAGGTATAAAACAGTGCACTATGTCGCACGGATATGTTATCTCAATGATTAGATATTGTACTTGGTAACAATTAGACCACTGCTTTTAGCAAGTGAACATGAAATCGTCTTTATTTATTTATTCCAAATATCAGTCATCATATAGTTCGCCAACAAATAGATGGCAGTGACGTAGCTGACTATTTGAGCTATTTTACCGTTAGCCCCATAAGCTTTGCATTGTTCAGAACAAAAACAAGTCGTGACGTCACTGTCAACTATTCCTTGTCGTACAGTACATATGTACATAATACAGACATATATATATATATATATATATATATATATATATATATATATATATATATATATATATATATATATATATATATATATATATATATATATATATATATATATGGCTCGGATTGGGCGTAGGCTTGGCCTATATTTGCCCTCTCCGTGGGTACCGCAATTGACAGAGAGTAATACAGAGTACATCAACACAATACAATGATAAGCTGATCATCTAGGATACAGACATTATGCTTCCATAATACATAGTTCAAGTGGTTTTACAGCAGTTAGGCGGAGAGATAGAAGCAGCAGAAATGAAATCGTCTTTCAATCTTCCGTCATCCGTTAAAACGCCGTACTTGTCATATTTGGGGAAGGCAACATTGCGATGACACACCCGTGCGACATAATGCATTTTTTACATTTCCGAAATGGGTATTTTTCTGATGAGCATCCGTGCTGTTTCTGTTATTTATACAGTAAACAAAGGCTGCAGGTGCTCTTTAGAGTAACAACAACTTATGTCTTGCAGCAGAAATAAGAAACTAATGTATAGCCCCATAACCCCAAGTTTTGTCTATATAAAGTGAGGCTTAGGGCCCTGCAGGCACAAAACGTTGACTCAACGTTGAACTAACGTTGAAACAACGTTTTCAACGTTGTTACAACGTTAGTTCAACGTTGAGTGCCTGCTTGGGGGGGGGGGGGGGGGTGTTCTTTCCACCGACTTACGGTGTTCTTTTCGTGGACGTGTTTGCGTGATGACATTTAAGCCTCCCTGAGCCGAAGTCTTCGGGGGAGCTTAAAGATTGATACTCTTCCTCCTCGTCTTCCTCATACTCCCACATTTTCAAACAACTTCTTCTCCTCTGAATAAGCTTGGTCGATTTTAATTATATTTTGTATGCAAACTCATGGCAATGGATGTTCAAATGGCCTGGTCACATGACCAAGATGGCGCTACATGTATGTCCAAATGTAAGAAAGATCTTAAAATCTTTTTCTCCAGTGGCAAGATTGCCGTGTAACTCGATACGTACAGTCGAACTTCAACAACTGGAACGCATTTAGGACCATGAAAATTTGAGGTAGGAGTAGCTCGACTAACTGATGTTTCCACATGACGTCAGGTCACGAGGCATAATTCGATCACCATATATCATGATATTCTATATATAAAAATGTATGTTATTTGTGCTCTTTAGAATCGCCTCATCATACATATTAAAGTTTTACATTGTTAACGCCGAAATAACCAAATGCAGTAGAACTTCAATGGCTCGAACCTCGATAGCTCGGGTACCATGGATGAGTCAAACACGTTCTTGAGTACATGGCGAATTCGTCCAAATACGATATAGAGATAATTTAGGCAGTTTTTCTTCTTCTCGTACGTTGCAAATGTATGTTGTGTGTACTCTGGTATGGCACTAATAGTAAACCTCCGTGGCTCAAACTCTTAATATCTCGAACATTGTCCAAAAGGTATTCGAGCCATTGAAGATTCACCATAATATCGATTGATGACTGGGCCTGAATCATCTCCAGAAACATTTTTATTGTTTTAAAATATCACGAATCTTCCTTCCGAAATGTTCTAGGTGTTTATTTTAACATTCATTGTTTACATTTCTTAAAATTAATGCATTCTGTCTGCGCCAAACCTTTCCAAGAAAGTTTCTCCTTATTAATGAGACATAACTTGGCGTTAGTTCAGCAAACAATGCATACTCGGCGCCATTTTAAATGTACTCTGTATACGGTCCACTCTCTTTATATCAAACACTCATATCTCAAACTACTGCTAAAACGAAACCCAATCTTGAACATACCATCCCCGCCCATCGAGGCTGCGAGAAATAGATTGGGCTGCATCGTGTTTCCATGCAGAGCTGAAACTGACCACACATGAGTACTGGAAAACCGCTTAGAAGGACTAATCCTGCCCAGGCAAAGGGTGTGAGTCAGACCGTCCAGTGCATATACGCTTTTTACTTTCATTGAGCGGCAGGGCTTGAGATGTCATTTCAATGATCTCAATGTATGGTAATACCTCACAAAATTGGAAGCAACGCCTCAAAAATTACCTAGATAGTGTTGACGGGAACACTGAACCTCAATTCAAATCTTGAACATTTATGTTTCAGTATTGTTACAGATATGTGTATGTTCCTTTGATTCCAACTGTTTATAAAGCTACAAATACATGTACCAGTCCCAGTTGGGGTTGAGATAATCGACAGTCGTTTTCTGTATATGCTTTGAGTGTATGCACACGAAAGGATGTGCCAATTTGGCATGTGCAACCACGCAGCCTCTGATAAGTCTTCATGCATCCTGTCAAGACTGTGTAATGAACACCCCTGTAAAGCCTATACTATATAGAGAAAACTATGGTTTACAAGGGTTAAATTAGTTTTCTTATTTTTGCTACAAGACACAGGTTGTGGGTACTCGTTAGAACTGCCTCAATGAGGCGATTCTAACCAGAACCGAAACATATTTTTGGAGTATAAATAAGAAAAGTATTAGAAATAGTATCAGAAAAAAACGTCTTTGAGATATGAAAGAATGCACTATGGCATATGGATTTCTCATTGCAAATGATGCGCACTGATCACAGTGACTGCCCGGATGCGCACTCGAATCAGTGTCGTTGCCTGTCATTTAGGTCATCTATGGGCGCTTGCGCATCCATAAATCGAAAACGAAAAAGATTATTTTGTTGTTGTTTGTTTTCGTTTTTTTTGTGTGTGTTGAGGGGTGTTTGTTTTTATTGCTGTTGTTTGTTTTGCGACCCTTTCAACAAGATAAGTGCAGGTATATCGAACTTATCGTTCATCAGAGATAGTCAAAACCGAAGTTCATTGAGAAAAACCGCCTGACCTTCCGGTTCAGATCTTGTCCCATATTTGACCTTTGTGCCCTGAGGGAGGATCTGAGAGAGGAACAAACGCACAACCCCGCCTAAATTATCCCAAATATAATAATATGTTAAATCTAAACTGTTCTAAACATGTAAATGACCACCCCCGCCCATCGGGGCTTGAGAAATAGATTGCGCTACATGGTGCTTCTGCGCAGAGCTAAAACCGACCGAACTAGTAAGTGTAGTTCATGACTTTAGGCTTTACAAATAGAGCAAAACCTAATCAGACAACACAGAAAGTTGTTCCTAATATGGTTCTACACTACTTTCCAATGTCGTTTTTTTCTGAGATAGTTTAAAAATGTTTAATGCATATTGTATTATACGTTATAAAAGACCCTCGTTATATCAAAACAGTTCGTCGTTAATAAAAAGTTGCTGCTATAGTCAATCCCAATAAGGAGTGGTTTACTGTAATAGAGAACATTTTACTCTCATTCTCAACAACTCTAAGAAACAAATGTCGTAGATGTAAGTAGAGACTCGCCTCGAAATACAATATTCTTGTTCCATTGCAGTGTCCTTACAACAAGTTTTGTGTTACATGTATATCGAATGTCTGTATGATGAGTGTTGATTGTACATGTCTCATCATGTGTGGAACAATTAATGGCAATAAGTATATTTTTAATGCATATATTGATGAGCTGCTCATTGACTCTAGTCTTTATGATTACAATCAATATCTGCAAATTTAAACAATTGCATCTTTCTGAAAAATAAAAAAATATATATACATGTATTTATATGGGAACAAAAATGGCCCCATCTTATGCTAACATATTCATAGGTCGGCTGGAAAAACAGCTTCTACTATCAGTCAGTCTGAAGCCATTTTCTTGGCTCAGGTTTATTGACGATATAGACATGAATCATGGCAGAGAGAATCTAGAAGTATTCCTCGAAGACGCAAACAACTTCCATGCCTCTATAAGGTTTACTGCCGAGGTCACAAATGACAACCACTTCTTTCTAGACACCAAGTCACATCTGGTCGATGGCAAGATTGTTACAGACCTTTACACTAAACCTATAGACTCTCACCAGTAACTCTTACCAAACAAGTTGCCACCCTCCTCATTTCAGTATGAATACCCCATACAGTCTTGCACTTCGCATGAGGCGCATCTGCCCCGACTCTGATACTTTCGGGGAAAAGAGTGAAAGAACTGTCTGAGCAACTTCACAAGCGTGGTTATCAAAAGCAGGTTAGTGTCCAAGCCATAGAGAAGGTTAGACAAATGGACATACGCAGACTTTTACAATACCAGTCAGTCAAAACCAACAGGACACAAAGACGTTCTGCCATTCGTCATGACTTACCACCCGGACCTTCATAAAGTCAGGAGCATCGTCGATAAACATTTGTCCATCATCGAATAATCTGAACATCTAAATACAGTCTTCCCACAGAAGCCAATCATGGCATACAGGCAACCAAAAAGTCTCAGAGATCTTCTTGTGCTGGTTAGACTCAAACCAGACCCCATCGAGAATGAGCCTTTGAGTGTATGCGAACCCTGTGGCAAAGCAAAATGCCAAACCTGCAGAATGATAACCACCTCTCAGATAGCACAATCGTCCAGTGGTGCTATAGTGAAGCTTGAACGCGACACCAATTGTACAACACAAAACGTGGTCTACCTGATATCGTGCGGTAAATGTTGGAAACAGTATATTGGGGAAACCAATTGCAAGCGCAATATAAGAATGAATGGTCATAGTGATAACTGCATGGAGACAGAGGAGGTTTGAAGGATCTCCAGTTGCACAGCACTTCCGCTTGCCAGAACATGACTTCATAAGCCATGCTTCTGTTTGCTGTCTTGACCACAACTCAGAGGGGGAAAAGTAGAGAGAGAGCTACTGGATCCGACGTCTAAACACTCTGAATCCCAGTGGTATCAACAAAGGAGATTAATCCATGACCTCGGTTCAGCTTGCTAGTTGACGGCCCCGAAGGCTCCTTGTTTTTGCCCGATGCATATTCAGACTGGAGGCAATATGTAATCTTTATACTTCATCTCTATGATCTTGCAGTCTATAATATTGTTGTACGGTCGGTTCCATGCTATTAATGGAAAGCAGTCAATGATAATGGGCCGCGTCTCGAGAAAATGCCTTTGATTTTGTGGACCAGTCAAAGACCATCACTAAAACAGACCTACATAATTCTGACCCCTTTGAACCCCCACTTTTATCTAGTAAAACTGGGGTTTACAGGGGTAAGTATTTGTTTTCTTATTTCTGCTCTGAAATATAGATTGTGGGTACTCGTTAGAACCGCCTCAATGAGGCGGTTCTGACGTGTACCCACAATCTATATTTTGAGCAGAAATAAGAAAAATATCGCATTATTTATGTTAAAATTTTCATTTTTTTCAGCGGAAAAATTTACAACGTATTTGTATAGGCGCGTTTTCGTAATGCAGAATACAGGGTAAGCCGTAACAGTACCTAAGTAGCTTAAGGTCTCTAGATTCTGCATATTCATTAACATCCCTGTAAACCCCAGTTTATACAGAGAAAACTGGGGTTTAGTGGGGTATAAATTATTTTGCTTTTTGTGCACCAAAAAGCATATATTGTGTGTAGTAGGCAGAACCGTCTCACCGAGGTTCTAACGAGCACCCACCATTCATATTTGGACTAGAATTAATAAAAATATTAAACATTTTAGCTGAAAAATGCTAGTTCTCGTGATAAGAAGTGTCATCGTAATGGCTGTTTGTTTTTTGTTGTTGTTTTTTTTTTGTGTTGTTTTTTTTTGTTGTTGTTTTGTTTTGTTTTTTGTTTGTTTGTTTTTTGTTGTTGTTTTTTTTTCAAGAAAGTTTTAATATTCTTCATTCCCATTGCTGAGATGCCGGACCTAAAAGATAAGGTAGACAATGCACCTGTGCACAGTTGACTGTCATTACGAAAACACGCCTATACAAATACACTGTAACCTTTATCGCCGAAAAAAAATAAGATGAAAAAGTGTGATATATTTCTTATTTCTGCTCAAAATATAGATTGTGGGTGTTCTCTAGAACCGCCTCGGTGAGGCGGTTCTAATGAGTACCCACGATCTATATTTAAGAGCAGAAATAAGAAAAACATGGTATACCCCCCTAAACCCCAGTTTTTCTATATAAAAGTGGAGTTCAAGAGAGATCTAATTCAAGGTAAAATTGGTTGGTGCCTGATGCTCTGTCTCTGGTCGGGCCCATCGGAGTCTAATTGTTGGTTTTCTTTTGCTCCAGCATTTCAGTGGTTTCTTGCTGTCGAGTCCTCACCGTTGTCTCATCTCTGTGGTTCTTTGATTTTTTGTGTTCACTGAGATGTTGCACTGATGAGTTAAGAGGCCTTCATGCGGACTGAACAAATTATTTGTCTAAATCGCGACGGAAGTAAGGGCGAGGATTGTGGCCACGTAAAATCGATTTAAGCCCCCCCCCCCCCCCCCCCAGTGTAAATCTTTCCAATGACCGTTCCAAGGCGTTTCTTCTGTGGCGGTTTATTTATGGTGTTGTTTGTTACTTACTGTGTGTATCACTTGTGTCTTTTTATTTTGGATGGCCATATGGCCATTTTGTGGGAAAGTAACTGTCCTTATGGCCTTCCTTTGTTTAGGTTTCCATTATGGTCTGGTCGCTTAATGTTTGTGTGTCTTTCTCTTTGGTGTCTTTGATGGGTGGAGTAAGTTAATTGTATCGATTCCTGATCTTTGTTTTACTTCTACTTTTCAAGGGGGTAAAATTTATATATATTTTTGTAATGTTTTTTAGAAACTTGCAACAAGTGGAAGTGAGAGAATGACATGTAAAAACTATTTCTTGATCGATATCTCTGGGCTAGGTAAGTTGAAACACACACACACACACACACACACACACACACACGCACGCACGCACGCACGCACGCAAAACCTGGCTAGCGAGCATACTTACATGATGTAACACTGGTTTTCAGTACTCTTGTTAGAAAACATTAGATTCTTGTTTATTTGAATTGAGGTTTAACGTTCCCGTCAACAATATTTATGTCATTTTGGAGACGTTACTTCCATTTTTGTGTGACTTTGACACGACATTGAGGTGTATTGTCATCTCAAGCCCTGCTGCCTAATTTAACCAAAATGCTTATATACATTGGGCGGTCTTATTCACCACTCTTTGCATGGGCAGGATAAGCCCTTATAAGCGGTTTACCACAAATTACCAGTACTCATGTGCGGTCAGTTTCAGCTCCACGTGGAAGCACTATGCAGCCCATTTCTCCAAGCCGCGACGGGCCTTGGCACAGCATTAGATTCTACAACAACTTAGCTGCCAATGATCACAGAACTTTTTGTATAAGCTATTTAGCAGCTTATCACAGAACACATCAGACCATCTGAAAATATTATTAAATGTCGACTACGACGGCGTACCCATAGACGAAGCTGCGACATTTTGTCACAATTTAATTATTGGAAACTGACAAGAAATCAAAATGGGGTCATGTGTTACGAGTTCCATTTAGAAATGTATAACAACGTTATCACATTTTGGCAATACGAAAATACATCCATGTGACATAGTTGCGGGGAGGGTTGGGGTGAGGCAATTGTGTCGTGTAACTTTCGTCACTGGGGCGTCCAACTGTCCGACAAGGCCTGTTGTCCTTGCAGCACGTAAATGTAAGCGTTGAAGGGGGCAGTTGTTATTTCTTCAGTTTCTGCACTTTCCGAGATTCATTTTTCTCTGTGCGCCGTGTCATTCACTGTCATCTCCTCTGCTGTCTCTTCTTCCTCTTTTCTCCCTTTCTCTGGCAGACGACACAAAATCACCCACAAGAGTTGACGTGTCGTTAAACCCCAACAAGACAGTAACATGCACTGTGACAGAGTGTATTCCTTAATCTCGCCAAAATCTATATTCTGGTAGAAATTTGTGATTTTAATTCTTATTTGGTCTAAAACATCGGGGCGGTTCTAACGAGTACCCACAGTCTAAAGTTTGAGCAAGAATAATGAGAATGATGCACAATTACATACCCCTGTTAAACCAACTTTTCTCCATATAAGATTGGGTTTACAGGGTCTTCATTTCTTGGACTTGTTAACGTTGTGTAGATGTAGACCAGGGGCCAGTTGTTCAAAGCATGGTTAACGTGTTCGTTAGTGGTCATATTATTAACTGTTCTAGCAAGTTGAATATTTAAATTCTGGGTATTTTTGCTGGAAAAATGTGATCAGCTTTTGCGAATGCTGCTCACATTTTTTCAGCAAAATTATTAGCATATTTGCCATAAGTTTTAACGATACGATAACTAACGACGTCGTTAGTTTTGAACAACTGGCCCCAGGTCTAATTGTATAAAACTAACGATGTCGTTAATTAACCGATTTTTAAAACTTAGATACTTTAACTTTAAATTAAGCTCGTAGTTTAATGAAACAAATAAACAAACATTTTGCTTTAAAATATGAGTAGCTTTTGAATATACAAAAATCACTGGCATTTTTTTCAGCAGATATAGCCTTGTCATCACGTTAACAAGTCGTTAACGTTAACGTGGTATGGAGAAAAATCCATTTATATAGAGAAAACTTGGATTTACAGTAATATACTTTATTTTATTTCTGCTCCAGACATACGTTGTTGGAATTCGTTAGAACCGTTGTAACGAGCACCAACAACCTATGTTTTGAGTATAATTAAATACAATTTTACCATTTTACCGTTTTGAAGGTATAAAAAATGCACTATGTCGCACGGATATGTTATCGTAATGGTTAGATATTGTACTTGCTAACAATTAGACCACTGCTTTGAGCAAGTGAACATGAAATCGTCTTTCAATCTTCCGTCTATTGCGGGAGGCCACACTCATCTGTTAAAACGCTGGACTTGTCATATTTGGGGAAAGCAACATTACGATGACACACCCGTGCGACCTAGTGCATTTTTACATTTCCGTAATGGCTATTTTTCTTGTGAGAATCCGTGCTGTTTCTTTTATTTATACTGTAAACAAAGGTTGTATGTGATCTTTAGAACCGCCTCACTGAGGCGATTCTAACGAGTACTAAGAACCTATGTCTTGCAGCAGAAATAAGAAACAAATGTATACCCCCGTAGCCCCCGGTTTGTCTGTATAAAGTGGGGCTTAGGGGTGTTCGTTTCACGGACTTACGGTGTTCTTTTCACGGACGTGTTTGCGTGGTAACATTTTAGCCTCCCTTAGTCGAAGTCTTCGGGGGAGCTTGAAGATTGATACTCTTCCTCCTCGTCTTTCCCACATTTTCAAACAACTTCTGCTCCTCTGAATAAGCTTGGCCGATTTTAATTATATTTTGTATGCAAACTCATGGCAATGGAGGAGCGAATGTTTGTTCAAATGGCCTGGTTACATGACCAAGATGGCGCTACATGTATGTTCAAATGTAAGAAAGATCTTAAAATCTTTTTCTCCAGAATCACTGTGCCCACTGTCAAGATTGCCGTAAAACTCGATATGTACAGTCGAACTTCAACAACAGGATCACCTATGGGACTACATTAAATTTGTTTGAGGTTGGGGTAGTACGACTTATTGAAGTTTCTACATAGCACCAGGTCATGAGACATACATGTAATTGGGTCACTTGTGATCGCAATACTCTATAAAAATGTATGTTGTTTGTGTTCTTCAAAATCGCCCCATCGAGGCAATTCTAATGAATACACACAACATACCTTTTAAAGTTTTACATTGTTAATCAGAAAAATATTCCGAAAATATCCAAATGTAGTAGAACTTCAGTTGTGTTTGTTTGTTTGATATGAGGTTTATAGTCCCGATCAGCACTGTATAGGTCCTTTTGGAGCCGTTGCTTCCAATTTTGTGGGACTTTTTCCCGACATTGAGATGAAATGACATCTCAAGCCCTGCCGCCCAATAAAACAAATAGAGTTTATATGGATTGATGGGCTGACTCGAACCAATTTTCCTGGGCAGGCTTAGAACCTCTAAGCAGTGTACCAGTACTCATGTGCGGGCGGTTTCAGCTCTGCGTGGAAGCATCATGTAGCCCAATCTATTTCTTTAAGCCCCGATAGGCGGGGGCGAAACAAAACTTAAATTGCTCGAACCCCGATGGCTCGTTTACCATGGATGAGTCAAACCCGTTCTTGAGTACATGGCGAATTCGTCATAATACGATATCAGAGATAGTTTGGCAGTTTTTCTTCTTTTATGTTGCAAATGTATGGTGTGTGTACTCATTAGAATCGCCTCGATGAGGCGATTCTAATGAGTGCACACGACATACATATATAATATAAAAAAAAACGAAAAGTCTCCATTAAGTCTTCTGATATGGCACTGATAGTAACCAGCCGTGGCTCAAACTCTCAATATCTCGAACACTGTCCAAAATGTATTCGAGCCATTGAAGATTCACCATAATATCGATTGATGACTGTGCCTGAATCATCTCCAGAAACATTTTTATTGTTTTAAAATATCACGAATCTTCCTTCCCAATGTTCTAGGTGTTTATTTTAACATTCATTGTTTACATTTCTTAAAATTAATGCATTCTGTCTGCGCCAAACCTTTCCAAGAAAGTTTCTCCTTATTAATGAGACATAACTTGGCGTTAGTTCAGCAAACAATGTATACTCAGCGTCATTTAAAACGCACTCTGTATACGTTCCACTCTCTTTATATCAAACACTCATATCTCAAACTACTGCTAAAACGAAACTAATCTGGAACATACTGTCCCCGCCCATCGACGCTTGGAGAAATACAACTACAATTGGCTGCATCGTGCTTCTATGCAGAGCTGAAACTGACCACACATGAGTACTTGTAAACCACTTAGAAGGACTAATCCTGCCCAGGCAAAGGGGTGTGAGTCAGACCGTTTAGTGCACATAAGCGTTTTGTTTTCGTTAGGCGACAGGGCTTGAGATGTCATTTCATCTCGATATCTGGTAAAATTCCTGACGAAATTGGAAGCAACGTCTCCGAAATGACCTAGATAGTGTTGACGGGGACATTCAATCTCAATTCATCACATTTATGGTTCAGTATTGTTAAAGATACGTGTATGTTCCTTTGGTGTCAACTGTGTTTATCAAGCTACAAATACATGTACCAGTCCCAGTGGGGTCGAGATATTTCTGTATATACTTTGAGTGTATGTGCATGAAAGGCTGTGCCAATTTGGCATGTGCAACCACGCAGCCTCTGATAAGTCTTCACGCATCCTGACACCCCTGTAAAGCCTATACTATATAGAGAAAACTGTGGTTTACAAGGCTTAAATTAGTTTCCTTATTTTTGCTACAAGACACAGTTTGTGGGTACTCGTTAGAACCGCCTCAATGAGGCGATTCTAACTAGAACCGAAACATATTTTTGGAGTATAAATAAGATAAGTATAAGAAAAAGTATCAGAAAAAAGTGTTGGAGATATGAAAGAATGCACTATGTCATATGGATGTGTTATCGTAAATGATGCGCGCTGATCACAGTGAGTGTCCGGATGCGCACTCTGATCATTGTCGTTGCTTGTCATTTAGTTAATCTATTGACGCTTGCGCAAATATAAATCGATAATGAATAATATTATTTTATTGTTGTTTTGTTTTGTTTCTGTTTTTTTGTGTGTTTGTTTGGGGGGGGGGGGGGGGTGTTTGTTTGTTTTTCTTGTTGTTGTTTCTTTTAAGACCCTTTCAACAAGATAAGTGCAGGTATATCGAACTTATCGTTCATCAGAGATAGTCAAAACCGGAGTTCATTGAGAAAAACCGCCTGGCCTTCCGTTGCAGATCTTGTCCCATATTTGACCTTTGTGATCTGAGAGAGGACCTGAGAGAGGAACAAACGCATATTCCGCCTAAATTATCCTAAATATATTAATTTGTTTAATCTAAACTGTTCTAAACATGTATATGACCAACCCTGCCCATCTTGGCTTGAGAAATAGATTGCGCTGCATGGTGCTTCTGCGCAGAGCCGAAACCGAACGAACTTGCGTATAGTAAACCGCTTATGTCTAAGCATGCCCGGGAAAAGTGATGTGAGTCGTATCGCTCCTTAAACCCTAGCGGTTTCTATGGGTGGTAGGGCTTGAGATATCATTTCATCTCAATGGCGTGTAAAAGTCTTACAAAAATCGGAAGCAACGTTTCCAAAATGGCATAAATAGTGTTGAGGGGGACGTTAAACCTCAACTCAAACCAAAAAACAAAACATGGATTTGACAACCTTTTAGACCATAAAAGCTTGTTTGAGACAAGTGTAGTTCGTTAGACTTTACAAATAGAGCAGAACCTAATCAGACAACACAGAAAGTTGTTCCTAATATGATTCTACGTCGGTTTTTCTGAGATAGTTTAAAAATGTTTAACGCATGTTGTATTATACGTTATACAAGACCCTCGTTATATCGAAACAGTTCGCCGTTAATAAAATGTTGCTGCTATAGTCAATCCCAATAAGGTGTAGTTTACTGTAATAGTTGATAAAGAGCATTTTACCCTCATTCTCAACAACTCTAAGAAACAAATGTCGTAGATGTAAGTAAAGACCCGCCTCGAAATACAATATTCTTGTTCCATTGAAATGGTCCTTATAACGAGTTTCGTTGTTATATCGAATGTCGGTATGATGAGTGTTGACTGCACATGTCTCATCATGTGTGGAGCAATTAATGGCAATAAGTATATTTTAATGCATAGATTGATGAGCTGCTCATTGATTCTCGTCTTGATGAATACAATCAATATCTGCAAATTTAAACACTTGCATCTTTCTGAAAAAAAAAAATATAATATATATATATATATATATATATGTATTTATATGAGAACAAAAGCGGCCCCATCTTATGCCAACATACGCATGGGTCGGCTGGAAAAACAGTTTCTGCTATCAATCAGCCTGAAGCCATTCTCTTGGCTCAGATTTATTGACATGGGTACATGTCAGAGAGAATCTTGAAGTATTTCTCGAAGAGGCAAACATCGCCATGCCTCTATAAGGTGTACTGACGAGGTCACAAATGACAACCAGGTCTTTCTAGACACCAAGTCATATTTTGTCGATGGCAAGATTGTAACAGACCTTTACACTAAACATACAGACTCGCACCAGTACCTCTTACCAACAACTTGCCACCCTCCTTATTGCAGTAAGAATATCCCATACAATCACGCAATTCGCATCTACTCTGACTCTTATACTTTCGGGAAACGAGTGAAAGAACTGTCTGAGCAAGTTCACAAGCGTGGTTATCGAAAGCAGGTTACTGCTCAAGTCATAGAGAAGGTTAGACAAATGGACAGACGAAGACTTTTATCATACCAGTCAAAACCACCAGGAAACAAAGATGTTCTGCCATTCGTCATGACTTACCAACAGGACCTTCCTAAAGTCAGGAGCATCGTCGATAAATATTAGTTCATCATCGAAGCATCAAAACATCTGAATACTGTCTTCCCACAGAAGCCAATCCTGGCATACAGGCGACCAAGGAGTCCCAGAGATCTTCTTGTGCGGGTTGGACTCAATGCGGGCTAGACTCAAGCCAGATCCCATCGATGATGAGCCTTTGGGTGTATGCGAACCCTGTGGCAAAGCAAAATGCCTAACCTGCAGAATGATAAACCTCTCTCAGACATCCCAATCTCAAAAGCTTAAACGCGACATCAAATGAACAAAACAAAACGTGGTCTACTTGATATCGTGCGGTAAATGTAGGAAACAGTACGTTGGGGAAACCAAGGGCAAGCTCAATATTAGAATGAATGGTCATAGAGATGACTGGAGACAGAAGAGGTTTGATATATCTCAAGTTGCAAAGCACTTCCGCTTGCCAGAACATGACTTGATAAGCCATGCTTCTGTTTGCTGTCTTGACCACAACTACAAAGCCAGGAAGATTGTTTCCTTCCCGATACACACGGACAGCAATTAGATACATGCCCTTGTTTTGTAGCGGTGCGTTTTAATACAGATATTCCGGATATTTCCCAGCTCATTTGCGAGTTCGATTTTGTATCTCATTTACACAGCGACACCATCTTGTTCTTGGCTAAAATTTAAGTTTATGCGCCCTATAAGGGCTTTTCGTACTAAATTTGTTAATTTTTTACCTTTAAAACTATTTTTTATCTATGTGTGTGTGAATGTGAAAACTCTGATGAAGGCGTAAAGCCGAAAGCGCTTAGATGAAAAAAAAATGAACCGTTAAATGATCCAATCCTCGTTTATATATATATGTATTTATATATGCGAGTAAAAACTAGAATCAGAATCAGAATTGTTACTGGTAGAGTTGGAAAGTAGATCTAGTCAGAGATTCTGAAATTGTATGACTGTCACAATATGAAGGAAATAGCCGGGGACATATATCCCAGAAACCCTCTAGAAATACTTTTTAATTAGCCATCGATTCGAAAGGATAAAAATACCTCTATATCAAAGAATAATGTTTACTTGTTTAGATTCAGGATGTTGTCGCATCTTAAAGTGGGGACAAATTGCTGCAATAAAGAAAGATAACTCAGTACCATATAAATAGCAATTATCGCGAAAGTCATAACAACAGCAATTAAATTGTACCTTTAGGGTAGAAAAAGAATAAATGTTGTTATAAAATGTTGTAGAAAGGCCGAGAACATATTTTTTATTAGTTTGATAAAGAAATATTGGGAAAAATGCACCAAAAAGATACTTTTTTACAATATATACATTTTACTATATAAAATCCTACTTTTCCCTGAATTAAGTGTCATTTTCATGATAAAACAGATTTGAAGGACAGCAACTATATTAAGCATTACAGCTTCTATAATAAAATTCATAAAAAATAAATCTAATGTCTGATATAAAGAGATAACCATATCAGTTTGGTTATCAGAATACATAAGGTCGGACAAGCAGTTATCATCTACAGATTGAGAACTGCTGGTAATTCGTAAATGCCTATGCTCCTACCCTAACAAGTTCTATGTCTAAAACAGAGGTTTAATTTTGGACTGCTTTAGTTTGTGCCATATTGTTTCATAAATTGATGGCACACAAGCCTCCTTACCACACCAAGGTACATGTAAAAGCCCTTAAGGAGGTAACATAGAAGTGAAGGCAATGATCAGGAATCGATACAATTAATCAACAGCTCCCATCAGAGACACCAACGGGAAAGAAACACAAATATGAAATATCTAGACCCCAATGGAAACACCAATTGCGGAAAGCCAAACGGACAGTCATTTTCCCAGAAACTGGCGAATTGGTCATCTAAAACAATGGGTATAAGCGATACACCCACTCCAAGACAAACCATAACAAAAAATAATACTCGACAGAAAAACGCCTTGGAACGGTCAGTGAAACGAAATCCACTGGGGGGGGGGGGAGGGGGGGGGGGGCTTAAATAGAGTTTACGCGGCCGCAATCCCCGCCCTTACTTTAGTCGCGATTTAGACAAATACTTTTTTCAGTCCGCATAAAGGCCTCCTAACTCATCAGTGCAACATCTGCGAGGGCACAAAAATCAAACAACCACAGAGATGAAACAGCGGCGTGGACTCGACAGCAAGAAACCACTGAAATGCTGGGGCAAAAGAAAACCAGCAGTTATACTCCGATAGGCCCGACCAGAGACGGTGCATCAGGCGCCAACCATTACATAAAATTTAATTCTCTCTAATTCTCAGTAAGCCCTTACGCTAGAACCTCATAGAATCTGAGGCCTGACCCACCGGCGAGCAATTGAATACCTTGGTGTGACAATAAAGAATGATTTAAGGTGGAACACTCACATTAGTAATGTTTCTACTAAGGCAACTATGACCCTTGGCTTCTTGAGACGAAATCTGCCAGCATGCCCACAAGACGTAAAAGAAATGGCATACAAGGGACTGGTTCGTCCAGTCATGGAATAGGCAAGTGCGTCCTGGGATCCACGTACTGTTACCCTCCAGGAGGAAACAGTTAAAGTGGGAAATCTCTTCAAGAGCGTAGAAAACAAAGTGGGCTGATACTTTTATATAAAGGTATTAAGGGTAGAGTCAGTATACCCATGGGCGATCTTGTTCCCCCTTCAAAGGCAACACTTCGTAAACTACATTCATTAGCCCTCCAAAAACTCAGCACTTGGACTAACATCTACAAATTTAGCCTCATCCCTAGGACAATCTCAGATTGGAATGAGCCCCCCTCTTCTCTTTTGATGTCTGCAGATGGTGCAGATGACTCAATCTCTAGATTCACCACCCTTGTGAGGTCTAGGGACTAGTTCTGTTGGTCGAAGGTCCTGGTGAAGGATTTCTAAGGAGGTGTCACTAGTAAACAATTCTGATTGATTCTGAATTAAAGAGGGACCGTGATTGTGTTCGTTTTATATCGAAGAATGATTTTACGAAATTGGCTGCTGAAGTCATTGCAATTACATGTATATATTTTCAGCCAGAACGTATCTAAGTTTTCATCAATGTTAGTTTGACATTTGATTCTTCGCGTCCAGTCCGTACTTTTGTGCCTCTTTTTATTTGGCAAAAAAATTAACGGATTACCAAATGTGTTGGAAAAGCCGACCATTACTTAATTCTTTGTAGATTCACATATGCAGTAAATTACTAACACTTAAAGTCAGGCTAGTGATTCTGGGCCGGCTACGACTCGTTATCTTAACAATCAACAATGAGACAGATGCATTCTATCAAAATTTGATTTGCCTTTTCGGTGAAACATTTGCATGCAAGGAAATGTTGACCTGAACATCGTACATTCGACCGTGTATTGACGCTTAAAAAGACAAATCCAATAGAAGAGACAAAAGACAGTATAATATAGGCCCACACTATAGGCCAGAAATATCTGGTTGAATTACCTAAATAGACAAGAAGACTAACATACAAAGTACAGTATTTGCATGTAGTCTGACAAGACGACAAACTACATAATGCGTTTCCTATCGAGTTAGTGGGTCAGACCTCAGATTCTATAACGGTTCCAGCGTAAAGACTAACTGAGAATTAGAGAGAATCTAATTTTATGTATTGTTGCTTGGTGCCTGGTGGGCCCATCGGAGTCTAACTGTTGTTTTTTTTTTTTGCTCCGGCAGTTCAGTGGTTTCGTGCTGCCGGGTCCTCTACGTTGTTTCATCTCTGTGGTTGTTCGATTTTTGAGTTCACGGAGATATTTCACTGATGAGTTAGGAGGCCTTCATGCGTACTGAACAAATTATTTGTCAAAATCGCGACGGAAGTAAGGGCGGGTATTGTGGCCACCAGTGAGGTTCGTTTCACTGGCCGTTCCGGGGCAGTCCTCTGTCGTGTTTTTTTTTTTTTTTTTTTTTTTTTTTTTTCTTATAGCTTGTCTTTGAGTGTGTGTATCGCTTATGCTGTTTTGTTTTGGATGGTCAATTGGTCATTTCTGGGAGAGTGACTATCCTTTTGGCTTGCCGTTATTGGTCTTTTCATTGGGTTCTGGTTGTTTTGTGTTTGTGTTTCTTATCCTTTGGTGTCTGATGGGAGCTGTGGGTTAATTGTATCGATTCCTGATCATTGCCTTTACTTCTACTTTGCAGAAACTACCTTTCTTCAGCAGATTACAAAACTTTAAATAGTGAGTGAGTGAGTTTTAGTTTTACGTCCCACCAACAGCTAAGGTCATACGGAGACGGGACCTCGGTTTAAAGACTCATCCGAATGTCTGGAGAAGCCCGGGATCGATCCTGCGATCCCTGGTTTACAAGGCGAGTAGCGTAACCACTGCACCACGGAGGCTTCTAACTTTAAATAGAACTAATTTTGTTTCAAACTTTATGTTCGAATGCTAACACCGATTTCCACGTGCACACCTATAATTGTTTTTCAGTTTGTAGCGTAGTTTTAATGACATGGCCTAGATTTAATCTATACTTTCAACTTTGACCTTTACTGTACTTCATTACATCGAGTCGTAGCGCTGTATTTATGACATTGCTAATAGACTGTTTATTTACCGGGATGTTTATTCCGTGCACCTGTGGCATTTAATATCAAGCTTCCCCGGCACAGCAACCAATAAGACTTTTATTCAATTTCTATACGAATTTAAGCTTTAAAAACGCAATACTGAATTTTGAAGTAATGGGGGTATGCTAACTAAATTGCAGTTTTTTAAATAATTACTCAACGCATTCGCGCCATTTTTTTTCTGTCATTTACAGATATATAGACTCTTTATATGACAACAAAAAACATCATATAAATCTAATGGTTATGTCCTCTGAGAAAAACAATGCACATTTTTTTTACCATTTTGAGGGTTCATTTTCTGACAATATTGAAAGAATATGGTTTGGTATTAGGTGGCTAAAACTGCAGTGAACACTTGCTCAATGTATTCCAAATTACCTGACATGAACAGATTTTATAGGATACCCTGAAGAAAAAAAGCGTTGTAATGTTTTGAACATTTTTTTTTACATAAATCGGGTGGTTAGCAAAAGGGTCCGTTCTGAAGACCTTGTCCCTACTTACAAATGCGACAACACCCAGAATGCGAAAGTTTAGACTTAGATCTATCCATTACAGGTAAGTTTATCCTTTCGAACCGCCGACTAATTAAATTTTCGAAAATGAGTTATATGTCCCCGGCTAAAAGCACAATATGTCGTACGGAAATGCTATCGTAATGTCTAAATGTTTTTGTAAAGTATTTCTGCACTTGCGGTAAATCGTCTATGTAGTTTTTACCACGTCATTGATGGCATCTGTGTTTGCTTTGCGGTCGCCCCTGCGTTAGGTGGACTAGCGTCTAAGTCATTTATCTTTACGATAACACACCCGTGCGAATAAGAAAAATAATGTTTACCCCCGTAAACCTCAGATTTCGCTATATAAAATGGGGTTTTAAGGGGATGTTCACTTCAAGGACTTGTTCACGTGATGTAATAAACTGCAGAGTTTTACACCCTTTTGGCAATGCGCCCGCGTTTCAACTCCACGGTACAGAAACTAGTAAAATATGTCTAGTGTGCTTAAAATAACAACCCCATACCCGTACTTTACATTAATACAGTATTGATAGCCCACAAGAAGGTTTTAGTTTGTTTGAATTGAAGTTTTACGCCCCCGTCGACAATACGAGGGGAAGATGAAAAGTTCTGAGCCTGACAAGATCCAATGGTTTGTCCATGCTGAAAGTGCCTTATTTTTCAACATATACTCCATTCCTGTCCACACACTTCCTCCAGCGATGCTGGAGTCCGTCCTTGGATCCCAGTGGTATAGAAGGTCTCATCTTGGTCCCTGGAAAACTCCTCCACAGAAGCTATCACCTCCTCGTCTGACCGATAATGCTGCCCAGCCAAGTGCTTTTTCATGTTTGGAAACAGGAAATAATCTGATGGAGCTAGATCAGGTGAATACGGAGGGTGATCGACAATTGTGAAGCCACAGTCATGCACAGCAGCCATTGCGACAATCGATTTATGAGCAGGCGCATTGTCCTGATGGAACAAGACCCCTTTTGTAAATTTTCCGGGTCATTTAGCCTTAATTGCTTTTCTCAATTGTTTTAGCAGATCTGCATAATACTCCCCATTAATTGTTCTGCCCTTTTGAAGGTAATCTATGAATATTATACTCTTGGCATCCCAGATCACTGATGCCACCACCTTCCCTGCAGAGGAGTCGACCTTTGCCTTCTTTGGATGGGGTGGGCCAGGGTACTTCCATTGCATGTATTGTAGTTTGGTCTCTGGCTCAAAGTGATGAACCCAACACTCATCCTGAGCGACAAAACGGTTAAGAAAACCATATTGGTCTGCTTCAAAAATAGCCAAGTTGGCTTGTGACAGGTTCAGTCTGGTCAGCTTTTGGCAGGCATCAAAAGCCGTGGCACCCATCTGGCGGAAAACTTCAACATGCCTATTTCACTGTGTAGAATGTTCTCTACTCGTTCATGGGAGATGCCAACAGTGTTAGCTAACTGTTTCACAGTTAAACGCCTGTCATCCACCACGGCCCTGTGCACTTGGCTGATGGTTTCCTCAGTTGTTGCCGTTGTGGATCGTCCACACCGGTCATCATCTTCAAGGCTGTCCTTGCCCATCTTAAAATTTGCTGCCCACCTTTTCACGGTTGCATAGGAAGGAGCAACATCCCCTAATGTAGAAACCATATCGACATGAATGTCCCTAGGAGCTAACCCCATTTTATGGAGGTACTTGATCACACCACGATGTCAGATTTGTCCATTTTCTCTCAAACGTGCTAGTATCAATTTTCAAAGTCTAGAATATCTACGTTATTGAAGGTAAACTTGAACTCATTTGTGTCAAATCAAGTAATAAAGGTTTGGATTAGGCTCAGAACTTTTCAGCCTACCCCCGTATTAAGGTCATTTTGGAGACGTTTCCAATTTCGAGGGACTTTTATCCGACATTAAGATGTAATTATATCTCAAGTCCTGTCGCCCAAACTAACAATTTATGTACATGTATGGACAGTGCGACTCGCGCCACTTTGTCTGGACAGGATTTGACCGGCCCCGCCCATCGGGGCTTGAAGAAATAGATGGACTGCATAATGCTTCCACGCAGAGCTGAAACCGACCGCTCAAGAGTACTGGTAAACCGCTTAGCAGATCTAAGCTTGCCCAGGCAAAGTGATACGAGTCTGACCCTCCTTGCTTATAAACCCTGTTGATTTCATTGGGCAACAGGACTTGAGATGTCATTACATCTCAGTGTCGGGTAAAAGTCCCACAAATTCGAAGCGACGTCTCCAAAATAGCCTATAGAGTGTTGACGGGGACGTAAAACCTCAAATCAAACAAACAAAACTTTGACCCTCAAAGCGGTTTACGAGCACGCATGTGCGGTCGGTTTCAGCCCTGCGTCGAAGCGTCATGCTTCCCGGTCTATTTCACCGAGCCCCGATAGGCGGGGACCCCATTGAAAAGGCACATCGCACTCCAGGCGACGGCCTTTAACGGATCATGATTGGTGCCTTATCATGATTTGTGAAGTTTTTGTGCGCCTTCATATACACAGGGTCCTGGCTATTTCCTGTCAATTTGCCGCTATAGCGAATTTGTCGCTATAAAGAATACCAATAAGGAGTAGTATAATAGGAAATAAAGGACATTTTCTCTAAATTACTCCAAGAAACCAATGCGAGGCGATTCTAACAAATTTCGACAACATTTGCTTTGGCGCTGACCGTTCCAAGGCGGTTCTACTGTCGCGGTTTATTTTTGTTATTTGGGTGTTTGGATGTTTGTGTCGCTTACATTATTTAATTTTGGATAGCATATTGGCCGTTTTGTGGGAAAGTAACTGTTCTTTAGGCTTTCCGCAATTGATGTTTCCATTAGGTCTGTTGTTTCATGTTTGTGTTTCTTTCCTTTTGGTGTCTCTGATGTGAGCTGTAGGTTGATTGTATCGATTCCTGATCATTGCCTCCACTTTTATTAAATAATTATAATTATCACGAATATCTCTTTTAATCCATCACATCTTGAGCTAAGGATTCGTACCATTGAAATTGTCGTAACAACAAGTTTTGTCATACGGAATGTCAGGCCCAATGATTTGTCGCAGAATAAATCATACTTACTTTCCATTGCGCTGTTAGAATACAAAACAAGCAGCCCAAGGTGGACGTCACTGACATTTACATTAAACTACAATTCTACAAACAATTCTTTCTGAAAAAAAATGCATTGTTTAACCTTTCTCCCCAGTGAAAAGTCCAAGAGACCAAAGAACAAATTTTGGGTAAAAATGGTTAAGATTAGTCTAAGATCAGTTTTATTTACTAATTTGGTAGCACTGATTCACCAGATACTACACGCCAAGATTCATGGTAATTGGCCTAGTGATGTTGGAGAAAACGATTTCTTTAGGTGTATACCATATATGGGCGTGGCAGCCATTTTGGTTATGTGACTAAGACCATTTTAGTTATAAACATTTCCTTGCCCCCGTTGCCTGGAAGCTGCACATAAAATTTAATAAACAAATAGCCTATCTTCTATAGAGATGAAGTCCTTAAACTGATAACGGACATTAACTCGTATTGGCATTTGGTCAGGATCATCATTTATAAAACTTTTGAAGGGCTCAAGTCGACGTCCCTTTGCTGTCGGCCAAGCTTCATGGTCATCTGAATCTGGAGATCTTTAAATGTTTTACCACATGATTTTTGTCATGTGGCCAGGGCTAATTATATAAAAAAATCCCGTGAATTTTTTTTTATATATAATATCTGACTCCAATTGGCCCTGTGGTTTCTGAGGAGAAGACATTTGAAAGATTTGGTGCACATTCAATAATAGTGACCTTTAGCCAACGTCACTGAATGACCTTGAACTTCATCGACCTTCACAGGAGACCAACTTTAATTTCATAAACTGCAATTATTTTGCGTTACTGCATGGTTTAACCTTTTTTCCTCATTTAAACGCATATAGACCAAATTTGACCGTGCCGTAAAATAGGTCATGAACAACACAGGGTCATCGTTTATATTAATTCCGTATAGCGCAAGTCTCTAATGCTGTCTGCCAAGTTTCGAGTTATCTTTCTTTCGGTTCTGGAGAAGGTTTTAAAGAGTTTTTTTACCATATATAGGCATGGCGGTCATCTTGAATGGTCATTTGACTAAGACCAATTACATACAATTTTATTCTCGTGGGGCACGGATGTTCTATGTAAAATCTGACTCCAGTTGGTCAAATGTTTTCTGAGGAGATGTTTGAAATTCTGATGGACATTCAATCCAGTGGCCTTGGGCCAAGTTCACTGGATGATCTTGACCTCAGACATTCATAGTGTTTCATATAAGATACACTATCATTTCGTAAAATAAAATTGTTTTGGATAACTGCATTGTTTTGCCATTTCCCCCATTCAAACATCTTAGGGGCCAAATTTGACGTTGCTGTAAAATAGATCAAGATCTGCCCAGCTCTCCTTGTGGGCCTTCGGCTCAGGTGAGCTAATAAAAGCGAAGATCGGATATCCATTTAATTAGTTTGTAAGAAACACGTGACTGAACAAGGTCATTTTCACACAGAGACACCATTACATTGTAGCTTAATTTCCGAAAGTACCAAGATTTGGTATATAAACTTGACAGCCTGATGTTTGAAGACGACTTAATTTCCGGGAAAAGTGTTTCATTTCCATGCTAATGAAACTGCCGTCATGTCTGTACATTCTGTAGGAGAGATTCTTATGTCAAATGACCAGGGCAACAAGATCATTTTCATTCAATGTTTGTCAATCGGCTAACAGCTATTAGTACTGCAGTAGGCTGTTGTCTACTTGATCACCACTGACCAATAAAGTTGAACCGCGCGCAAATATTTTTTCGTTAACAAAGCCCGTGTGACAGGGTGCATTCTTTCATATCTCCAAAATGACTATATCTCCGACAAAAGTTTGTGATATAATTTTTATACTCCAAACATAAGGTTGTTCGTGCTGGTTAACGAGTACCCATAACCTGCGTCATGGAGCAGAAATAAGCAAAATAATGTATACCCCTGTAAAATATAAGTGGAGGCAATGATCAGGAATCGATACAATTAACCCTCAGCTCCCATCAGAGACACCAAAGGGAAAGAAGCACACACATGAAACAACATTCCCAAATGGAAACATAAACAGGGAAAGCCAAAAGGACAGTTACTTTCCCACTAAATGACCAATAGGCTATCCAAAATAAAATAATATAAGCGGCACAAACACGCAGAGACAAACCATAACAAAAATAAACCGCGACAGAAGAACCGCCTTGGAACCGTCAGCGGAAACGAATTCCACTGGGGAGGGGCTTAAATCGATTTTACGTGGCCACAATCCTCGCCCTTACTTCCGTCGCGATTAAGACAAATAATTTGTTCAATCCGCATGAAGGCCTCCTAAAGCCCAGTTTTCTCTATATAAAGTGGGATTTTGAGGGGTGTTCATTTCACGGACTTTTTAACATGATGGCGTGGGGGTGGGGGTTGTATACTGTTTGATAAACATAGATCAGTGAAAAGGTCCCACAAACTATCTTTACCAAACTTTTTTTTCAATATTGAATGTGTTATAATTCGTGTCTGATTTTTTCTTCGCAATATTACATCACATGCTTTATAATGGCAGTAAGGCATGAAGTCGACAACTTAGAATGTGTCCTAGTGGTACAAGAGCTTAATAAACAATGTTATGTATGCTCTTTTGTGAAGATTTGGTAATTTTGGACGCTTAGCATGACCTTCTTTAACAATTACAGCAAACTTAGATATCATTAATCACAGAACTCTTCAGTCAAATTATTTGTTTAAACCACCGCAGAACCAGGGGCGAGAATTGCGGCCAGGTAAAGTAGAAGTAAAACAAAGATCTGGAATCGATACAATTAACTTACTCCACCATCATAGACACCAAAGGGAAAGAAACACAAACATGAAGCGACCAGACCGTAATGGAAACCTAAACAAAGTCCGTTTGAGCCATCCACCCCCCACCAACCCCAACCTCGCCGTAAATTTTTACTGACCGTTCCAATGCGGTTTTTCTGTTAGGGATAGTGATATTTTTATTATTTTGGATAGCAATTTGGCCATATTGTGGGAATAAAACTATCCGTTTGTCTTCCTACTTGTAATGGTCTAATTTTATGTCTGTGTTTCATTTTCTTTTGTATCTTAGATGTAAGGTGTAGGCCTGATCATTTCCTTCATCTCTGTTTTCTTTGAAATTCTTGAACACCTAGTTAAAGGTGACGAAAATTCTTTTTCGGTTTAGAAGATAATACATTAGTATTTTGTCGGTGGAAGGAAATGCGTTTGTTAACAATGTTTAAACTGCTTCGAATTTGCATCATATTTCATGAATTTGTGGAATGGCGGAGCCAACCCTATTTCATGACTGCTTCTCAAGAATCTTAATTAATTAGGGGCTGCATAATGACACTTGGTATAACCTTTCATCTGTTGATGGCAACTTGATTACAGGCATTCATATTTACAATTTTAGAGCATTTACAGGAAAACTGTTCAAACTCTGATGAAGTAGCGTTCATTGAATTTCTTTGTATCAAGTTAGTTTGACAATCAAATGCCATTAATCATTGAATTGTAAATGTGGATCAAGCAATAGACATCGATTGATCTCAATCGTTTCAACAAGCACTCTGATGTATATTCTTCGAATCTTATATGTGTTTTGATTGGCTGATGCATGGGTCTGCAGTGAAATGTATTTTGCATTTTTCCTGGCTAATAAATGACTGACATGACGTTAGGATATAAGAAAAATGTCATATCAAAATGAAATGACGCCCATCAAAGTTTGTACTACGCTTTTGTGTCCACAGATATATTGGGGCGCAACGATGTCCATACCCAAATAGATACAGTGACTCACGCGATGTCACATGATCGTTAAGTGACGTCAAAATAAACCATGATTCTCTCAATTATGATTGGACGATGATGACCGTATGTCGTCAACGGCGCTCTTCTGCTGGAAGTTCTTTCATCTGTAGTTTATGTCACATAATGTAAATACTCGTATAAGCAATAATGTAAATATAAGCAATGAATTTACGAGCGCTCAATAGAGTATAACATCACATGAACAAGTCCGTGAAATGAAGACCCACCCCCTTATACCCCACTTTATATAGAGAAAAACGGGGGTTTACGTGGGTATACATTATTTTTCTTATTCTTGCTCTAAGACATAGGTTGTGGGTACTCGTTAGAACCGCCTCTTTTAGGCGGTTCTAACGAGCACCCACAACCTATGTTTGCAGTATTTATAAGAAAAAATATCACGGATTTTCATCAGAAACATGGCCATTTTGTAGATGTGAAAAATGCACTATATTGCACGGGTGTAATAAACAACATCGGATCACGAGCAAAGTTTAAGTGTCGGGGTTCACTAATACTCTGTTGTCGGGGTTCATTAATACCCTGTATGTGACCCGATGTTTTTCATACTTCTTTGCATTTTATGAATAAATTATTTGAGCGTGACCAATAGTCCATGATCCATTGTCTTTGAGGAATTACAGATTATGTAATCTTAGGCGTACACTAAATAGAGAGAACCCTCGATTTAACGGCAGTATTAATTCCAATACGAAAACACGCCTATTCAAACATATCGATTATTTTACTTCAAAAACATTAAAGATTTTTAAGTCAAACCATAGGGGCTTGAATCATGCAAAAAAATGAAAAAAAAAAAAAAAATGAAAAATTTTTTTTGGTACTATATTAGAGACAAGGGGGGAAACTTCGGCTCAATTTTTTGGGGTTACCTCATTTTAACCAGTGTATCTTTTTCGCAAATGCAGTTTTTCACCTGCTTATTATGAATTATACAAGTTAAATGTGTCCACTTTGCAACAATAATCCGCCTCTGTCTGTCACCTGCAGGAAACATGTATTTCTCACATGGATTAACTCAGCATCTCAAAATTCGGCATAACCGTGTGCCAAAAAAACAATCAGGTTTTCATCAATCACAGGCGAGCTAGTGTTAGGGAGGGAACTTACTTCGCTTTCAAATGATGTCTTTCATTAAAATGATCCTCTCTCGACCAATTTGAATCCAAAATGATGTATTTGCAGCTCTAAATTTAGAAATTACAACTTTCGCTTCGATTTCCGCAGTGTTCTGTCAGCGATCTGAACACAGACCAGGACGCTTGCATTAATTGTCGTGTTTAAAAGGCGGGACTTGCAGGACAGATAGAATCCGGAACTTTGCTAACTACGTCCGGCAGTGGAGCAGGTAGAGATACTGTTATGTGTGTGGTAGCCTTGATTTCTCCTTTGATTTTATTTCTATGTAACATAGTCTGCTAAGGCTACATATATGAAGATAAGATAACTATTATGATTCTACTTTTAATGGGCTGTGCTTGGAGATTATTGTAGCGCTTGCGGTTCCGCTAAAAATATTGACATCCAATTCAGCCGCTGTAACTTTTTTGGCACATGCGCAGAAAGGGACATCAAAATGCTTACTGAAAAGCAGAAGACGGCCATAGATATTATAAAAACAGGGCACAATTGCCTTATATCTGGCCAGGCTTGGACGGGGAAAACCCATGTCATCAAAGAGATAGCAAGAGAGCTGCGTACTCAAGGGAAATGTGTGTCAGTTACTTGGCGTGTTTTGTTATCCATGCGATTAGGGGAGCCCTCTCTCAGTTTCTCCTTAAATGTACATTTTTAAGTCATAATGACATGTCCTTATCAACTTTTAATAAACTGACATTCAATTTGTCATCAAAATGCTGTCAAGTGTCATGGAAAGGTCATGAAATGTACATGCACTGGTTTTCATTTCATGTTTACCACACTACATGTAAATGAATGTTTAAAAAAAATGCAGCTCAATGATGACGATTTTTTTCAGGAGGTAGGAATATTAAAAGACTAACTTTTCTGTTGTGATACATTTGTGTGAATGTGAAACCGACCGCACGCGAGTACTTGTAAAGCGCTTAGATGATCTTACACCGGCAAGGCGGTGCGAGCCGGACCGTTCATGCTTATAAACCCTATTGGTTTCATTGGGCAGCAGGGCTTAAGATGTCATTTCATCTCAATGTCGAGTAAAAATAAAAATAATAATAATAATAATAACAATGGAAGAAAGGTCTCCAAAATGACGTGTTGATGGGACTTTAAACATCAAATCAAACGCATTCTTTAAAGTTTTGTTTGAGAAAAATAATTTAATAATATTGCGATTTTCTCGGGCTCGTTTTCAGTGAATTGAAGTCTCAAACTCGACAAAACGCCACATGATACTTACGTTAACAGAAAACTTGCCTGAGAATTCCTGAGAGTCTCAACCACATCATACATTCTATTATTCAGTGCTTATCTAGGCAGGAAAATTGCCTGAACTGTTAGTACAGAGAGTTATAGTGGGTCGATTGTCTCTGGGTGTATGTCAAAATAAAAGTCCTGGCTGTGATTTAAACTGTTTCATTCAACCCTGAAATTTCGGGTTTTTACCTTGATCAGACGCGGCGTTCTGTGGACTCTGGTCTGGGTCTATTCTGTTTTCTAAGCCCAACCTATGATTCCAAGATAACCCTCTTTCGCAACACTCTGGCCTCACTGAGGCTATATTCTATAAAATAAAAGTAATTCCGACAAGTCAGTGATGGTCATGTGGACTTTAGCACTGAACGTTTCTGCTTAGTAACTTTGGGTCGATTGACAATCGGCCCAAAAAAGCCGTGTTATGTGTTCCACTCTGAGGTGAGAGATTTTGAGAGAGTTATCTGTAAAATCTGGACTGGAATTATGTTTTGGGTTTGGCAAACAGTGTAGACCCAGAACAGACGCCGCAGAACACGACGTCTGATCCGGGTCTACACTGTTTGCAAGATCTTAAGGAAATACTGGGACCGTTCTGTTTTTCCAGCCTGCAGTCAGAGACAATCGCCCAGTCAGTGCTTTGATTTATTTATATTTTCAAACCCCCTCTCACCCTTAAGTTTCTGCACATCCATTTTACTAAAGGGCGTCCAGCTGAACGGTAAGAAAATATCCCGATAAGATGGCTCAGGGCTATCATATCAGGATCTACACTGCTTGCATAAGTATCTGTACTTGGCTTTAGGGTTATAAGGGATAACCATTCTTTCGCAGAAACAAACATTGGAATCGAAAAGGATCATTTGAAACCGTACATTGAACATACTATGTAGGAATACTGTCATCTATTCCAAACATACATAATCAGAACCGTACTAACTGAAATCAAAACGATCATCAAAACCGTATACGAAAAGAAATTCTATAACGGAGTAATATATCATTAAATTGACAGCCGAGACTTATACCTAAATACCAGTATCCGAAGCAAATAGTGTAGACCCTAAGCAGCCGGCTGAGTAGACGCCACATTTTGCGGCGTATGAACTGGATATACACTGTTTGCCAAGGCGTCCAGCATCACGCAACACTCTGACCCACATGTAACATCGATAAAAATAACACAAAAATTTTCTGTTAATAACCATAACCTTGGTTTCCCAAAATCAGTGATAGTCACGTGGACAACAGCACTATTTCTGATTATGCAATTTACAATCGACCCAAAAATAGCGAGCATTACAAATTTCACGCTCGGCTGAATTGAGCATGAAAAACGTTTCATAACACTCTATACAAGTGAGTGAATGCTTGAGTTTTACGCCTCTCCAGCAGCTAAAGTCATGCGGAGACGGGACCTCGGTTTAAAGCTTCATCCGAAAGTCGGCTAATACAAAGGCTTGAAGAAATAGATGGGCTGCATGATGCTTCCATGCAGAAGTGAAACCGACCCGCGCACGAGTACTGGGTAAACTGCTTAAGAGGATCTAAGCTTTCCCAGTCAAAGCGGTGCTAGTCGGACTGCCCATGCTTATAAACCCGATTGGTTTCATTGGGCGGCAGGGCTTGAGATGTCATTTCATCTCAATGTCGGGTAAAAGTCCCACAAAATTGGAAGCAAAGTCTCCAAAATGACCTTTACAGTGTTGACGGGGAAGTTAAACCTCAAATCAAACAAACAAATACCTATATGAACCCCAGATTTTCCTCTCTTTATAATGTCTGGTTTCTTGTTTAGTCGTTTGGGTTGGGGTTTTACGTCCCTGTCAACACTATCTAAGATTCTTCTGATTTTCTGCGACTTTTGCCCTTCTTTGAGAAGAAATAACATATCAATCCCTACCGCCCAAGGACACCTCTAGGGTATTAAGCGCGATCTGACTCGAACCACTTTCCCTCGACAGACAAAGACCTAAGCGGTTGACCAGTACTCTCAAGTTCGGTCGTTTTCAGCTCCGCGCTTAAGCATCATTCCGCCCAATCTATTTCTCCAAACAAGCCAAGATGGCATTTACAGTGGTGTTCACTATACGCGTTAGGTTAGTTTGCTTTTTGTTTAAATTAAGCTTGCAACTTCATCAACACTATTTACATTGTTTTGGAAACGTTGCTTCCGATTTTGACGGACAAGTGACAGTCACCAGATGGTGACTGGAAAATTTCTCGAAAAAGTAAAACACGCCTATATAATCCCCACCCCCCTCCCTCTTCATCTTGAATCCCACTTTAATATCGGAAAACCTGGCTTTACAGGGATTAACCTTAATTTACTTTTTTCTTATTTCTGTTCTGAAATATAGATTGTGGATACTCGTAAGGATCACCTCTATGAGGCGGTTCTAAAGTATATTCATAATCTATATTTTGAGCAGAAATTGAAAAAAATATATATCACAGGTTTTCGTCTGATTTTTTTTTTTTTTTTTTTTTTTTTTTTTTTTGGGTGGGGGGGTGGGGGGGCGGGGGTGGGTTTACTAATGTATTTGTATCTAAATGCGTGTTTTCGTAATGTTTGTTTTACAGACGGGTAAGGATCAACCCTTCTTAAGCCGGTTCGGCTATCACAGTCCATACCTGGTCAAGAGTGTCCTGTTGTCATTTTTTGCGAAACAATATGCGCTGTACTGATTAACCATTTATGTATAAGGCCATCCAGGAAATTTGTGGTAAACTAAACGGTTGGGGGTGGGGGGTGAGGGGGGATTTACTAATGTATTTGTATCTAAATGCGTGTTTTCGTAATGTTTGTTTTACAGACGGATAAGGATCAACTCGACCGCATGTGCAAAGGGATCAGTACGTGACGAGTGAGTGCTACAGCTAGTAGCAGTCCGTGCGAATTTTTAGCACGGGACTTGAATCACTTAAATTGATTATTTTTATTATTATTATTTTATTTGAGGTTTAACGTCCCCGTCAACACTGTATAGGTCATTTATGAGACGTTGCTTACAGTTTTGTATGACTTTAATATGACATTGAAATGAAATGACATTTCGAGCCCTGCCGCCCAATGAAGCCAATAAGGTTTATAAACGTGGGCTTTCCGACTCACACCGCTTTTCCTGGGCAGGCTTAGATCCTCAAAGCGGTTTGCCAGTACCCATATGCCATCGGTTTCAGTTCTGCGTGGAAACATCATGTAGCTCATCTATTTTTTATAGCCCTGATGGGCGTGGCCGTCTTAAACTGAGGTAACAAAAAGATGCCTCTTTTCTACCCCAATTAAAGATATTCAGGTCGTGATTCAGGACACTATTATCTCAAGGTTGAGACGGGCCTCCGCGACGTAGTAGATAAGAGCGCTGATTCTTAAATAATATGTGTCTCGCCGCTGAAGGTTCGAGCCTGGCTCGAATCATATGTGAGACGCCGAGTTCTGCAACGGAAGGTCAGATGGTTTTCTCCGGATACTACGGTCTTCGACCACATGTGATTAACGATCGGCTCGATATGAGTGGAATAATCTCGAAAGGACCGTTAAACGAGCCCCGCTCCGCAACCGCATCCCCCCCACCCCCAAAAAAAAAATTCTCAAGGTTGATATGCTTTAGCTTATTCTGACCTTTTTGTTTCCTGTGTTGTGCTGAGTTCTGGTGCCTTTTCAGATTCATACAGCACAAGGATTAAGCAATGAGTTTTACCAAAGTCCCTACATCAATGGATGTGACCGAGTTCATAAATAGAAGCATCCACTTCAGAAACTCGCGGATGAGAGAGTGTGTGTGTGTGCTGCATTGTACGGGTTCTGTTCCCTTTAATCCCTGTTGGAAAAGGACCTAAAGGACCCAACCTAAATAGTGCGTATTGTCATTTACTGGCCATTCGCGACCCAGGATCAAAATGTCAAAACATATGAAAAGGAGTATGTTGCAATAGGGAACAAATTGTTTGCATTCTGCATTCTTTTGAACATTTACAGTTTGGTGACATTTTTAATAGGCTGGATTTTTTATTAAGTGAAACTGTTTTGAAAATAACACAAAACGTCCACGATTTTAACAAAAAATACATTTCAACATTTCTGAATCCGGTATGGAGATAACTGCGGCTCATTCCTGCCTTCCTAAATTTAGCCACCCACCTAGCTCGATCAGTGTTTAGTCCATTTGCCTCAGATCCTAACGGTCCCAGGTTCGATCCCCAGCAGCGGTGACAAAATGTCGGTGTCCGAACACGCTCCTTTGGCATCATTTGCAGATATGAATGTCATAAAGTACATCGTCCTTCGGAACTGGACGTTAACTGGAGCCCCCCCCCCCCCCCGTGCAGGGAGAACATCCCGTATGCAGCTTAAAGAACCCTACCGTAATTAAGTGATTACTGTGTACTCTTTCACCCTTCAAAACTTGACCTATGCAGTATACACCGTCTGTTTGTTGTTTGATTTGGGGTTTAACGTCCCCGTCAACACTGTAACGGTCATTTTGGAGACGTTGCTTCCAATATTGTGGGACTTTTACCCGACATTGAGATGAAATGACATCTCAAGGCCTGTCGCCCAATGAAACCAATAGGGTTTATTAGCATGGACGGTCCACCTCGCACCGCGGTTCCTGACAGGCTTAGATCCACAAAGCTGTTTACCAGTACTAGTGTGCGGGCCGGATTCAGCTCTGCATGGAAGCGTCATGCAGCCCATATATTTCTTCAAGCCCCGATGGGCGGGGGCCGATACACCGTCTGTGTCCCCTCTTGGGGTTTAGTTGAAAATGGAAGAAAAATAGCTATAATGCTCATTTGCCACTACATCGAACGGTTTAAAATTAACAAGCACCGGTCGTTCCGGTCGTTAGTTCATCAATAAATTCAGTAAATTAGCTCGGAATTAGCAGAAAAACCAAGCTTCGCGGCGATTGTTTTCTTGATCTATTACAGAAAGCGAAGTGAAAGTAGTAAATTCTAAATTTAGAGCTGCAAATACATCATTTTGGATTCAAATTGGTCAAGAGAGGTTCATTTTAATGAAAGACATCAGTTGAAAGCGAAGTAAGTTCCCTCCCTAACACTAGCTCGCCTGTAATTGATGAAAACCTGAATTTTTTGGGCACACGGTTATGCCGAATTTTGAGATGCTGAGTTAATCCATGCGAGAAATACATGTTTCCTGCAAGTGACAGACAGAAGCGGATTATTGTTGCAAAGTGGACACATTTAAGTTGTATAATTCATAATAAGTAGGTGAAAAATTGCATTTGCGAAAAAGATACACTGGGTAAAATGAGGAAACCCCCAAAAAATTTAGCCGAAGTTTCCCCCTTGTCTCTAATATAGTACCAAAAAAAAATATGATTCAAGCCCCTATGGTCAAACATTCCGATATTTTTCACATTTCTGCTCAAAGCATAGATTGCTGGAACTCTTAAGAACAGACTCGGCCAGGCGGTTTCTAACTAGTACCCACAATCTATGTATTTGAGCAGAAATAAGAAAAATAATATATACTGTAAAGGTCATTTTGGAAGCGTTGCTTCCAATTTTGTGGGACTTGTTTTTACCCGACATTGACATCTCAAGCCCTGCCTCCCAATGAAACCAATAGGGTTTATAAGCATGGACGGTCCGACTCGCACTGCTTTGTTTGCTTGTTTGATTTGAGGTTTAACGTCCCCGTCAACACTGTATAGGTCATTTGGAGACGTTGCTTCCAATTTGTGGGACTTTTACCCGACATTAAGATGAAATGACATCTCAAGCCCTGTCGCCCAATGAAACCAATAGGGTTTATAAGCATGGACTGTCCGACTTGCACCGCTTTGCCTGGGCAGGCTTAGATCCTCTACGCGGTTTACCAGTACTCGTGTGAGGGTCGGTTTCAGCTCTGCGTGGAAACAAAATGCATCCGTCTATTTCTTCAAGCCCCGATGGGCGGGGGGGCCGTGTATAGTAGGTAATAAAGGACATTTTCCCGTTAATTACACTGAGAAACAAATAATGTGGATATTCATTAAAATCGCCGGGCGATTCTCTTACAAATAGCCACAGTAAATCTTAGTTTGTTAGTTGTTTTTTTTTTTTTTCAGTTTTGAATATTATATTATTGAATATCTCAATATGTCCGTCTGATTTTGGGCTTCGTTACATAAAAATGTCGCTATAGCGTGTTTTGTCGTTTTACTGAACGTCGGTATAAAGAATGTTTACCGAAATATTGAATATGATTTTGTTTGCTTGATTTGATGTTTAACGTCCCCCGTCAACACTGTAAAGATCAGTTTGGAGACACGGCTTCCAATTTTGTGGGACTTTTACCCGACATTGAGATGAAATGACATCTCAAGCCCTGCCGACTAGGGTTTATAGCATGGACGGGCCGACTCGCACCGCTTTGCCTGGGCAGGCTTAGATCCCCAGTACTCATGTGTGGTTCGGTTTCAGCTCTGCGTGGAAACAACATGCAGCCCATCTATTTCTTCAAGCCCCGATGGGCGGGGGCCGTCTATAGTAATAAAGGACATTTTCCCGTTAATTACACTGAGAAACAAATAATGTGGATATTCATTAAAATCGCCGCGGTCAGGCGATTCTCTAACAAAAAGCCACAGTAATTCTTAGTTAGTTTTTCAGTTTTGAATATTATATTATTGAATATCTCAATATGTCCGTCTCATTTTGAGCTTCCTTACATAAAAATGTCGTTATCATGAGTTTTGTCGTTATACTGAACGTCGGTATAAAGATTGTTTACCGAAATATTGAATATGATATCAACGGAACAGTAATGAGGCAATGTTTTCGTAAATGCAGAACTTTATATAGTGCATTACAGCTGAATGTCTGTATTTGTTTTCATAACATATCTATATCTACATCAAAGCCCAAAAATTTGGAAAACAAGCAAAAACTTGAAAGCATAAATGCTTCAGCATCTTCATCAAAACATGTAAATATACCATCTAAAGATCCGTGCTTGCAAATAGGTAGATAATCGCTGTGTTTTTATGTTTATTTTGAGAAGAGGTCGATTTTTTTCTTGCAATGCAATGCGTTTCTACCTTAGATACACTGCTGTATTTTCTTCAGCCCCGCTACAGTGTCTTAGTAAATGAATGTGCCTACTCACTGTAAGTACTGAAATTCATCGCCATACATATCTGAGCCGGTACTCAAGTGCGCATCTAGAAAACACTCTATGACGGCTCCGGCCTAAAGACTTACTTAAATATTTTTCATTAGGAAAACATGTCCGTAAGAAAGAAAGGCGTCCAACATGGTGTCAGAAAAATGATAAATATTAGGTAAAAAATAAAACATCTTTATTATTTCTGCTTTCAACATAGACTGTGGGTGCTCGTTAGAACCGCCCCAATGAGGCGGTTCAAACGAGTACCCACGATCTATGTTTTTGAGCAAAAATAAGGCAGATAATGTATTCCACCGTAAACCCCAATCGTCTCTTTATAAAGCGGAGTTTAGTTGGGGGGAGGGGGGGGTCTTCGTTTCCCGGACTTGTTATCGTGATGGTAATGTCTGTTGGTGCCTGATGCTCTGTCTCCGGTCGGGGTCCACCGGAGTCCTACTATTGGTTTTTTGGTTTTCATTTGCTCCTGCATTTCAGTTATTTCACGCTGTCGAGTCCTAATCTCTTCATCGTTTGATTTTTATGTTGTACTGATGGGCTAGTTTATTTGTTTGCCTAGAGGTTTAACGTCCCCGTCATCACTGTGTAGGTCATTTTGGAGACGTTGCTTCCATTTTCTTGGGACTTTAACCCGACTTTGAGATGAAATGACATCTAATGCCCTGTCGCCCAATGAAACCAATAGGGTTTATTAGTATGGGCGGTCCAACTCGCACCGCTTTGCCTTGGCATGCTTAGACCCCTCTAAACGGTTTACCAGTACTCGTGTGTGGTCTGTTACAGCTCTGCGTGGAAGCATCATGCAGCCCATCTATTTCTTCAAGCCCCGATGGGCGGGGCCGAAAACTGATGGGCTAGAAATTCTTCATACGGACTGAACGACAGAACCAAGGGTGAGGATTGTGGTCAACTAAAAGTGATTTAAGCCCCCACCCCTCACCAAAAAACTAACCGTTCCAGGGCGGGTCTTCTGTCGTGTTTTTTATTGGTATAGTTCGTCTTTTGATGTGTGTATTGCTGTTGGACAGCCTTTTTGCAGAAAAGTAACTGTCCTTTTGGCTTTCCGACTTTGACGAGTTCATTATAGTGTTGTTAATTCATGCTCGCTTTCTTTCCTTTTGATGTCTTGGATAAATGTGTGGTAATTGTATCGATTCCTGATCATTGCCTTCACTTCTATTTTACCGCTGTAAGGAATCCTTATAAGGTGTCGTATAATAGGTTATTAAGGACTTTTTTCCTGTATATCACGCAAGCACGCCTATACAATTTTGACCCCCTTGAACCCCACATTTATATAGCAAAACTTGGGTTTTCGGGGGTATACCTTATTTTTCTTATTTCTGCTCTAAAATATAGATTGTGGGTACTCGTTAGAACCGCCTCGATGAGGCGGTTCTAACGAGTGCCCACAATCTATATTTGGAGCAGAAATAAGAAAAATGTCAGAATTTTTCATCATAAAATTTTCATTTTTTCGGCGATTAAGGTGGCAATGTATTTGTATAGGCGTGTTTGCGTAATGTTACTCCCAAGAAGTGAACATTTGTTAGAATCGCCCCGCCGATTCTAACAAATATGCACACCATTTGTTTTTTGGAGTATTAAACAATTAGAATATTCTTGAATATCTCCATTGATCAACCTCATCTTTGGCTAAAGATTCGTTCTATTGAAATTGTTATTAAACAAGTTTTGAACTTATACATGTGCTAGTAGTATCGAATGTTGGTATAAAAGAGTGTTAACTGTAACATATAAACATATTGGCATTACTGCTTTTCTATTTGAGCTCACGAAAAAATGCCTATACCAATACATTGTAACCTTTATCGCCGAAAAAATGAAAATTTTAAGATGAAAAATTGTGATATTTTTGTTATTTCTGCTCAAAACATAGATTGTGGGTACTCGTTAGAACCGCCTCCTCGAGGCGGTTCTAACGAGAACCGACAATCTATATTTTAGAGCAGAAATAAGAAAAATAAGGTTTACCCCAGCAAACCCCAGTTTTACTATATAAAAGTGGGCTTCGAGGGGGTCAAAATTATATAGGCGTGTTTTCGTGATGACATGAATTTTTTCGCGGACAACAAATGTGTCTATCAGCCTGTGCAATCGCACAGTCTGGTTTGCTGTACATCTAATTTCTATATCTTGCTTCTCTGTGTAGCTGCCGGAGCAGGCCATTTTATATCTTATCTGATCGCACATCAAAGTCTATCACGACGGGGTTCATGTTTTATATTTGAAAAAAACTTAAGTCCTTATTAATACCACCCCTCCCCCTATCTTGCAAAATCAAAACTGATACACTTTAAAATTCAGACGCCACCGACATACCCACTAAATCATGTTCACCAGGAGCCCCAGAATATACGCATGCAAAGTCCATGGTGGAATTGGTATTGCTGGCACATGTCAGTTTGTATATTTTTTGTTGTTTTTCTTTTTTCTGTCTTTCGGTTCAATTTTGTTGATTACATTTTGAAAAAACTAAATATAGTTACAAAATTTGCGGAACTCAAAGACACAAATGATGGAATCCATAAAGCATAATTGCTTTTTAATACTAATGTCTATCCGGAGATTTAGAGCATCAATAAGTATATTCTAAATCATGCTTTTCTGACAGTCGCTTCTGAAAACTTCCCTGTTGTTTTGTGATATGATGAATAGATATCAGATACTGCTTACTTGGCACATGGGTAAGAACGTGAAGCAATTAGAGCGACATCCGGTGAGGAATTATATCGCTAAAAAAGGTAAAGAAAACTGTGCATTTTCTGTGTTTCATAGTTATATAATTTTTACGAGGAAGTTATCTAAAAAACGGGGAACTACATTCAGGAGCCCATTGATATCGGCATCTTTGGAGTAAATACCAAATCCCGTACTTCACACATTTTGGCTAAATTTAGTTTCTCCTGCTGAAGGTGAACTCAAGCCTTAGAAAACGAGTGGTTTTTCGAGGTGATTGTTGCCTTTTATTTATTACTGCGCTTTGCTACAAGTTCAGCGTATTAACATGCACACACAATAAACATATATGGTTATATGTGTTGTGGATATTTTGCTTGTCAATGCAGCACTAGCGATAAATCACCACGGAAAAGGTCGAAAATGGTTGGTTACGCATTAGATCTATAGAAATGATAACAAAACTTGCAACTATAAAGCGGATCTGTTTTCATCTCCACGGCCACAGAATCACCCGCACCTTGTTCTACGAAACCATTTTTAGCCAACCTGATAAGCAGTGCGCTATTGATTCGATAATGACATAGTATTTTATGGAAACATTTTCAGTCTCCAGAATCATAGTACCGAATGATTTTCACTGACTTTTACGCTGTGTTTGTTTTATCAATGGTCCGGTAATTGCCTGAAATGAAATAAAACAGGTTTTGGAGTTTTAATTTCTGCGAAGAACTCCTCAGCTGTCAAAATTTGCTGGTTAAGCATTAGATCGTCTGGTTGAGCATTCGATAGCCAGAGAGGAGAAAATCTCACCAGTTCGCAGAAATTAAAACTCCAAAACCTGTTTTATTTCATTTCAGTCAGTTACCGGACCATTGATAAAACAAACACAGCGTAAAAGTCAGTGAAAATCATTCGGCACTATGATTCTGGAGACTGAAAATGTTTCCATAAAATACTATGTCATTATCGAATCAATAGCGCACTGCTTATCAGGTTGGCTAAAATGGTTCCGTAGAACAAGGTGCGGATGATTCTGTGGCCGTGGAGATGAAAATAGATCCGCTTTATAGTTGCAAGTTTTGTTATCATTTCTATAGATCTAATGCGTAACCAACCATTTTCGACCTTTTCCGTGGTGATTTCTCGCTAGTGCTGCATTGACAAGCAAAATATCCACAACACATATAACCATATATGTTTATTGTGTGTGCATGTTAATACGCTGAACTTGTAGCAAAGCGCAATAATAAATAAAAGGCAACAAACACCTCGAAAAACCACTCGTTTTCTAAGGCTTGAGTTCACCTTCAGCAGGAGAAACAAAATTTAGCCAAAATGTGTGAAGTACGGGATTTGGTATTACTCCAAAGATGCCGATATCAATGGGCTCCTGAATGTAATTCCCCGTTTTTAAATAACTTCCTCGTATAAATTATATAACTTATGAAAAACAGAAAATGCACAGTTTCTTTACCTGTTTTAGCGATCTAATTCCTCACCGGATGTCGCTCTGATTGCTTCATGTTCTTACCTAATGGTTACGCATTCTATCGTTCCGTAGGCGTGTTTTAAGCAACTTCGACTAAAGATCGTACCGTAGCCATGGCGTTGCATCGACGGTGTTAGGACATTAGATACGCGTTATATGACCACTGAGTGACGAACGTATGTGGACACATCAGATAAGGAAATCCGTCATTTTAGCCTGGGATAGAAATTATGTTCTGACCCTCGTGTTCTTACCAAGGCAAACAACATAAGTATAATGCGCGAAAAATAAACTGAAAAAAAAAATTAACTGTCCTTTTGAATTTCCGCTATTGATGTTTCCATTAGTGTCTAGTTATTTCATGTTTGTGTTTCTTTCCTTTTGGTGTCACTGATGGGATTTGTGGGTTAATTGTATCGATTCCTGATCATTGCCTTCACTTCTCTTATGACAATTTTGCTGGTAAGGTGCAAGAAAGAGTATCTGATACGCCAAGGTTCCGCTAAGCACGGTCATCCCTCGAGTTGGAAACGACCATGTGCAGCAGAAACCCATATCATATTCTCATATTACTAATTCTATCGGGAAAGCATAACTTGGTTAAGCGGTTTGATACGATCTTTATGGTGTTGACTGGGAAGTAAACTTCGTACAAACTGTATGGAAAATAGCCAATATCACGACCAGGCTATGTTTTTTCTATCCAGTGATAAATACATATTTGGGAACGTCTTGTGTGATGCCCGCAAAACGTCCTTGTGAAGTTCACCTCTTATATTTTATAGCTTACCAAATAAATAAAAAGAGATCCCTCACGGAAATAGATCTGAGAAACCATCAAAGCACATGCAGCATAAGTGAATCGATTGTTTCTGACCTTTTTCTGGAAAACTGCATCATGAAAACACGCCTATATAAATTTGCCCCCCCCCCCTTGAACCCCACTTTTATATTGTAAAAACTGGGGTTTACAGGGGTATACCTTATTTTTCTTATATCTGTTCTTAAATATAGATTTTGAGCAGATCACAACTTTTCATCTTAAAATTTTCGGGTTTTTTTTTTTTTTTTTTTTTTCGGCGGTAAAGTTTACAATGTATTTGTATAGGCGTGTTTTCGTAATGTGGTCCTAAACTTGGACTGTTTCATCTAACCCGGTGTACCCGTAAAATGCAGGTCTACCCGTAAAATGCAAGTAGACCGCTATCCTATCCCATTTCTAACTGACCGAGACACACACGGTTTTCATGCCTTGTCTCAACATGCGGGCAAAATTGCAATCTTACCGTGCCATTCACTCATTTAAGAAATGAATTTTATTTTTCTGCGGTTCCTAAAAGTATGAACGCAGTGGGTCGCGTGCAAAGTAAATGAAACCCGAAGGTGTTCATTAAACTTTGCAAGCAACCCGCTGTCGTTCATACTTTCATGAAAAGCAGAAAAATTAAGTTTATTTTTTGTATTTACATTCTTTGCCCCTCATCAATGAGCGAAACAATGCTTATAGGGCAAACTTGTAAAGATGAAATACATTTACACGCTGTTTTTTCTACAAAGAGCAGAGCAGCGTTGACGCCACCAATGCCCGTCGAGAACCATGGTTTAGGCCGACGTCTCTAGACGTCACTGAAAATCATGTGTCTCGATGCGTTCATTGAATTATGAACTACATTGTTTTCTATAGACTTTACACTGGAAATGTAAATATTTAAGAAATGAATTTTATTTTCTGCTGTTCATGAAAGTATGAACGCAGTTGGCCGCGTGCAAAGTTAATGAACCCCCAAAGGGGTTCATGTAAACTTTGCTAGCGGCCCGCGGTCGTTCATACTTTCATGAAAGCAGAAAAAATGAATTTTATTTTTTTATGTTTACATTATATGCCCCTCATCACTGGGCGAAAAAATGCTATTAGGGCAAACTTCTAAAGCTGAAAAAACATTTACACGCTGTTGAACATTATTGGTCAGTTAAAATCACCTTGACAATCGCGGTGAAACTCCTAGGGCCTGTTTTGAAATTTTCCTCTTAACTTTGGAAATGTCACAGCCATAGCAGAAAAAAGATAACGGACGGCATATGTTAAGGAAACCTACGCTCTCTGCAGTAACGTTGTTAAATGAATGGTACATACCATACCATTTAGCTTACCTTCGCAGATCACGCCCATTACTTAAACATGCCCATGTATTAAAGACCCCTCGAAACACCCCTTTGTATAAACGTAAGTATGGGTTTGCGGTTGGGGTTTTCTTTTAAAATAGAGATTGAGGGTACTCGTTAGAAGCGCCTCGTTGTGGTTGTGCTTACGAGTACCCACAATCTATATTTAATGGTGTAACCTAGAACCTAAGCTCGCTTCCCCCCATCGGGGCTTGGAGAAATAGATTGGCCTGCATAGTACTTCCGCGCAGAGCTGACACCGACCAAACTTGATTACTGGTTAACCGCTTAGAATGCAAAAACCTGCCCAAGAAAAGTGTTGCGAGTCGGGCCGTTCTTTAAACCCTAGCGGTTTCTTCGAACGGTAGGGTTTAAGATGTCATTTCATCTCAACTCACAAAATCGGAAGCAGTGTCTCCAAAATGACCTAAATACATTTACCAACGGTTGTCGGGGACTTGAAACCGCACTACAAATAAACAAAAGAACGGACGCGTTGAGGTAGTTCTAACGATTACCCACAATCTGCGATTAGATTTTTGATTGAGATGAAGACTCATAGAACCTCAAATCGACACATAAAACTAGAATTGTCAATACGTCAGAGATGCCCCCGCCCAGGGCTCATCCTCCCCAAGAAAAAAAGCATGCTGCGAAAACTAAAAAAGACGGCATTGCTCGCCTGGAAAACTGTCCTTGAGGACATCAGCGTAGATGGGGGGAATTTCGCTTAAATCTTGGAAAAAGTTTGTATCATCATATCAAACATGAACCAAACTCATAAAAAATAAATTACTAAGTCTGTGACATTGACGTTGGTTTTTGGTTTTACGGCCCTTTCAAGATTATTTCTATTATTTCGAACTAAGCATTAATAAGATGATGGCGAAAACTGAAACGGATTAGCCTGTATCTTCCATCATACCAAATACAACCCAAATCCATTGTTTGGGTTGAGAAATTAGAGCTCTTATTTAAAACATTGACATCGAAAATTCTGAGTCCTTGACCTTGACCTTGAGACCATGGACATTTGCGCGGGAATGCTGAATAAAACTTTAGCCGTTTATCTATCAAATATGAACCAAATCCATTATATGATTGAACAAATATGAGCTCTTAAACAATTTAAATTTTTCAAAGTTTTCTGAGTCCATGACGTGACATAGAGGTCATAGGTAAGGGCCAGTGTATTGCTGAATAAAACTTTGACCCCTACCTATCTTCACAATTTCATTATATGGTCTGGAAAATATGAGCGTTTAAAAGTTTAGGTTTTTCCTGGCACAATGCCTTAGCCTGATGTGATGTTACAGGATCACGTACGTACATCCCTTACGGAAGGACATGCATACATGTGCGTACGCTCGTATGAACGAACACCTTTACGGCATCATGCCAATGGCGGATGATCATAGTCTTGCGAACTGTCTTTTCGTATATGTAAGTGTATAATTTTGCAGGCGATTGTATATAGTGTGCTTGAACATTCAATGGATAAATATTTGCTACAGACCATTGTCAACAACAAACCGGAGCTGAAAACTGACATACGTTACTACGAACATTTACAGAGGCTATGTCACGTAACGTTATATGCGGCATCCTTATTAAACAAGGTCATGTATTGACGTTTTGTGCTAAAATCGTGCATAAACTGTGTTTTAAGTTCATACGATAAATTGATTTTTGTATTCATGCTCCTGCATTACTGAATTTATTAAACTGAGCGAGAAAAGGTTAGAAAATGCTCAACGAAGTCTCACCTGTTATCCCTTTTCCTCAACTAATATTATAACTCGACAATACAAGTGCACTTAAGGAGGAGCCTCCCCCCCCCCCCCCCCCACACACACACACCTCACCCGCATTAACTGACAAACGTGCTTATAAAAGGTTCATAAAACGCCGCTAAATCAACGCTAGTCTGACGTTACAACGTCCTCAAAGCAGATCAACTCGCCAGTGGTAAAGTGGGAAGGGGATCCAGATAATTAGTATCTGTATCTTACGATAAAGAAATGGAAACACAAGTTTGAAACAACATAGAATTAACGTTGATTCAATGTTATTTTTACTGAATATACATCTAGGACAATAATTTAAAAACTTGTTATCTACTTAACACGTCTATTTCAAGACGGCACGTGATCACGCATGTGACAATTAGTGGCCCTGTCTAAGCGCATATTCAAAATTACGACTTAGTTTAGTGAAACGCAAATTTAGCTCGTACGAACACTTTGCGATGTTTTGATGAAACTGACGTACGCAGTTCTTTAAAAAGTGCGTACGAACAATTTAAGATTAATCGTACGATGTTTATTGATGAAACTGGCCCCTTGATCATTTCGCAACTTTGGGCCAATTGATAAACAATCGTCCCAAAAACAGATACGTGTATTTCACGGAAATAACATTGGAAAACAAAAATAGAAGGGTTTTTATACCGGAATGCATCTAATTTAATTTTCTTGTTACATGAAATAAAAAATATCAGCACTTGCATCAATTTGAAACGATAGCATTTCAGAGAAAAACACTATAAAAGTTCAAAGAAATAACGTTCATAGTACCAGTGTACTTTACAGGCTGATTTCAGGAAATGGCTTTTTTAAAAAGCTTCCGCGTCAGATCCTGGAAAACAATGTACAATTGATAAAACTGAAGTAATAATTATTCTTAAATACTTTTATTGATGATTTTTCTGCACGACCATTCTTGTAAATAATGAGTCAATTCAAAATCATTAACGGGGTGATAAACAGTTGAGTTCCAATTGTTCAAAACTAACGTCGTCGTTAGTTAATGTGTCTTTGAAACTCAGGGCCCAGTTGTTCAAAGCATCGTTAGCTTAACGAGCTCGTTAGTGGTCATATTGTTAACTGCTCTAGCAAGTTAAATATGTAAAATTTTGGTAGTTTTGCTGAAAAATGTGAGCAGCTTTTGCGAAGTTTTAACGATACATTAACTAACGATGTCGTTAGTTTTGAACAACTGGCCCCTGATAATTAAATATGGTAAATATGCTAATATTTTTGCTGATAAATGTGAGTAGCTTTTGCATATACTCATATTTGTGCAGCACAAATAGCAAAACTAAAGATATTGTACTTGCTAGTACAACTAACAATTTTACCATTAACGAGCTCGTGAAGCCGGCTAGGCTTTGAACAACTGAACCCTGATCTTGATGGCAATCGATTCATCTAAATTGACGCTAAATAGGTAAAGTAGAAGTAAAACAAAGATCAGGAATTGATACAATTAACTTACTCCACCCATAAAAGACACCAAAGGGAAAGAAATACAAACATTAAGCGACCAGACCATAATGGAAACCTAAACAAAGGAAGGCCATAAGGACAGCCACTTTCCCACAAAATGGCCATATGGACATCCAAAACCAAAAGACACAAGCGACACACACAGCAAGCAACAAACAACAACATTAACAAACCGCCACAGAAGAGCCGCCCTGGAACGGTCAGTGGAAGACCCCCACTGGGGGGCTCAAATCGACTCCACGCGGCCGATTCAGACTCAAATCGACTCCACGCGGTAAGTTTTGTTTGTTTGTTTGTGTTGGGGTTTAACATATCCATCAAAGCTATTTAGGTCACTTTGGAGACGTTACTACAGATCTGATTTTGTCTGCCTTGTAACCGACATTTAGATAAAAGGACATTTCAAGCCCTCTGCTAGGGTTTAAGGAATGGTCCGACTTGAAACACTTTTTCTGGGCAGGCATAAACCTTCTAAGCGAGTTATCTGAACCCAAGCACCATGCAGCCCAATACATTTCTTCGAGCCGCGGTGGGCAGGGGCGCTGAATAGGTATCCAACGGTTAAACTTAACGAAATTCAAATAGATACAAATAAGATCGACAATAAAACTTTTTTTCGAACTGAGGTTTAACGTCCCCGTCAACACTGTTTAGGTCAATTTATAGACATTACTTCCAATTTTATATGCCAAGCCCTGCCGCCCAATGAAACCAATAGGGCTTATATGCATGGACCACAGGGACCAGTTTTAAGCTGTTTGAGAGGAAAGATATACTATCCTAAAATAACAAAGACAAGGGCACCATCGGGAAAATATGACTAATCGTGAATGAAGTTGTGTATCTCTGGCAGTTTGTAACTCTTGTCAAACATGTAGATAACACATTCCTGTATACAATAGTACCTGCTATCAACGCCACACAGAATGTCCAGAATTGATAAACAAGAGGACAATGATGGCCCTGGATCGCTCACCTGATCCTTAGAGTAACAAGTGGGACCTGGGGAGGGCCATTATTGACCCCAAGGTTATAATGTGCATACATGTTGAGGGAGGTCTAAAAAGGTGAAACTTCATACCAAATATCAACAAAGGCTATAATTGTCCACTAGATGAAGCTCCATACCAAATATCAAAGACATCGGCCTTGCAGTTTCAGAGAAGTAGATTTTTAAAGATTTACCTATATAAGTCTATGTAAAACCAAAGGGTCTTGGGGCGGGGGCATTTTTGGCCCCAGGGCTATAATTTGAACAATCTTGATAGAGGTCCACTAGCTGAAATTTCACACCAAATATCAAAGACCTAGGCCTTGTGGTTTCAAAGTAGAAAAGTTTTAAAGATCTTCCCTATATAAGTCCATGTAAAACCAAAGGGGCCCCAAGGCGGGGGCATTTTTGGCCTCAGGGCTATAATTTGAGCAATCTTGGTAGAGGTCCACTTGCTGAAGCTTCATACCGAATATCAAAGACCTAGGCCTTGTGGTTTCAGAGAAGAAGATTTTTCAAGATTTTCCCTACATAAGTCTATGTAAAACCAAAGGGCCCCGGGGCAGGGGCATTTTTGGCCCCAGCACTATAATTTGAACAATCTTGGTAGGGGTCCACTAGATGAAGCTTCGCACCAAATAGCAAAGACCTGGGTCTTGCAGTTTCAGAGAAGAAGATTTTAAAAGATTTTCCCTATATAAGCCCGTGTAAAACCAAAGGGCCCCGGGGCAGGGGCTTTTTTGGCCCCAGCACTGTAATTTGAACAATCTTGGTAGGGGTCCACTAGATGAAGCTTCATATCAAATATCAAAGACCTGGGACCTGCGGTTTCAGAGAAGAAATTTTTTACAGATTTTCCCTATATAAGCCTATGTAAAACCAAAGGGCCCCGGGGTGGGAGCATTTTTGGCCCCAGCACTATAATTTGAACAATCTTGGTAGGGGTCCACTAGATGAAGCTTCATACCAAAATTCAAAGACCTGGGCCTTGTGGTTTCAGAAAAGAAGATTTTTGAAGATTTTCCCTATAGAAGCCCATGTAAAACCAAAGGGCCCCGGGGCGGGGGCATTTTGGCCCCAGCACTATAATTTGAACAATCTTGGTAGGGGCCCACTAGATGAAGCTTCATACCAAATATCAAAGACCTGGGCCTTGTGGTTTCAGAGAAGAAGATTTTTAAAGATTTTCCCTATATAAGCCTATGTAAAACACAAGGGCCCCGTGGCGGGGGCATATTTTGCCCCAGCACTATACTTTGAACAATCTTGGTTGGGGTCCACTAGATGAAGCTTCTTACCAAATATCAAAGTCCTGGGCCTTGTGGTTTCAGAGAAGAAGATTTTTAAAGATTTTCCCTATATAAGCCTATGTGAAACCAAAGGGCCCCGGGGCGGGGGCATTTTTGGCCCCAGCACTATAATTTGAACAATCTTGGTAGGGGTCCACTAGATGAAGCTTCATACCAAAATTCAAAGACCTGGGCCTTGTGGTTTCAGAAAAGAAGATTTTTGAAGATTTTCCCTATAGAAGCCCATGTAAAACCAAAGGGCCCCGGGGCGGGGGCATTTTGGCCCCAGCACTACAATTTGAACAATCTTGGTAGGGGCCCACTAGATGAAGCTTCATACCAAATATCAAAGACCTGGGCCTTGTGGTTTCAGAGAAGAAGATTTTTAAAGATTTTCCCTATATAAGCCTATGTAAAACACAAGGGCCCCGTGGCGGGGGCATATTTTGCCCCAGCACTATACTTTGAACAATCTTGGTAGGGGTCCACTAGATGAAGCTTCTTACCAAATATCAAAGTCCTGGGCCTTGTGGTTTCAGAGAAGAAGATTTTTAAAGATTTTCCCTATATAAGCCTATGTGAAACCAAAGGGCCCCGGGGCGGGGGCATTTTTGGCCCCAGCACTATAATTTGAACAATCTTGGTAGGGGTCCACTAGATGATGCTTCATACCAAATATCAAAGACCTGGGCCTTGTGGTTTCAGAGAAGAAGATTTTTTCAGTTTTTGGTGAAAAAAATCTATTTTTGGCTCCTGTGACCTAGATGTGCAACGGACCGGAACCATTTGAACAACTTTGAAAGGGGACCACCTAAGGATCATTCCTGTGAAGTTTGGTCAAAATCTGATCAGTGGTTTAGGAGGAGATGTCGTTTAAAGAAATTGTTTACGCACGGACGCACGCACGCACGGACGGACGGACGCACGCACGACGGACGACGGACAAAAAGTGATCCCAAAAGCTCACCTCGTCACTACGTGACGGTGAGCTAAAATGATCGTGTGTAGCTAAGCCTGTCTGCTCGCTTACCAAGATATTTCAAAGTATTCTAGGGCACAACATAAAGAAAATTTGTATCCATGCCCAGTATTTTCACCAATACCAATAACCTGTGTACCTAATTGCAATAAAAACTTGTAAATACTACTGCAAAACTTCAAAACAATAACAATTTTGACAGCTGCATGCTCCATGAAGCCATATTTTTTTATATACAGAACCGGAGTAAATAAATCATGACGTAATATGCATTATTTTTTCATTGGCCGATTCGAATTGTTGAGATTTTTTACCAATAAAATCGCTCCTTTCTAATGGCTCCAAAACATGGCTTCCCAAAGCAAGCAGCTGTGAAAATACTGGACATGAATATAAATTTTCTTTGTGTTGTGCCCTGGAAAACTTTGGAATCTCTTGGGAAGCGAGCGGACAGGCTTAGCTACACAAGATCAAAATTAAGCAATTCTGGACATTCTGTGTGGCGTTGCTCCATACCGTGAAGACTAGATTAGAGATAGCAGGTACTGTTGAATACGTATATGTGTTTTCTACATGTGTGACAAGAGTTTTGATCTGTGTGTTACAAACTGCCAGAGCTACACAACTTCATTCACGATTGGTCATATTTTCCCGATGGTGCCCTTCTCTTTATTGTTATAGGACAGTATATATTTCCTCTCAAAACGCTTGCAACTGGGCCCTTAGGGTCCGACTGGTGCCACTTTGCCTGGGCAGGCTTATACCGAAGTGGTTTTACAGTAGTTTCAGCTCTGTGTGGAAGCACTATATGCAGCCAAAACTATTTCTCCAAGCCGCGACGCGCAGTCCCAAAATAATAAAGTAGAAGTAAAGCAAAGATCAGGAATTGATACAATTAACTTACTCCACCCATAAAAGACACCAAAGGGAAATAAATACAAACATTAAGCGACCAGACCATAATGGAAACCTAAACAAAGGAAGGCCATAAGGACAGTTACTTTCCCACAAAATGGCCATATGGCCATCCAAAACCAAAAGACACAAGTGATACACACAGTAAGTAACAAACAACAACATAAATAAATCGCCACAGAAGAGCCGCCTTGGAACGGTCAGTGGAAGATTTCCACTGGGGGGCTTAAATCGATTTTACGTGGCCACAATCCTCGCCCTTACTTCCGTCGCGATTTCGACAAATAATTTGTTCAGTCCGCATGAAGGCCTCCTAACTCATCAGTGCAACATCTCCGTGAACACAAAAATCAAAGAACCACAGAGGTGAGACAACAGTGAGGACTCGACAGCAAGAAACCACTGAAATGCTGGAGCAAAAGAAAACCAACAGTTAGACTCCGATGAGCCCGACCAGAGACAGAGCATCAGACACCAACCAACATTATCTCTCTCATTTTCAATAAGCCTTTACGTTGGAGCCGTCATAGAATCTGAGGCCTGACCCACCGGCGTGCAATTAAAGAGGGAAGCAAAGTTGCCAACCGTGATTGGGTTAACTACCATGCATGCAGTCTGTCGTATAATATCCATGTTGTTCCCAATCTTTTTATATCGAAGAATGATTTTACGAAATTGGGTGCTGAAGTCATTGCGGTTATATAAAGTAGTTTAAAGCAACTGCGCAGTGCCCTGTTGATGTGACAGATTTAAAGGTCGTCATGCTATTGGTTCACAGAAGACTGTATAACCCTTAAGATAAATCAAAGCGCCAAAAGGCACTGAAATGACAGATTCTTTGACAAAATTCAGATTTACTTTCTTTAGTGATAAGGACAATGGCGCTGGAGTGCTGATTTTAAGTTTGATTCACAAAACTGAGGTGAATCGGCTGTTACACACGTTCATCATCATTTTACTTGGACATTATAGATAATACAACATGCAAATGACTACCCAGCAGGCACACGTCGCTAGGGCAACGTCAAATCAACGTCGATGCAACGTCATGACGTTGCGCTGACGTTGATGTGACGTCACAATTACGTCAGGTGCCTGCTGGGATAGTTGCCAGTTTTATGACAACACAAAGCGTAGACGCAACTTCCTTGTAAAAGCTTACACTTGTTGACTGTGATGTGTTTCGCGGCTCAGTCAAGAACCTGTCTTATGTCGTGCGCTACAATAAAGGGAAACACTTTTTGTGCGATGTTTGAAGTTTTGCCGCATGTGACTAATTATTTATCACAACATTGTGCTTACATATTCAGTTATTCAGACCTATACAACGGAATTGAACAGTGATAACTGTTAGGAGTATATTATTGCTGGCTTGCTACCGTACGTTGAAGTTTCTAGCGTCACGTACTTTGCATTTAATTAGGTCATGTAAGTGTTATGAGTCTGTACCCTTTCAGACCTTTATAGCCAAGTACAGATACCTACAGATGCAAACAGTGTAGAACCTGGTGAGATGGCTCATAATGATACATCGCATTCTGTTCTACATGGTTTGACATCATCAGTGCTGTTGACGACTATTGACTAGACACCCAAATTACATGTGTAGAATGGACGCGTACAAATTCAGTGACTGAAGGGTGAACTGGAGAAACTCGTGGGTGGAAGGGGTAAAATCTTAACCTGGCCTGTAACTGTTGTGTGCGGGTCAGAACCAGAGAAAGCGGCTTGGCCGATAATCAAAAGTTAAATACAGCTTATTACAGCTTGTATTATACGCTCTATTTTTTTATTTTTCAAAGTATATCTAGATACTTAAATGGTGTGCACTGATTGTAACTCTATACATATTGTTCTTTTTTTTTTTCTTTTCTAAAAATATACAAAGGTATTTTAATGGCGTATTGATACAAATATAATTAGTCATAACCCATTTTGTACTAAATGTAATATTATCACTTGTCTGACGAAGATTTCATTTCGAAATCCCGGTTCAAAATTGAGGGCGTCAGCTAGAAATATAGGAAATAATTTGGGAAAAAAATGGGATAACTTTCGACAACAGTGAAGCCCGCAGTGAAGGCCGTGGTTAGACGCCGCCTCAAAGATTCGACAATGACCCATTATGCGGTCGTCTGTATAAAATGAGAACTTTCCTTATGCATATTCAATTAACTTTTCCCGTTTTGTTTGTAATTTAAGAAAGATCATTTTTGTATTTTGATTACAAATAAAACAAAACATGTAATCAAAATGCGGAAATAATGCCATGAGAAAATAGTTTTGAAACAGCGAGCATGAAAAGTCAACAAACAACGGACTATCCGTGTTTGTGCGGAGTCATATTTCAAAAGTAGCGGAAGCCGGAAGTTCGAACGCTAAAATTGTAAATATGCAGCACGACGAAGAATGACAGAAGGAATCTGTCATTAAAAGCTACATCTGAAATTATCGTCTTAATATGTTGTCTACTGCATCTCTTTGCAAAGTTTTTTTTTTTTTTTTTTTTTTTTTTTTTGTATACATGCAATCATCATGACCCTGATCGGACTGTTCTGGAGCAGTCCACACCGTTTGTAACAATCACTTGTAAAGGAACCAGAGACGTTAATTGTTGTAACTGGCATCTTTAAGGGTTAATTGTTCCAGTTTTCTACCGGAAAAACAAGTACAGACTACCTGTTTAAGCACTTAAAGTTGCTCTGTATTCAAATATGGTGGCCGCTCAGTTTCTTAGACGTGACGAATAATGTTTTATCACATCATTTTGAGTCAGCCAATTAACAACTTCTCATATGCTCTATCAGCGATTAAAACTCTGTTATGTGGCTGTACGGTCTAACCAATAAAATTGTCTCAAGACATCACGAGAGACACCAACAAACCAATCAAAAAGGTCAGCCTCGATAGCGCAGTGGTTAACGCGTTCGACTTATGATCGAGAGGTTCTGCGTTCGAATCCGCCGCCGGTATTGCGGTGTGTCCATGGGCAAGATATGTAATGACACTCGCGGCCCCACTCCACACAGGTGTAAATAGGTAGCAGTGGTGTAAAAGTCACTGTCTGTCTCTCGCGTGCGCGTGAAAACACCCGGAATGACTGTTCGAGAGCGATTCATTCATAATAAATTGGTATAAACTAATCAAAAAGGAGCCACTGAGATTTGCGTGAGAATAACGTAAAACACAGAAAATACAGGAAGTTATGGATTTTTTTTATTATTTTTATTGGTTTTACGGCCCTTTAAAGATTATTAATTTATTTCGAACCGATCGTTAATCAGAGGTGGGCGAAAACGTGAGTACCCGGAGAGAAGCCACCTGACCTTCCTTGCAGAACTTGACACGAGCCACAACGGTGAGATACTTAATAAGCGCTCTTACCCATTGGGCGAGGGAGACCGTAAAATGGATTGCTTTACCACGTCATGCATTCCGAATGGCTTCATGGTTCAATTAGTTTCTCGCACAGACACCGTCCGCTAAGGTGAAAAACAACTACAGTACAACCTGTATAAAGCAAGCACCTAAGTGATAATCAAAATTTGTTGGTAAAGACAGGTTCCTGCTAAGTATAGCTGATTTTTAATGCATTCACCTTTTTCGGGAACTGAGGGCATTCTTGCTTGAGGGCAGGTTGCATGCTGAATAGAGGTGGCCACTATGAGAGGTTTTACTGTAACTGACAATTTTCACAATTATGGCCGCTTAGTTTATAGTCTAACATGATACGTATGCTGTTGTTGTTTTTTTCTCCGGGCACTCCGGATTTGCTCACCTTTAAAACAAATTAAGCATCGGCTTTATTTAAGTACAATAATCTTGAACATGCCGTAAAACCTAGATAATTGTGACTATTTTACCTAGCATCTAAAAATATGGGACACTGACAGAGTAGACCCAGATCAAGGTTTAGACCGTCTGCTTAAAACCATTCTTTCAACGACAAAACAAAAGATCTGGAACAATTTAAATCCATTAAATGGAGAGTTCTATTTGTCAAACATGGGCTTAGTAAAAATTTGACTACAGCAGCCTGTTAGATTGACTTGGCACCCACTCGAAAAGAGGAATTATGAGTACAGTTCATAACATGTTATTAATTACCTTTAAAATCTGACTCACCAAACCTGTTGAAAATATAAACAGCTCGACGACCGCTGCAAAGCAAAACCAACAAATTGTAATGTAATGCGAGTCGCGTCATAACAAAACTTTTTTTTTTTTTTTTTTTTTTTTGGCCATTTTGTACGGCAAAGTAACAGGCCGCGCTGTCTGATCAGATCAACAAATTTATGATTGCAGTTTGGATAATACACAGAGAATCTTACATGTACATGAGTGTTCATGTTTATTGAATTTATTAAAGATCTGCATCAGCATCTAGGGTGTAGTGTTTCGAAAATGCCAAGCCATGTTCGAGTTGAGGAAAAGAAATAAAATGCGAGGCTTCGCCGAGCTTTTGCCTTTTCCTCTACAAGTTTAATAAATTCAAATTATATTGAATTTATTAAACGAGTTGAGGTAAACGGATAAAATGCGAGTCTTCGCCGAGCATTGTATGCTCTTTCCTCGACAAGTTTAATGAATTCAATAATACATGAGTACTAAACAAGCTGAGGAAAAGGGATAATATGTGAGGCTTCGCCGAGCATTTTATGCCATTTCCTAAACGAATTTAACAAATTCAATAGCGCATGAGCACGAATGCACATTACGAGAACACGCCTATATAGTTTTGACCCCTAACACCCCACTTTTATATAGTAGAACTTGGGTTTAAGGGGTATACATTATTTTTCTTATTTCTGCTCAAAACATAGTTTGTGGGTACTCGGTAGAACCGCCTCGGCGAGGCGGTTCTATCGAGTCCCCGCAATCTATGTTTTGAGCAGAAATAGGAAAAATATCACAATTTTTCATCTTAAAATTTTCAATTTTTCGGCGATAAAGATTACACTGTATTTGTATAGGCGTGTTTTCGTAATGAAGATTCTAATAACCATATGACATTTAAAACACATTTTATTTACGATTGTTTTACAAACATGTCAATATTTCGCCATAAGTAAACGCGACGTCGTTAAGGAACGTTACGGGCGTGTCTTACTAATTTGCATATTTAATTCACCAGTGGATAACCGTGTATATTACATGCATTACAGAGAAATACCATGATTTCTACCAGACATAAACATGGTATTTTCCTTTTTGCTAAGAAGAAATATTTCCTCTTAGCCGGGGAAATAAATCCCTTCAGCTGGAACTACTTTATGTACAAGATACGAGATACCGCTTTGCAGTGAAATTGTTCTATTCAAACGCGGGAAAGTTTCAATCACGGCGACGTTATTCATGACGTCATTGTAATGGCGTCTAAGAAATATCAACAGACGTTCAGAATGCGTGACGTTTGAGTCGGATGCAACGCTGAAACAAAAGAAAACATGGATATGACCATTGATTAGGATGTAAGTTTTGCTTTATTTAATCCAACGTTTTACTTGTTTTATCACTGAAACACTTTGTTTCTTCTATTTTTGTTCAAAACTGTAGAAAGCGCTTTCAAAATGGCGCCCATCCAGTTGTTCTTCCACCTAGATTCTGTAACACTTCGCTGATTGAACCGTTTACATGAGCTGTAAACAGTCAACTGAACGGGCATTCAGATCCAAAATTCAAGATCCAAACTCTCCTAAAAGTCTATGGAAGTGCATGTAATATACAGATTATACATTTCTCCTATTTGAAATATGGGATTTATAAACCTCGGGAGGTAAAACAATCCGTTAAAGAAACTCGTGCTTCGCACTCGTTTCTTTATCGGATTGTTTTACCTCCCTCGGTTTATAAATCCCATATTTCAACTAGGAGAATGAATAATCTATATTTATCATATGACGTCGCGTCTGAGAGTGTTATAACGCCATGTAATATTTTCGATAATCCACTAGTGGTTTAAATATGCAAATTAGCTAGATACGTCCCGTAACGTTTCATGCACAACGTCCTTAACGACTTCGCGTTTACTAATGGCGGAAAATTGACATTTTTTATCAACAATCGTGAATAAAATGTGTTTTAAATGTCATATGATAAATAGAATCTTGCATTCGTGCTCATGTATTATTGAATTTATTAAACTCGTTGAGGAAAAGGAATAAAATGCTCGGCAAAGCCTCGCATTTTATCCCTTTACCTCAACTCGTTTAATATATTCAATAATACATGAACACTCATGTAAGATCCTCTATTTATTACATGACATTATTATATTCTCAGACGCGACGTCTTTTGATAAATGATTCTAAGACTCTCCCTAGTAAGTAAAGCTGAGCAGGTTGGTTTGTGACCTATCTAGTCGCAAGCATAAAAGGCAGGTCTTCTCGAGAAAATAGTCACGATTCCAACGCTTGCTTGACTGGGAAACGCATGTTGACCAAACCCTCTTTTTCCTCTTTGCACACTCAATCTACAGGCGAATCTCAACACATTTAAAGGGGAATGGACACACCTGGCAGATTTTTTTCCACAATTTTTCAAAGGGAGACAACTTTCGGGATTTCCTGTTCGCTTTTCTATAAACTCTATCCCACGGGAAAATGGATCTTCTCTTAAAGGAAAGAATTTGCTCACCTCAGGACAAAATGTGAGTAGCTTTGGCATATGCAAAAGCTACTCACATGTTTTCAGCAAAAATATTAGTATATTTGCCATATTAAATGATCAAAGTTTTAACGATTTGTTAACTAACGATGTTGTTAGTCCCCAGATGGTGAAATTACACAGTTTTACAGCGTACCGTCCTTGTTTTATCACCATGTAGTGTTTTATATGCACCGCATGTTGTTTTCAATACAACCTTTGTTTCTGAGCAGGAGTAAAGACAAAATGTATACCCTGGTCAACTAAAATGTTCTATATACCTGTATTAATAGAGGTTTACAAGGGTAATATTTTCATTGACTTGTTCCCGTGATGGGGGCCGACCTCTGCCTATATAAAAGACAGTGGAGTGGGGGGGGGGTTGCAGCTGGGTTTATTGCAGACTTCAGTGGGACATAAACATATATCGTTCTCAGTAGACTTACATGACCGTGCTTACTTTCCCACGGCGGCCGGCCTTGGTAGCTCAGTCGGATGCGCGTCTGACCTGTGATCAGGAGGAGGCGGATTCGACACCTGCCGGGATAGGCAACATTCTTTCGTGGAGATTGATCATGAAATCTTTTCTACGGCCATTCTCTCTCTTCCGCTGATTCAAGAAGGGCAGTTGTTAGTTTCTTGCGAAAGAATGTGCACTGTACTGGTTAACCGCTTGACCTAAGTAGTGTTGACTGGGCTGTTAAACTCCAATACAAACAATACTTTCCCACGGCAATCATCCAACTCATATGTGTCATGGATTTGGCAACTTTTATACCTGAGCAACTTTCGCTACTAACTCAAAAGCACACGATGCCAAGTTTTTTGGTTATTTTACAGGAACAACGAAAAACAAGTAATTTCTCCAATTATTCAGACGCCAAGTCAGTAACCAACCTCAGTAGCGCAATCAGATGTGCATGAGACTGGTGAACAGGAGATCGCGAATGCAATACCTACTGGGTCGGCACTATTTTATCGTAGAAACTGATCATGAAAAAAAACACTTTTCTATCGACATTCTATCCCTTCCGCTGATTCAAGAAGGATAGTTGTCAGTTTATGGCGAAAGAATGCGCAATTTACGCTTATGTATATTAATAAGCCCGCCCAGGAAAAGTGTGGTTGGTTAAAATGACCGACTCATGACCTAAATTGTGTTGACTGTGTCCATATACTCGAAGCAAACAAACCTAGTCAGCAATGGAACGAGGAATCGCCGTAATTTTATAAATATTCGAACACCAAGTCAGTCACGAGACGCCGGGAATTGGCTGGTTTATAAAAGAGACCGATCACTGAGCAAGTTACCGAAACTCATCGTCGCATCGACGAAACAAAAATGGCTCATACATTTTGAATGGCAAATGCAATATGCTCCGATCAGACTGCTCCTTCTGGAGCAGTCTGATCTGAGCCTTTTCCATTTGCACAGACATGCTTGCCTCAACATTTACGTTGATTATGGTAGCTTGCTTCTGATGATGGTTCTGATTGTTTAACAAATTTTCTCTGTTTACAATATTTGCATTACAGGTGATTAATCGAGGCTTTGAACTTGACTGACTTAACAAGGTGGTCGAACTAGGCTAGCACTTGTGTCTGACAAACGTAAACACGTGAATCACTGTTTTCTGTCTGCTGTCTGACAAATATTCTCGGAAATACTCGACGTACCTTCTACAAACGTATCGGAGACCAGGTATCTGACAGAACTAATTGTTTCATAGCTTAATTTCCAGTTCTTTTATAATCTAGAAAGCCACATAAAAGCTTGCAGTTAAATGTTTACGTAGCCGTTGTCATTGTGCTCATTAAGCATATTACGCATGTGCGTAGTGTAAAGTATTTCCAAAAGTAACGGCCACTTCTACAGGCTTGTTGTTAACCCTTTCTAGAACATATTTGACGTCACTACAGCTGTTGTCTTGGGAATGTGTGGCGGCCGTAAAAAAGTAACCCTGCCCTACATCATAGTGTAGTTTATATTTTCTTGTTCTTTGGGATCATTGATTCCATTCTGGAATTTTGAAAATATTTGAGGGTCACTGATGAGGCGTTAATGACCGAAACTAGCTAGTCTGGCCCAGAAAACATGTACACTCCATATTTTCCAGTTCTGTGGTGTATTCCTTGCTTCCAAAGGATAACCCTTTCTAGAACATATTTGACGTCACTACAGCTGTTGTCTGGGAATGTGTGGCGGCCGCAAAAGTCTCCCTGCCCTACATCATAGGGTAGTTTATATTTTCTTGTCCTTTGGGACCATTGATTCCATTCTGGAATTTTGAAAATATTTGAGGGTCACTGATGAGGCCTAAATGGCCGAAACTAGCTAGTCTGGTCCAGAAAACATGTACACTCCATATTTTCCAGTTCTGTGGTGTATTCCTTGCTTCCAACGGATAACCCTTTCTAGAACATATTTGTTGTTAGTCTGGCTGCAGACCCTTTCTTTATTTTTTCTCTCTTTCATTTTCATTTCTGGAAGGGACATACTGCATAGCTCATAGAAATTTGTTTTACTTCAGTCCCTTGGCTAGAAAGAAGTTTTTTTTCAGCGGGAGATAACTTGGAAAAAATAAGCCATTGTATACTGATGTACTCTTCCATTGTTATATGTTGGACAAGTCCATTTGTTATATTCGGGGTGGTAGGTCTATTGTTTTCGTTCTTAGTCCATTTTTGATGGAAAATTTTGTTAGCAAATAATGCAGGCCCTGATCAGACACCGCCTTCTTCTGTGTCTGATTTGGGCCTGCATTGTTTGCCAAGGTACCCCTTTAGGGACTTTTCGCTTGCAATGGGTTAAAGAGGAACAGGATAAAAACGAGAGACAGATATGAAACAATCAAAGGCTTGAAAAGCCTCAAAGTCGGTGAATTACAGGGTAATTGATCCGGATCTACATATAATATTTGAAATTATTATCTGATTTTCGTCTAAGATGTCTCTTTGACAAAACAGTTGCATGAATGATTCTGGACTGTTACATGTATTTCTGCTTCTAACATACATGTACATATAGTAGACGCATTCTTTTACAGCTCAAACACTGAGGTTTTCCTCGAAATGTATTTATATCTGCTTCAAACAGCAATTGTAGGTGCCCAATAGAACTGCGTCAATGAATAGGTAATAACGAGTGGCCACGATCCTTGTTTTAGAAGAGAAATTAGAACAATAGTGTTTGTCCTGCAGACCTTATTTTTCTCTGAAAAAGTGGATATATGGGGTGTTAATTACATAGGCTTGTTAACCTTATGGGTCTTAAAATGTTTGCTCTTTAAATTGGGATCTTGTAAACCATAAGAATGATGCTGGAGTACACGTTTATAAAGCAATTCTGGACAGCACCTGACAGATGACGTCCAACGGACATTAAAAAATAAGAATACTGTTTGCCCTGCAGACCTTATTTTTCTGTGAAAAAAGTGGATATATCGGGTGTTAATTACATAGTCTTGTTGACCTTATGGGTCTTAAAATGGTTGCTCTTTAAATTGGGATCTTGTAAACCATGAGAATGATGCTTGATTACACGTTTATAAAGTATTTCTGGACAGCACCTGACAGATGACGTCCAACGGACATTTTGACCAACCACAATAGGCCACCTTCAGCTAATAAGAGCAAAGGGATGAAAATAGTAACTCCAAAATTTGGCTCCAAAATCTCGCCCAAACTCCACTCCAAGACTCCACTCCATAGAATACACGGTGCCAATTATGAGCTTCCACATCAGATTATCAGGTCATTCATTCTGATAAAGAATGCAGCGGATTGTACTTTCTTTTTCAGCAGACATAACACAGCTGTGTTGACAGCAGAATATACTATTTATCAATTGATCTTTAATTAGGCAGAAACTACATTTTGAGCGGAGGTTTACAGGAATCCGAAGGCATATCCAAAAATTGACAATTAATATACATCTAAAAACCACTCAATAGATGGTGGACGAGAAGGGTCATCGAGCAACGACTAAAGTCTGACGAATTCATTTCGTGAATTCAACGACTAAAAACGACTGAAGCCAGGCTAGCTTGTTGTAGGAGCCGGCTGTTTTATCTACGTGTGTAGACTGGTTGGCTTTTACACGAAGTTAAGCAACGGACATCGCGATTAGTACCTGGATAAGTGACCGCGTTGAATGACTGGCGAGCAGCGCTGGGATGGATTGCGTTTCATAGGCTCCACCCTCGCGTTTACCTTCTGAGGCTTTGTGTGACTTCGGGACGAAGTTAAGAAATGGGTTGGGGAGGGAATGTTACGGTTATTGATGTATACCTCTTCTTGAAAGTGTATATTATAGACACCAGAGGTAGTGTACTGTGCAAGCAGATAACAACAAAGCTGCCAGTCTGATCAGCACCTTTGTTCTTCGCAAATGCAAAAGGGACGCAAATTTGCAGGTCGCATATAAGAGCCCCGTCAAGCGAATTTGTGTCTTCGAGCATTCCGTCATGACAAATTTTAACTGCGCATGCCCAGCCATTCAGAGGGGCCAGGGATATGGCTTTCTTTCTGAAGGTTCCTCTCGATTCACCGCTTGTATGAGCGAGCGGTGAAAGTTCTGGCGAGACTGCGCGGATGCGCAGGCTCGCCTGAACCTTCGCTGCTCGCATGGCGATAAGTACCAAAATCGCTTGACGGGCCCATAAAATATCATATTCTTGCATTACAAGAAAGGTTGTAATTGTGAAATCCTTTCAATTAAGAATATAACAGTTTTCAAACGGTTATGTAATATGTACCTGCCAATCAATGTTTGCATTTTTTAAAAACACCTTCTTACCACCATTGCTGTAAACCATGACGGAAAATAATACAGCCGACCGGAATTTTCTATGCAGTTTAAAAGCAGCATTTTGCACACCACTTCAAAGAATCCGATGACCATACGTAGAAGCCGATGAAAATAAAGTTCAAAATCTTTTGTGAATAGACACAGAGCGTAACTAAAGATATGTAACATGGTTCAAATTTTAGCAATCTTGGAAGTGTGATTTTAATGATGTTGAACCTTAACATTTTAATGGTTTTCTCTGCGAAAGTTTCACAGTGACCCCTTGGGGTTTTCAACCAATAGCCTTCCATAATTGTTTTATATAAACAACAACGAATGTCGAATATCAGCCCCCTTGCCAAAACAAAACAAACTTCGTGTAGTTTTCATTTCTTTGTAACGATGATAACAGATAGGACATTTTTTGACCGAGTATATGTATTCATTTAAATTACCAAAGACTGCACTTCACGAAAACACGCCTATATAATTTTGACCCCCCTTGAACCCCAGTTGTATATAGTAAAACTGGGGGTTTCCGGGGGTATACCTAATTGTTCTTATTTCTGCTCTAAAATATAGATTGTGGGTACTCGTTAGAACCGCCTCGATGAGGCGGTTCTAACGAGTGCACACAATCTATATTTTGAGCAGAAATAAGAAAAATATCATATTTTTTCATCATAAAATTTTCATTTTTTCGGCGATAAAGGTGGCAATGTATTTGTATAGGCGTGTTTGCGTAATGTTGTATTGCAATGAATATGTGTAATTTATCTTATATAATACAGTAAACTTCCTATATTTACACCACCTTTTGAATCTATTAAAAAGTGGTCTTTAAGACAACTTTTGAACAGTCCCGAAGGTGGTCTCTGACCAGAGGACAATACAAAGAAAGAATAAATAAGCCCCAGTGGAATTCGTTTCACTGCCCGTCCAAGGTGTTTGTGTCGCTTATATTATTTAGTTCTGGATGACAAAATGGCCATTTTGTGGGAAAGTAACTGTCCTTATGGCTTTCCGCAATTGATGTTTCCTTTTGGGTCTGTTGGTTCATGTTTGTGTTTCTTTCCCTTTGGTGTTTCGGTAGCTGTGGGTTAATTGTATCGCCTTCACTTCTGTTTTAAAGCAGAATTAGTCTTAATTGTTGGTAGTCTTAACAGCGGAATATCACTGTATATGTAGTTGGCATATCAGCACCTACCTAAACTGGAAACAGCAAGAACGGGTAGGAAAATTGCACTCTCCGGAAATATCGTGTAACAACCAATAGTCAATTATTTTGTTGGCAAATGCTAGGCTCGTTCCGTTGTTAAATCTTTTAAAGTATATTCGATGTGTAAATACTTTGATTTATGCCAGTTAAATGTGCTGGATTAATAGTACAGTTTTAATTTGTCTAGAAAGAAGTTTACGACTTTTCACTTATTGTCTGTACCTTGAAAACCTCGAAAGTAAAACACACAAAAAACCTCATGACTATCAATTACGACTAGAAGACGGCATTTTTTCTTACTTTTAAGGGGAATGGGAACACCTTCAGGGGAGGTAACTCCTGCAAAATTATTTTTGTCTCTCGTGTCAAAAGGGGTCAACTTTTAAAGAAAAGAATTTGCTCCTTAGGAGCAAATACTTTCCTTTAAGAGTAGACCCCTTTTTCAGTGAGACAGGTCGTATTGAAAAGCGGACAGGAAGTTCCAAAAAATGTCTCCCTTTGAAAAATGGCGGAAAAATGCACTAGGTGTTCCCATTCACCTTAAATCAACAATGATTGACTTTTCTTACTTTAAAATCAGTAATGATTGACATAACGCGTGAATCATCTGCTGGTCAAGCGATTGACTTGTAAATTCAGAGATGAAATGTCATCTGTTCCAGAATTGTCCTGGGCGCTGCACGATCTATTTGATCGGGACTAGCAGAGAATAAGCAAAACAAAGATCAGGAATCGATACAATTAACTTACTCCACCCATCAAAGACACCAAAGGGAAAGAAACACAAACATGAAGCGACCAGACCATAATGGAAACCTAAACAAAGGAAGGCCATAAGGACAGTCACTTTCCCACAAAATGGCCAAATGGCCATCCAAAAAATAAAGAGACACAAACTATAAGTCCTTATTTTATAGTACAACAAGGCTTGACATTAACATAAGAATTGATTTACATGTGAAGCCAAACCTTATTGTCTATGACAAAAATAGGAGAGGAGGTCCTGAACGCTCCCCTGACATCACGTGAACAAGTCCGTGAAATAAAGACCCACCTAAACCCTCCTTTATATAGAGAAAACTTGGGTATAGGGGGTATTCATTATTTTTCTTATTTCTGCTCCAAGACATAGTAGGGGGGTACACGTTAGAACCGAGCACACACAACCTATGTTTTGGGCATTTATAAGAAAAAGTTCAAGGATTTTCATCAGAAAAGTAGCCATTTTGGAGATGTGAAAAATGCACAATGTTGTACGGTTGAGTTATCGTAATGAAAAATCGGCCCAGAAGAAGTTTGTTTTAGTTTTTAATATATGGCCATGGCAAGCATTTTGGTCATGTGACCTGGGCCATTTGAACAAACTTTCGTTCATCCGTTGCCACGGTTGCTGTATATAAAGTTTAAATTGAAAAGTTGATGGACATCTGGGGCCAAGGCCGCATATAGTAGAATTTAGTCATTCATACAGTACAAATGTACCTACCATTACGAAAACACGCCTATACAAATACATTGCCACCTTTATCGCCGAGAAAATGAAAATTTTATGATGAAAAATTGTGATATTTTTCTTATTTCTGCTCAAAATATAGATTGTGGGCACTCGTTAGAACCGCCTCATCGAGGCGGTTCTAACGAGTACCCACAATCTATATTTTAGAGCAGAAATAAGAAAAATAAGGTATGCCCCCAGAAACCCCAGTTTTCCTATATAAAAGGTGGGTTCAAGGGGGTCAAAATTATATAGGCGTGTTTTCGTGATGTCTCATTTTATAATCAGATTTTATAATCACAAGTTTTCAAAAATATATGTTTAACCTTTTCCCATTGAAAAGCCTAGGGAACCAGATTTGACCTTTGCGTAAAGTATGTCAAGCTCAATCTAGAGTCATCGTTTTTTTCAAAAACTGGTAGTACGCAGTCATCCTATGCTACATACCAAGTTTCAAGACAATCGGACCTGTTAATGGACCAGCAATCCAAATAAATTTTGAATGGCCTTGACCATTCGCATCCATAGACATTCGTTTTGTACCTACTCTTATGTTCATAGAGCACAATAGTTTTTAGCTCACCCGAGCCGAAGGCTCCGGGAGAGCTTAAAGTATAGACAGTGGTGCATTGTTGCTATAGGGAAACCTTGTGAACAAAATATCTGGAGAACTGCTTGAGCTAGGCACATGGTATTTGGCATACAGTTTGGGTCTATTGTGTAGATGACCTGAGTAACATTTGACCAAATTCCTAAACATTTTCAAGGAGTTATGCGCCTTTTTTCGACTTAAGCATTGTGGCTATGGGGAAACCTTGTGAACAAAATATCTGGAGGAACGCTTGAGCTAGGCGCATGATATTTGGCATACAGTTTGGGTCAAATGTGTAGATGGCCTGATTAACTTTTGACGAAATTCCGAAAATATTTAATGGAGTTATACCCCTTTTTGGACTTATGCATTGTGGCTATAGGGAAACCTTATGAACAAAATATCTGGAGAACCGCTTGAGCTAGGCTCATGATATTTGGTATACAGTTTGGGTCTAAAGTGTAGATGACTTGATTAACTTTTGACGAAATTCTGAAAATATTTAATGGAGTTATGCCCCTTTTTGGACTCATACATTTTGGCTATAGGGAAACCTTGTGAACAAAATAACTGGCGAACCACTTGAGCTATGCTCATGGTATTTGGCAGTTTGTTTGCTACTAAAGCATAGATGACCTGAATAACTTTTGTTTAAAATCTGTTAATATTTAACAGGTTTAGTTTAAATGCAAATGATCATGAGGTACTGTTTACTGTCCCATTTAGGGAAAAGCATATGGTTGGGGGCATAGTGTTTCAGAAACACAATTTCTAGTTTTCTTTGTCTTGAAAATCAGTTCAGCGGTTGCTTAGATACTTGAGATAATAAAATAAATACTGTACATACTAAATTCATAAATTATGCAAATTAGCTATATTTCAAACTGCAAGCGATTTTCAAAAACTTAACGTTTTGAGAACAAAAGACAACAAGAAAGACAGTATCTATTTAAACTGGTTCATATAGATAAGTGTAACTATGGCAAGACACTATTTCAATTTTTTGCACATCGGATGGTTCGATTTCTAATTAGGGGAGGTTTGGTGAAGCAAAGGTGGCGTGTATCTTGCGTCACTGGAGCGTCCAGCTGATACTGGCTTACAGTTGGACAAGACCTGCTGTCCATGCAGCAGATGAGGGTAGAGGGGGGGGGGGATGTTGTTATTTCTTCTGTTTCTACACTTCCATTCATTTTTCCTCTTTCTCCTCTGTCGCCCACTTTCTTATCCTCTTCTATCCATTTTTTCCCTTTCTCTGGGAGGCGATACAAAATGACCCGCAAGGCTTGACGTGTCGTTAAACCCAAAACAACCAATCGATTTATAATCACCACATCAATTCAGTCCAGTGTATACTTTCCCTAAAAATGATACCTAAATGAAGCATATATCATGTTTGATCGATTTTTTTTTTCATTTTCAGACACCCTTAAGGTCTTTTTTCTCTGACGGCTTACATGTACATAATGAGAAGCCGATGGTCTGCTTTAAAACTTTTTGTGGGGAATGGGGGCAGAGTGCTTCAACTCTGAAGTTTATCGACGTTGCATAGACTTTTATACGGTGTGTGTCCACTAAGAACTAAGTACTCAATCAGAACAAATTGAGACTTGCTTCAACGAACCATGACTGGCTCTCCTATGACTGGCTCTCCTGAAAAAATAAAATGATAACAATGTCAACAATTCACAAACCAGCAAACTTTTTATCATGCAATGCTTGTTATAACCGACCTTCAAAAGTATTTTATAAAGGTCGAGAAAGTCGTAAACTAATTCACCATTAAACTGTGGTTCCGATAGGCTTAAAGCTAGATTTAAAGATGGAAATTGATTGATTTATTCATTTCGATATTTATGTGTTGCGTCACACAATGCTGATAATGCTGTTTTCTAGTTTTGTATAGATTTTGATTTATATTTACATCTCCCTAGTTATGTAATTTATCTTTTACAATCTATCCCTCTAATGTGTTTCTTTACGAATCACATTCATCATCGTAATCAAGTGCTGTCTAGACAAGATAATTTGATACCAGATCGGCTTCACCGAATGCTTTTACCGATGGATTACCGGTTGAAAATTCCTTGGATCGATTAAATTTAGACAAATTTATGGCATAACTGAGTCTATCCGTCTACAATATTGTATAATGTAAACCGCAAGGAATATTTTCTGCAGTATAATATCAATTGCTGCATATTTTATTTCTATTTTATCTTGTTTTTGTTATTTCTCTATGCATGCTCGATATGGTGTCTTGAAAAACAAACAGCACGCAGGAATGTAAAATAGAAGAGGAGACAATGATCAGGAATCGATACAATTACCGTACACCTCCCATTCAAGAAAACACCAACATAAAACAACTTTGCCATAATCAGACGCAATAAGCGGAAAGCTAAAAAGTTTCTTTCCCACAAACTGGTCAAACGGCTGTCAAAAATATATTAGCAGTACATACATCTAAAATACAAGCTATAACAATAAAATCGCCTAGGCGGTTCTTCTGTCGCGGTTTATTTTTGTAATAGTTTGTCTTTGCATGTATGCTTTGCTTATTTATTTTTTTTTTATAGCCGATGGCCATTTTGTGGGAAAGTAACCGTCCTTTTGGCTTTCCACTTGTGATGTTTTCATTAGAGTTTAGTTAATTCATGTTCATGTTTCTTTCCCTTTTGTGTCTGATTGGAGGTCTTGGGGTGTTGTATCGATTCCTGTCCATTGCCTTCGCTTCTATTTTGGAACTGTCATTATTAAGTTTTTATTTGGGGTGGGGGTAAGGGAGGGCTTAAGTTGAGTTTACGTAGCCTTTGTCAAACTTCAATGGGTCGAACACCTATGGATGTATTTTGTTCTTTTCACGAGGATATCACGAAAACACGCCTATATAATTTTGAGCCCCTCCCCCATTGAACCCCGCTTTTATATAGTAAAACTTAGGTTTACATTGGTATACCATATGTTTATTTTTTTCAGCTCTAAAATATAGATAGTACCCAAAATCTATATTTTGAGCATGAATAAGGAATATATCACATTTTTTCATCTTAAAATTTTAGTTTTTTTCGGCGGCAAAGTTTACAATGTATTTGTGTAGGCGTGTTTGCGTAATGAGAGTAAATCAAAGCGCATTATGGACGTAAATTAAGGATAACTTTTCAAGACGGCATGTTCCCAAACCAAGAAAATAATTCCGTCCCCAAACTCCACTTTCCCTCCTGATAGCCTCAGTATCGATAGCTTGTTTGTTTACAATATATATATTTTTTAAATTTTAGATATCTAAGATGGAAGGTGTAAGTTTATCTTGGATGGGCGGTGTAAGTTTATTGTATCGATTCCTGAATATTGCCACCACTTCTGGTTTATACGTGGTCTTAATTGAATTTTGGTTATTTTCTCTTTTCTTATAATGGTCGGTTTTTGTTCAGCAGTCTTCTATTTTTGAAGATTTTATACAGGCATTTTATAGTCTCAGCAATTAAGCCAAGATTTTAGCGACATTGATATTTTGAATAACCAGGGGCCATCAAATAGCGAACTACATTATAGGAGGACTTTACTGTGCAATGGTGCTTTGGTAGTAATACCCTGCCAGGAGGCAAGAGATTTCGTTAAAAGAAGCTTTGAATTTGTTACAAAATTGGGTATTACTATAGTATGGGCGTTTGTTATATTAAGTTCTATCTATGTTTTATCAGCACGTTTTGTCTTATAGTATATATATATAAAACAGAGGGCCTCATGGAAGATTAGTTTTGTAGCTAAACGGATTACCCTCTCAAAATAATGTTGATTATTATTATTATCATTATTAATATTAGTGCAAGAATATTAGGTAAGTAAACTCAAGGTGCTATTCACTGCACCAGCGTTCATTGCAACAGCTTTGCACAAAACGTACCTGTCTTCAATATCAAATCTATTGACTGTCGGCTGCATTGGGGACGGACGTCAGAATCTACCATCCTATATCGGCCCAGCTTAGCTGAAAGCTCCTGAAGAAGCCAACTTTAGACACAGAAAGACATGCTAACACCTAAAACAACAGCAACTTAAACACGTAATACATACATTACTTATTCGATGAAAGCTAAGATATGCAGGGAAAATTGCTTTCTTCTTCTTCTTCTTGTAGCATGCATTACGATTACACATCCGTGCGACATAATGCAGTCTTTCAAATCTCGACTTTTCTGATGAAATTTTGCGATATTTTTCTTATTTTTACTTCAGACATAGGCTGTGTGTGCTGGTTAGAACCGCAAACGGTTCTAACGAGTACCCACAACCTATTACTTGAAACAGAAATAAGAAAAATTATGAATACCCCCGTGAACTCCAGTTTTCTCCATATAAAGTTAGGTTTAGGGGTAGTTCATTTCATGCACGTGTTCGTGTGATACGTCCGGTGTGAAAACAAAGCAGCGTGTGTGCCCTCTCAATCAGTGTAAACAGAAGTGAAGGCAATGATCAGGAATCGATACATTTTACCCACTGCTCCCATCAGAGACACCAAAGGAAAAGAAACACCTACATAAAATGACAAGAACCTAACAGAAACATCAATAGCGGAGCCACTTTCCTACAAAATGGCCATCAACAACAACAAATACACACACACAAAGACAAACCATATCAAAAATAAACCGCGACAGAAGAACCGCCTCGGAACGGTCAGTGAAACGAATTCTCTTCTGCATTAAGAAGCTTTGTGTCCATCGTCATCATTTATACAGCACAACAGTGAAGACTAATCATGCTACATGTAAGCGCAGTCTGAATAAGTCTTTGACTGTCCTTTTGGTTTTCCGCTGTTGGTGTTTCCATTAGGGTCTGTTGTTTCGTGTTTGTGTGTCTTTCCCTTTGGTGTCTCTGATGGGAGCTGTGGTTTGATTGTATCGATTCCTGATCATTGCCTCCACTTCTATTTAAACCGGGAGCACATAGCCGAACGCATCTTCTTTTGTCGCGGAAGATAAAAATGTGGTCGTCTACTCTGCTTGATAACACATGACACGCACGGTACTTAACTTTGACGCTGGCCCTCAAGCCAAGGATACAAAGTCTAATACGTTCCTTACGCGGAATGTAGTGGACCTAGTACCCTTGGCATGCGAAGACGCCGTGACCTAGTGGGTAAGAGCTCTGTCTCTTAGTGGTAAGGTCTCTCACCACTGAAGGTTCGAGCCTCGCTTGTGTCACAAATTAAGAGCACAGCGCTTGAACAGTATTGGATAAGTACATCACAACACGAATGAAGTCAAATCTGCCTAAAGCAGGGATGTCAGTGAGTGCATATCCCCAAACAGTTTAGCATTTCAGTGTTTCGCGTGAGCAATGACGTCATCGGGCGAAGTTATAAGAAGATTTTTTATTTGTTAAAGATCGCTAAATACACATGACCCGTTTTTGCTAAGTGTTTCATAGTACAATTAGCTTATTTTTCAGTACCCATCGCCAGTAATTAATATATTGCAGATTTCGATGATTATAAACTCCATAAATCCAGACAAAACGTATTTACCTTGTTCATAATTGGCTATTAACCATAATTCTAGTACACTTGCAAAAGAAACACAACCTCTTTTCAATTTTGGGAATACATGTATATTCATTTCGATACCACGCACCATTTTTATGCTCTCCCTTCGGCATATAGTCGCCGCTTTGTCCGTCCGTCTGACCGCACCAACAAATGTATAGTTAGGTGGTTATGTAAATGGACAGAATCAATGTAAGTCTATGGGATTTATTCCGTTAGACACCGAAAATACTTCTTTTCTGTGGCTAAAAGTAGCCACTTAAGTATCAATCCTGCCAAAAATAGCCACATAAGTATACATCCGTGAGAACGTCCGTCCGTCCGTCCACTCTTACCAGAGGTACATAGTGGGATGGTCGGTAGATAATATTGTACCTTGTGGGCGATTTTGCATTGAGGGCTGCACCCCATAATGCACCCGTTGTTTTTTTTTGTTTTTTTTCAGTGCAAATTAGCTAAATTGCCTGGCGTCCATATCTAAAGGGTGCAGCCCAGACTGTATACAGACACATTATCCATTGTTGGACAGCCGAAAGTTTTATGGGGAGAACCCCACAATGATGAACCTTCTTTGGAAGGAAAATATAAATCACGCATGTTTAACTCACTTTAAAGGTACCCCACCAAGCTTATTTCTACACACCTAAACATTATCTAAAACATTATGGGATGCAGACGTTGTGGGTTGCAAAGTACACTGTGGGGTGCAAAACGCAACCACAATTGCCACTGTGGGGTGCATCCGATAATGTACCTCTGGTAGGTACGTCCGTCCGTCGGTCACACTCTATATCTCTAAAAGTATTAACGGTAATTAAGTGAAACTTGATTTACTGATAGAGGGCGATGAGGGGAATCGGAGACTGCAAGAACTATAACCCTGTCACCAGTATTCATGGAGTTACTTCGCGTCTTAACTATTTCAGTGAAAAGCTTGCCCGTGGCATATCTCTGAAAATATAGAAGGGAATTAAGTCAAACTTGATACATTGATAGATGGCCATCAAACAAAGTGCAGAGTGCAAGAACCGTAACTCACAAGTAATTGCAGTTATTTCCCTTTTTTGTTTTTTGCTATATTGAGCTTGTCCGGAGCATATCTCTAAAAGTTTTAACGGTAATTTATTGAAAATTGTTACACTAATAGGGGCCTATGAGAAATTTCAGAATGTAAAATAGAAGTGGAGGCAATGATCTATAACCTTGCCAACAGTATTTACGGAGTGAATTACATTCTTAATTAAGGCCCCACACAATATTTTGGGTGCCCTATAGCAATCACCTTGTCAGTCAGTTTGTCACATCTAAACAAAACATTTAACCGGTCATAACTTAAAAAGTATTATTCCTACTCTCAAGAAACTTCACACTAATACTAACAACCACAAGACCTACATTCTGACAAAGGGCCAGAACTAAATTGCTTTTGTCCGTGTTTTTGTCACGCCTTACCAAAAAAAATGCTTAACCTCGCTCATAACGTCAAAAGTATTTGGCCTACTCTCATGAAACTCCACACACATACTTACCATTACAAAACCTGCATTCTGACCAAGGGACATAACTACATTGCTTTTGGGTGTGTGTTTGTCAGGCCATAACCAAACAAATAAAACTCGGCCAAAATTTTAAAAGTACAGATAAGCTCGAGAAGAACCTAACCATTTTCGCGTTTTTTCCGCGGGACATACGCGCATTGCGTGCGTGTAAAAATTTCGGGTTTCAGTACGCGGTTCATCACGTTCATGCGCGATTGCAACGCGTTTAATTTCAGCCAATGAAAGTGATTATTCTTAACGCGTTAGGTTAACTCAATACGCGTTTCTTTGCGAGAGAATTCCAACCAATAAGAATAAGTCAGGTAAGCGAAGATAAACCGCGTGAATGCGAAAGAGCACGGACCAATCAAAATCCTCTTAGCTCGTATGTTTGACCAATATTCTTTTTTTTTTTTTTATTCATTCAACAAATTAATGGCGGTATTGGCCTCTCTTATCAGTAGTGATTTCTTCGGATAAACACACACAATCATATTTACATTTAAAGACATATTTTGGATTGCATAACACCCTAATGTCTGGCAGTTTAGAGATAATAAACACTCGGGGTATTCTTATGCATATGGTGTAGGGAACCAAGAGGGTAATCGTTTATCCTGGGATATTTGTTTGACAAGTCACGTCTATTTACTTGTTTGTGGGCGCTCATCAGAACCGCAATTTAATGGGTGTTTATGGTGTTTCTAACTTATCTTGAAACACACATATACATATATGACCCCGCTAATCCCCACTTTTGAACAGTAAAATTGGAATTTAAGGGGGTATATATTCTTCTTATTTCTGCACAAAATATAGATTGTGGATACTCGTCAGAACCGCCTCGCCGAGTCGGTTCTAACGAGTACAACAGCCTATGTCTTGTGCAGAAATATTAAAATAACGGAAAATGTTCAGTTTTGGTGGTAAAAAAAATCAAAAGATGTGCATAGGCTTATTTTCGCAATAAAAGCCAACCATCACGAAAACACACCTATATAATTTTGACCCCCTTGAACCCCACTTTTATATAGCAAAACTGGGGTTTCCGGGGGTATACCTTATTTTCTTATTTCTGCTCTAAAATATATATTGTGGGTACTCGTTAGAACCGCCTCGATGGGGCGGTTCTAACGAGTGCCCACAATCTATATTTGGAGCAGAAATAAGAAAAAATATCACAATTTTTTATCATAAAATTTTCCTTTTTTTCGGCGATAAAGGTGGTAATGTATTTGTATAGGCGTGTTTGCGTAATGAATCTCTGTTTGGATCAAAGACAAATAAATGAATATATAAGCACATAAATAAAAATAAGGTAAAGGTAAATCCTGAAATACGCAGATTTCTTAAAGTTCATAACGTTTAGCGCCAAATGGCAAACAGTGCAGGTCCAGTTCAGACGCAGAAAAACTAGGCGTCTGATCAGGGCTTCCAAAAGCTTCCGATATTTTCATAATATTTTTGAAAACAACACAACCTTACTCCCTTAAATTTTGAACTTGTCTTGTGCTATTTATAAGATGGAAGATTCCATTTGGCGCCAGTTGGCAAAAAAGTGCAAACCAAGATCAAACGCAACAGAATAAGCGTTTGATCAGGAACTACACTGTTTGCAAAAAGTTCAGGCATTTTTTTTTTTTTCAAATTTATTAAATTTGAAGAAAATGGGAAAAATGGTAATAGTAAAAATGCCCCAGGTCAGGCGCAGCAGAAGTAGGCGTCTGATCAGGGCCTAGATTATAGAAGATTACGAAATGTTCAGTTATTTCCCAAATAAATTTCGAAAAAAATGTATGTTAGGTGGAAAATTCCATTTGGTAAAACGAATGTGTTAATGAAAACAAAATAAATGAAAATTACAGCAATAAGTAATTAAATAAATGAGCTGCTTCTGTGAGTGACGGAACATCAATTATTTCGGAAATTTTGAAGAAAAGACCTCTCACTTTTATATTTCGAAATGGTTTTGTGCTATTTGCAAAGTGGAAGATGCCATTTGGCGCCAATTAGCAAACAGTGCAGACCAAGATCATACGCAACAGAAATAGGCACCTGATCGGGGCCTACATTGTTTCAAAAAGCTTCAGATATTTGCAAAATAAATTTTGAAGAAAACACACCCCCACACTCTTAAATTTTGAAACGATTTTTGTGCTTTTTACAAGGTGAAAGATCCCAGTTGACGCCAAATGGCAAAATAAAGTGCAGATCCAGATCAGACCTAGCAGAAGTAGGCGTCTGATCAGGACCTACTCAAACAAAGAAAACAAAACTTCATACTCTTTAATTTTAATTTTGAAATGGACTTGCTCTATTAACAAGGTGGAAGATTCCATTTGTTGCTAAATGGCATAAACCATGCAGACCCAGATCAGACGCAGCAGACGTAGGCCTCTGATCAGGGCCTACATTTTATGCAAAAGGTCCAGGCATTTCCAAATAAATATCGAAGAAAACGCAACTTCATTCTCCGAGTTAATTAAACAAAATAAATGAAAATAACAAAAGTAATTAATTGAAAATTGGGTCGCTTCTGTGAGTGAAAGAACATTGATTATTTCGGACATCTAGAATAAATGACGATAATGAGATGTTGTTTACAACAGCTATCTTTATAGCCCCCCAGTTGCACCTGGGTGTCATAAAACTTTTGGTCAATACACATCCTGCATTTTGACAGTCAACTTCAATCACGACTCAGTACCTGTATTTTACCCTTTACCCCCAGGCAAATGCAAATGGATAATTGACTAGTCCGCCTGATTTGTTATGTTCAAACTGAAAAAAAATATCTGTGATAAGAAAAATTTGAAGAAATAGAAAAAAGAAACAAAAAGAAGGATAAGAGTGAAATAGTTACGCAGCACTGATTGGTTGCAGTCTGTGAATGTGCACTATCTGCGTTTTCGACACTCATGTTTGATTGGCTGGTCAACAATCGCGATTAACACGCAATATCGCGTTATTCATAAAAGCAATTGATTGGCTAAAATGTCATTCGCAAGTGAAACGCGTGAATCATGAGTGCGAATCTCGCGCGTTACAAATGCGAAACAAATGGGTGTGCGCTGTAAAGTTCTTATCAATCTTATCTGTATTTGTCTTACTCTCATGAAACTTCACACACATACTAACCATCCCAAAACTTATATTCTGACAAAGGGCCATAACTATATTGCTTATTTGCACTGAATCCCCCTTTTTTCAAAAGAAAAAATATCTCCTGTTGTTTCATTACCATGTGTATTCCTTGTGACATTCTTCATTGAAAATCACTTACTAGTGAACACAAAACTGAGTTTCTTTGTCTAATGGGCCCTTACAGGGAAGGGACCTTACATTTCTCCTTATTTTTGCAGTCTTGGTTGAAAATCACTAACTAGGGAATTCTTAGACCTTATGTTTAAGGGTTACAGCAGGCAGCTACTATATTTTAGTTCATTGATTAACCCATTATATACGGGTAACTCCGAAAGGAGTACCTTGGGAAACAGTGTAGGCCCAGATCAGACGCCGCAGAACGCGGCGTCCAATCAGGGCCGACACTATTTGCTAACAGAATTTTCCTTCAAAAATAGAATAAGAATGAAAAAACAGGCCTGACACCCATAATAAGGCAAATGGACTTGTCCAACATAAAGCAATGGAAGTGTCCACTAGCATACAATGGGTTAATTTCAGCCCATAGAATGGATGGATGTTTTTACATTTACAACCCTTTCAACAGTATTTCAGTAATATCAAAAACCCCAGATTTCATACCACACTTCAAAGTGTATAGGACCACCATATTTTACTCTTTCACCCTCCTACTACTGCGCATCTTCGGGGAGCATCCTTCGGTTTCACCGAATTTCTTGTTTGAGTAACTAACATTTGATTTGACATCATGAGCAGTGGAAATAGGGAGACCCGTCTCGGTCTCTCTACCGACAGTATTTTACGTTATAGCGAATTTGCCGCTTTGGTGAATTGCCGCCAGAAAGAATCCCGATATGGAGTAATAATTCCAATTATTTGTCATTATGTGCATTTCGAGTCATATGATTGATTAAAATAAAAGTTTTATACTTCGATAAATTCCACGAGCAAGTATCTCAGATCCGTTCCACATAGCGACAGGAGGTAATATAACGTGACGTCAAAGGGCACGTTTTGACCCCGCGCGTTATGTCGTTGTTTATTAAGCGATGTCAACAGCGTTCGATTAATATACGTATGGAAAACTATCGAAAACGTAAATGTTAGCAGACAAATAAACCGAATTTAAAGACTTGATTTGTTTTCGCTTGGGTTTCTTTCAAAGATGGCTGCTTCTAATTGAATAACCATTCCGCCCTGACCGTTGGTAAGTTCATTCTTACGTTTTCGACAAAATTCCTAAAATTTACCATTTTGTTGGCGCTTTTTAACATTTCGATAACAAAGTTGGAATTATGAGGAATGGATTGTCATTTTTGTTGATTTTATCAATGTGCTAACTCCGGCGAATCACTCACAAACTACGTATAAAGCCCTTCGGGCTTCATGCACTTTTTTGTTGCTTCTCCGGAGCTTACACATCGATAAAATCCACAAAAATGAAATTCATTCCTATAGTATACTAGGTAATAAAGGACTATTTACCCTTAATTACTGCAAGAAACTAATGTTATGGTCATTTGTTTCTAGGAGTATTAAATAATTACAAACGCCTGAGCTAAGGATTCGTTACACTGAAATTATCGTTATGGCGAGTTTTGTCGTTATATTGAATATCGGTATAAAGAGGATTGAGTGTAGTATAATTCTTGTCATTGACCGGTACAAGGTTGTAGTTCAGGATCCAGTCGAGGCTGCTAGTTAACGCATCGTTAAACCTTTAAGCACTCAATCGATAAGGCAAATCCTGCTAGTGTTTTGTTGAAACAAAGTGTAAGCAGCTTTTGCAAAAGCTTCTCACATTTTCCATCAAAACTGTACTAACTACATTTTCCATCAAAAAAGTACTAACTAGAATAGTCAACAGTTTGAGCTCTAACGAGCTCGTTAAACTAACGATGCTTTGAACAACTGGGTCAAGGATAATTATTTGATAGGAACAACATTACGACGACACACCCGTGCATTTTTTGCATATCTCCAAAATGGCTACTTTTGTGATTAAAATCCGTGATATTTTTCTTATTTATACTGGAAGCATGGGAAGTGAGTACTCGTTATGTTGAGGCGGTTCAAACAAGTACCGACAACCTATGTCTTGGTGCAGAAATAAGAAAAACAATGTATACCCCTGTAAACCACAGTTTTCTCTACAGTCGAACTTCGATGGCTCGAACTCCTTTGAGACCTCGAAAATCTGTTCGAAACAGCGGTAGTTCGAACCCCGGAGGGTTATTATCAGTGCCATACCAGGAGGCATAATGGAGATAATTGTGAGATATTTTTTCAGTGCTCTATATTATAGATGTATGCTATGTGTACTCATTAGAATAGCCTCATCGAGGCGATTCTAATGAGTACGCACAGCATACATTTGCCAGTTAAAAGAAGAACATCTCCCTACATTATCCCTATATGGTATTTGGAGGAATCCCTGCGGACTCAAGAACGGGTTCGACCCATCCATGGTTAACGAGCCATCGGGTTCGAGCCATCGAAGTTACACTGTATATAAATTGGGGTTATGGGGTGTTCATTTCACAAACTTGTTCATGTGATGGAAAGATTGGAATCGTATAGAAAAGATATAATGCAACAGACAGCATTGTAGAGCCACGGTGTGCGCCCTACAAAATATGCACCAAGAAGGAGCTAGTATGTACCCTACGTACACAGTGTACTCTTCCAACTCAATATGCTACCATCTTGTTTAGGGTACATATGATTTCTACCTGATCAGTTTTCATACCCAACAGAATGACGTTAGAATGTTGTGTATTCTTTTGTGACGCCCGTGTTTACTTGTTTTGCGTCTTTGCCAACAATAGTATGGTCATTTCGAAGACGTGGCCTTTGACTTTATGGCTGTAAGGTGCCTCTGCGATAGACCTGCAAATGGATTCAAAACTTGAGTCCGGTTTGCCGTTTAGACTGTTTAAGCCTGTCCAGGCATAGTGGTACGGGTTGGACAGTCTATACACACAAACTTAAACAAATGGTTACCACCAAACAAAAGGCATCGAATCCAAAATTGCTGAAATATTGTTTACGGGGGACGTATAGTAGTCGCAGATAAAATTGACTAGGCGGGGCTATTCAGGTGTTGTCAATATATGTCAAATTCGCCGAGTCCACCAGAGGATTCGGTAGAGTGTCTTTCGCATGCTTTCTGCAAGATGACCAAATGGCCATATGCGCCACAGCTTTGTTTGTGTTACAGTTGAATTCACACACTCGTGTGACTTGGTTTACCTTTTTGTTAATAGGACATTCCAAAGGCAGGTACAAACGATAACTCCGCCTAGTCAGTCTTATCTGCGACTACTATAAAACCTAGGTACAAACAAACAACAATAGACAGGAGCATACTGTGTACCGTCGAACGACCAGTATAAGACATTTATCTTATACTTAGCAGTGAAATCAATGCATATCTGAAACAAATAAAAATGATATCAATCACAAGTGAAATGATATCGTATCATTTCACATGTGACTGATACCATTTATATCATTTCACTGTAGCGTGTCGGAACTACTTTTTAGCTCACCTGTCACGTAGTGACAAGGTGAGCTTTTGTGATCACTTTTTATGATCACTTTTCGTCCGCCGTGAGTGCGTGTGTGCGTGCGTGCGTATGTGCGTAAACAATTTCTTCAAACGACATCTCCTCCCAAACCACTGATCGGATTTTAACCAAACTTCACAGGAATGATCCTTAGGTGGTCCCCTTTCAAAGTTGTTCAAATGGTTCCGGTCCGCTACACGTCTAGGTCAAAGGAGCCAAAAATTGATTTTTTTTCACCGAAAACTTAAAAAAAAATCTTCTTCTCTGAAACCACAAGGCTCAGGTCTTTGATATTTGGTAAGAAGCTTCATCTAGTGAACCCCTACCAAGATTGTTCAAATTATACTGCTGGGGCTAAAAATGCCCCCGCCCTAGGTCCCTTTGGTTTTATTTGTCTAAATCGCGACGAAAGTAAGGGCGAGGATTGTGGCCACGTAAAATCGATTTAAGCCCCCCCCCCACCCCCAGTGGAAATCTTCCACTGACCGTTCCAAGGCGGCTCTTCTGTGGCGATTTATTTATGTTGTTGTTTGTTACTTACTGTGTGTATCACTTTTGTCTTTTTATTTTGGATGGCCGTATGGCCATTTTGTGGGAAAGTAACTGTCCTTATGGCCTTCCTTTGTTTAGGTTTCCATTATGGTCTTGTCGCTTAATGTTTGTATTTCTTTCCCTTTGGTGTCTTTTATGGGTGGAGTAAGTTAATTGTATCAATTCCTGATCTTTGTTTTACTTCTACTTCACATAGGATTATATAGGGAAAAGCTTTGGAAATCTTCTTCTCTGACACCGCAAGGCCTAGGTCTTTGATATTTGGTATGAAGCTTCATCTAGTGGACCCCTACCAAGATTGTTCAAATTATAGTGATGGGGCCAAAAATGCCCCCGCCCCGGGGCCCTTTGGTTTTACATGGGCTTATATAGGGAAAATCTTCTACTCTGAAACCGCACGGCCAAGGTCTTTGCTATTTGGTATGAAGCTTCATCTATTGGACCCCTACCAAGATTGTTCCAATTACAGTGCTGGGACCAAAAATGCCCCTGCTCCGGGGCCCTTTGGTTTTACATGGGCTTTTATAGGGAAAATCTTTAAAAATCTTCTTCTCTGGAACCGCAAGGCCCAGGTCTTTGCTATTTGGTATGAAGCTTCATCTAGTGGACCCATACCAAAATTGTTCAAATTACAGTGCTGGGGCCAAAAATGCGCCCGCACCGGGGCCCTTTGGTTTTACATGGGCTTATAGTGAAAATCTTTAAAAATCTTCTTCTCTGAAACCGCAAGGCCCAGGTCTTTGCTATTTGGTATGAAGCTTCACCTAGTGGACCCCTACCAAGATTGTTCAAATTATAGTGCTGGGGCCAAAAATCCCCCCGCCCCGGGCCCTTATGGTTTTACATAGGCTTATATAGGGAAAAGCTTTTAAAAACTTCTACTCTGAAACCGCAAGGCCCAGGTCCTTGATATTTGGTATGAAGCTTCATCTTGTGGACCTCTACCAAGATTGTTCATATTATAGCCCTTGGGCAAAAAATGCCACTGCTCCGGGCCTTTTGGTTGAACATAAAATTATAGGGAAAATCTTGAAAACTCTTCTCCTCTGAAACCACAAGGCCTGTGTCTGTGATATTTGGTATGAAGCTTCATCTAGTGGACCTCTACCAAGATTGTTCAAATTATAGCCCTGAGACCTAAAATGCCCCCGCCTCGGAGCCCTTTGGTTTGACATAGACTTATATGGGAAAAATCTTTAAAAATCTTCTTCTGTGAAACCACAAGGCCTAGGCCTTTGATATTTGGTGTGAAATTTCATCTAGTGGACTTCTATGAAGATTGTTCTAATTATAGCCCTGGGGCCAAAAATGCCCCCGCCCCGAGACCCTTTGGTTTTACATAGACTTATATTAAGAGAAATCTCTAAATATCTTCTCTGAAACTGCAAGTCCCATGTCTTTGATATTTGGTATGTTGCTTTATCTAGTAGACCTCTACCAAGATTGCTCAAATTATAGCCCTCGGGCCACAAATGCCCCCACCCCGGGGTCCTTTGGTTTTACATAGACTTATATACTGGGTAGAGATAATCTTTGAAAATCTTCTCTAAAACTGCAAGGCCCAGGTCTTTGATATTTGGTGTGAAGCTTCATCTAGTAGACCTCTATTAAGATTGTTTAAATTATAGCCCTGTGACCAAAAATGCCCCCACCCCGGGGTTAATTTGGTTTTACATAGGCTTATGTAAGGAATATCTTCCAAAAAACTTCTCTGAAACCGCAAGGCCCAGATCTTTGATATTTGGTGTGTAGCTTCATCTAGTGGACCTTTGCCAAGATTGTTCAAATTATAACCTTTGTTGACATTTGGTATGAAGCTTCACCTTTTTAGACCTCCCTCAACATAATGCACATTATAGCCCCGGGGTCAATAATGGCCCTCCCCGGGGCCCACTTGTTATTCTATGGATCAGGTGAGCGATCCAGGGCCATCATGGCCCTCTTGTTTGTTTACGTTCTGGTCGAAAAAAAAAGTTAATTTTACTTTTATTTACTGAAAATAATAATTCTTTATGTCGTAAGAGTGGCATTTGAAGAGTGGCATTAAAACTGAATGAACAGGCGCCATATTTGACAACAGCAGCGCTATAATTGTTGCCGACACACATCTCGGTCACAATTTAAATGCTCCCTCATAGATTTATGCTTAGCTGTCTTGTTACAAATGGTCTACAAGGCGTACCAGTTCACTGAATGGCTAAGAGTTTGTAAGAGGAATTATGTGCTCAAATCAGCGTTTGATGTTTTTTTGTGTGTGTGTTTTTTTTTTCAAAGTGAAAAACCGACCGCGACCGCTGCTACACATGTAATCGATTATACCCTGGCTGGGTGCAGGCCACGTAGAGCCTTCAAAAATAAAATGGACTTCAAATAAGCACAACGCATCCGGTAACATACCTTGAAAAGCATTCTTTGAACTAGAAATGCTGAATCCATAATGGTAGGGAGGTCAAACAATTTTTGAAATTTTGCGTAACCATAGATTGTTATACATCATTTAAAAGAACGTTTTATTTGAAATACAATGGTTTTTGTTTGAATCAGTTATCTTGAAGAGTAAAAAAATATGAAATTTTGAAATTTTAAAAAATTAAAAATTATCTGCCGATTTTCTGACAGCCTGTATTTTTGTATAAGATTATGCCCTTTATTTATACAATATATTTCTTTGCTATTTATTTTTGATAATCCAAACAAAACTGTTGTTTTGATCACCATTTAAGGCTGTTTCATCCTTTCAAGGTTGAAAAATATGCTATAAATAAGCAATGTGAAGCATGGAAGTTTTCCCCGAAAATGTCTTGCTTTTGTCCCGAGTCAGAAAACTAACCTTCAATTGTTCATCACAGCTTTTCCAAAGTATATGTTCTGTTCAAACAATTATTTCAAGGTCTGCTGCTTCAAGGTCATTGTCCAGCTTGTGGTAGGTGTATACAGCGTGGTCACCATCATAAATAATGTTAAACCATTCGGGGAACCAGGGCACCTGAAATGTTGATAAATAATATTCAATTTATAATACACAAAATAAAAAGATAACATACAGAGTAAGACGTTTTTATATCTTTTTAAACATTTAAACCAAGCATTCTTTTGTGATTAAAAGTAATAATAATTAGGCAAATATTCAATCAGTAGTGACAAAACAAAATACCATATCCATCCTATTAAGCGCCTTGGGCGGTAAAATAATTAACAAAATAGGGGACGCTTTTTAGGACTAAAGCATTTCTAATTTTAAGATTCAAACTTAGTATTACTTACATATGATTTGATACAGCTGAAGTAGGACATATTTAGTTGTAATAAACTGCCTGTGCAGCATGTTTTATATTGATTTAATTTGAGACAATGACATTCAAAATCTGTTAAAATTCCATGTAGTATAATATTAGCCGTAAATTACCCTATGAGTTAAAGAAAACTATAACCTTTTCCCCCATTATGAAAGGTGGCACTTATTTAATTCCAAAAGTAGTGAGGGGGCGCTTGTGGTGGGGGAGCACTTACTAGGACTAATATGGTAATAATAGTGCTGACACCACATTTCTTATCAAATTTGTACCGTAAAAATTAGAAATACTGGGACAGAAGTACATGAAAATTACAGAGCAGTCACATATCAGTATCATCGGCTAATTTTAATATATCTGATTATTAAAATGATTAATTATGAGTATTAATTATATCCGTCAACCTTGCGTACAATAGTGTAGCTATAGGTAGAACAGTTTAAAATTGTTCTATTCTATTCAACATTATTAGTCCAGTATTCTACTCTGTTCAACACTATTAGTCCAGTATTCTATTCTATTCTCCTTATTCGTCAAACTAATTTAACTTGTTATGACTACCTCTATGATAACAAGTTTCTGATTGGTCAGGAACTTGTGGGTGAAAAGGTGCAAGTTCATTTACATACTTCATCCACAGCTTGTGTTATCGTCATAGAGGACGGATGTCTATTGAAATTAGTGTTGAAATTTGTGTTTCATTTCTGGCTCAGTATTAGCTGTTACTGGTGGTGTAAATAATAGCCAGAATACAGTTTTCATTTGTGAAAAGCTAGCTGAACATTTAAAATGTTGACGTGAATCTCTTACGAAGATATTATGTAAACTTTCGCTCTTTGAGCAGCAAACTTTCTTTACAAATTGTGTGATTTTTCATCATTTATTTACCGTTAACTTGTACAATGATTCGAGGTTCCATTGGGTTATAATGGCTACTGGTACTGATGACATAGTGAGACCCAAAGACCCTAGTATTTTGACCAGGGCCGCTTCTGGTAGAGGCAAAACGGTAGATTATAAACAGATGCTTAGTGGTAAATCTCATGACAAGAAGGAATTGGGTTCTTCCAGTCACAGCGATAGTCAGTCAGATACCGGTTTTTATCATGATCCTTCGGGTGCCTCCAAACAACCGGATATGGATGGTTTCATGGGAATGGGAAATCCCGATGAAAAGCCACTTTTGCAGTCACGAGATCTTGATTTTCATCTTGCTGCGGAGGAAGAAGAATTGGCTATATTGCGCAGACAGTTAGAAGCTGCAAGCAAAGAAGAAGAACTTCTCAAGAAGCGTTGTGAGGCCGACGACCTTAGACGACGAATTGCGGAACAGCACAAGACCAATGCAAAACTCTAAGGTATGCCGAATGAAACTGTTCGTAAACAAGGTAGCCGTAAATCCTCTAAAAAACAGATTCAGTCAAAGAAAACTTCCAATTTGTCTGACTGTTCAGATGTTGATATAGGTAAACTTAGAAAGAGTAAAGAATTACGTAAAACGGTTAACAAAGAATTGAAAAATTTAGGGTAAATTGATGACATTTCTGATGATTCAAGCTGTAAGTCAGAAACAGAATTAAAAATCAGGAAGAAGAGAGAATCTAGGCCTGAGAATTTGACAGATAAAATGAAAAAACCTTTCAGAAAATCTGACAGATCTTCAGACTCTGAATTTTCTCTTTCATATGAAAGCTCTGATTCAACCTCTTCTGACAGTAGTCACAAGAAGAAGAAGAAGAAGAAGAACAAAAAAAAGTCAGGAATCAGAGCTAAAGCTTCAGATACTGTACACTTTCCTCAAAAGTATCCACAAGCTTATCTCCGTTATGAATTCACTAGTTCCAATATTTCTTTTTCCTCTATAGATTTCAATTTATTTATAGCGGGAGAACTTGAAATATGTACATTATCTAAAATTAAAGAAGTGGAGAGATCAGGGAGACTTAATCTGTTAAAGAGAATTATGTATCTTAATACCTCTTATGATTTTAAAACTTTAAAATCATTTTATGCTGCCTGTTTAAATGAAATAGAAATTGGACTGAAAACTTGGAATGATGATTTTCAAAGCATTGAAAGTGCTATTCTTTCCAAGCATGTTCCAAAACAAAAATCTCAAGGTAAAAAGTCTGGCTTTAGGAACAAGGATGATTCCGAGAATAAAAAATCAACTGAAGAGAATGTTTGGTTTTGTTCTCTTTATCAAAGGAATAAGTGTTCACAGAAAATCAGTCATACTGAGCGAAAGAATGGTAGAATGCATTTTGCTCAGCATGTCTGTGCCACCTGCTGGCAAAAAGATTCCAAAAAAGCTGGAACATCCGGAATGTTCCTCGGCCTGCCCCCACTCTAAAATGTGACACTTAAATAAATCAAATTCTACTAGATCCATAGAAAACCAAAAATTCTTAGAGAATTTGTTTTTCCCGAAATATCTGGAACATGCTTGTGGAAAACAAAAAATTTCTACTTCACCATCTAGAGATTCCAGACTAGAAAATAATTTTTTATCCTCAAATAAATTAAGCAAACATTTTTGTCTGCATAAAAGCACATGTAAATCATGTGAAGCCACTGCTTGTTTGAAATTAGATAATATTCACCAGTTATTAAGTGTACATGAGCAGGTGCAGAAATCAGGAAAGTATAATTTTCAAGGTTGTAGGATAAAAATAAATAATAAAATTAATGTTGATTTTATGAGAAATATGCTCTATAATTACAAAGATTTGCAAGTTTGTGATCTCTTGGAATTCGGTTTTCCCATTGGGTTTGAAGGTTCCGTTGAAGATTGTCACACAAAAAATCATTTTTGGCAATATAAAAATCATAAGGGGGCAACAGAATATTCGGAAGATATTTATAAGTATATTAAAAAAGAAAGTAGATATGGTGCAATTATTGGACCCTTCAAAAACAATCCTTTTAAAGAAAAAATTGTTATTTCTCCCCTGAATTCTGTACCTAAGAAAGACACATCAGAGAGAAGAATCATTATGGATCTTAGCTTTCCAAAGGGTCATTCAGTGAATGATTTTATAGACAAAGATAAATATTTGGAAGAAGAATGCAAAATTATTTTTCCTAAAGTTGACGATTTTGTTGAAATGATAAAATCAAAAGGACAAGGATGTTTATTGTACAAACGAGATTTAAAACGAGCTTATCGTCAAATAAGTATTGATCCGAAAGATCTACACCTTGTTTCTTTCATATGGAACAAACATATATTCTGTGATTCAGTTTTAAGCATGGGGTTAAGGTCAGCGGCTAATATCTGTCAACGAACAACTAATGCAATATCATACATTATGCTACAAATTGGTATAGCCATTTTAAATTATTTAGATGATTTGGCAGGAGCAGAAAGAAAAGAAAATGCAAAATTTGCCTTTCTCTGCTTAGGAGAAATTTTGCAAAAATGTGGTTTTGAAGAATCAGCTGAAAAGGCTTTTCCGCCTTCAGAAATCATGTCTTTTTTTATTATTTAATACTTTGACTATGACTATTGAAATAACCCCTGAGAGATTACAGGAAATTAAAAAGCTTATACAGTTATGGCTTGATAAAGATTCTGCCTCTTTGAAGCAAGTTCAATCATTACTAGGTAAATTAAATTTTATAGCTGCATGTGTGAAGCCCAGTAGAATTTTTGTAGCAACACTTTTGAATTGGTTCAGATCCATATATGGTTCTTCAAACTTTTTACATTCTATTCCACACTATGTTAAGAAAGATTTGATCTGGTGGAATAAGTTTTTGCCATTGTATAATGGCATTTCCATGATGGAATATGAAAACTGGTCTAAGCCAGATGCCATATTTAGTTCTGATAGTTGTCTCACAGGTTGCGGAGGTTTCTGGAATGGGTTTTATTTTCATACGCAATTTCCAGTTGAAATTTTAGAAAAACATTTTCATATCAGTGTACTAGAAATGCTAGCAGTTATTATTGCTTTGAAATTATGGGGAGCGAGATTTAAAGGTCTCCGAATTATAATTTATTGTGATAATAAAAGTGTGTGTGATATAATTTCAAGTGGCAAGTCCAGGTCTGAGCCATTGCAGGATTGTCTGAGAGAAATATGCTATTTAGCTGCAATTCATCAGTTTGAAATCAAAGCTCAGTATCTGACTTCAGAACAAAACAGAATTTCTGATTTGTTATCAAGGTGGCATTTGGATAAGACAAATGAATCAAAATTCAAAGAGTTGACTGAAGATTATTATATACAGAAGTTTGATGTTGGGGATTATTTTTTCAATTTTATCAATGATTGGTAATATTTATTTTCAGATTATCAACTACATAATTTGAAGAGAGATCTGGATTGCTCAAATAAAGCTGCTTATGCAGAAGGTACCAGAAAAAATTTGAAAGTGCAGTGGGAGTCCTATTTATTATTCTGCAATTATTTTGAACTGGTTAGTTTACCAGCTACTACAAAAAATCTGCAACTATTTGCTCAATTTTTAAGCAGAACATTTAAGTCAACGGATTCCATCAAAAACTATATAAGTGGAGTAAAATCAATGCATTTACTTTTAGGATATCCAACTGATAAAATAAATCAGTTCATTTTGAATCTATCCTTGAAAGGAATTGCAAAATTAAACCCATACTGTATAAAACAGGCTGAGCCAATTACACCAGAAATCTTGTTAAATATTGCTGAAAACATGAATTTTTCTGAAAAAATCAATATTGTGTACTGGTGTCTTTTTCTATTTGCCTTTTTTCTTTTGGCTAGGAAGTCTAACTTAGTTCCCACTACCTTGAAGGATTTGACTGAGAAAAAATTTCTATTAAGGCAAGATGTTCAGGATTACGGCAATCATTTACTTGTCTCAATCAAATGGACAAAAACAATTCAAAAAGGAGAAAGAGTGTTACAAATTCCTCTAGTTAAAATAGAGGACAGTATTTTATGTCCAGTTCGTGCATATAGATCAATGTGTAAAGCAGTTCCTGCTCAGTTATATTCTCCTCTTTTCATTTTACCAAATGGAAAACCTATTACCTATAATCAATATCAAACTAAATTAAGGTATTTTATTCAAAATATTGGTTTAGATCCAAAAAGGTACAGTTCTCATTCATTCAGACGAGGTTTCGCAACACTTTTATTCAAGGCGAAAATTTCTTCTGAAAAAATTCAGCTCATGGGTGATTGGCGTTCAGACTCTTTTAAACGGTACTTATTTTTCCCTTTGGAGGATAAGCTGCAAGTAGCCAATTTTATGGGAAATTATATAGTAAAATCTTCAGCCAATTCTTGATTTACTGACTGATCTCTCCCTTGATTCACTTGAACAGGAAATGTCATACAATTTAATCCTCATATCCAGTGTGACAAAGACAATGTGAGAACAATTAAGACAGTAGGAGCCTACAGTGTTGTGCACAGTACTAAATACAGTGAAGTTTCTCTATTGAGATCGGCTTTTATACAGACTGATTCCCTTTTTTGAAGCTTATTTTAACAGCATAATCAGTCCTTATTGTTTGATGTTTTCTGATCAGTGACCACCTTCGATACTGTTCAAGAGTGGTCTTAAAGACCATTTTTAGACGGTTCCAAGAGTGGTCTTAATAGAGGAATTTTAAACTGTATATTGTATCTGTCATTAATGGAGGAATTGGTGTATATTATGTTTTATTTGTTTTAGTGTGGCAGATTCTTATCTTTCTGTGCCCTTGACAAGATACGTAAGGATTGTTACTGCAATGTAATGACGTTTATACATTGGGTACATATCCACTGTTGGATGGGATATCTGCTACCTTAAACTAAATGAAATATGTATTAACATGTATATACAATATATATATATTCCCCCCCCCCCCCCTAATAATTCATTATATTTCTCTATAGGTTATCCAAGACTAGACAGAGTGAGGATAGAAACTGCAATGAAAAGAAGTTCATTCATTGAGTTTCTTTAACTTCAGAGAAATATACATGTATTTAGTTATTTTGTATCACATCTTATTTTCAGAACTACAAATGTAATAAGGATGTTGTAACTGTTAAAAAAAAAAAAAAAAAAAAAAAAACCTTTTCCATTGATTTTTAGTTCAGATTTAAGGGAGTCTTCATGGCCCATGGCTTGGTGAATGAGAGCGCTGACTCTTAATCATTTATTCATGGTTGTCAGCAGGTTATATGGTTTTTCATTAGGTATTCAAGTTTGTTGTCTGTCTCTGGTTAACAATACACCGGAGATGTATAATAATCTTGAATGATTTATAAAATCTAATTATTCTTGTACTAGGTAATATTTTAGTTTAAATTGATAGATAGTTTGTTTCTGCTATTTAAACTAGTTATTTCTGTTATTTATAGAAAATAGACGAGTTATCATTCTGGGTGATTCCATAATCAAGGAACTGCCGCCTATAGATGGAGTCTTCATAAAGTCCTTCCCTGGTGCTACAATTGCTAAACTTGCATGGCATGTTGACGCAGGACACGTAAATTTGACCAACTTTGACTATTTAATACTGCATATTGGAACAAATAATATCAATAATAGGGATGCTAAGGGATCAATGATGTCAGATTTTGGTAATCTCATAGCAAGGATTAAAAAGAAAAAATCTTCAGTACGTATTATAGTATCTTCTATACTTCCAAGACCGTGTGATCATGATAAAACTGATAACTTGATCAAAGATTTTAATAAATCCTTGCGCCTGGAAATGGCTTCAGATTTGGGCTTTCATTTTGTAGAATCCTGGAAGGCTGTTAGTAAATTTAGAACGTATAGAAGATATTTATTTGCTAAAAAAGATAAGGGACTTCATCTAAATACTGAAGGTAGCAGGCGGCTTAGATATTTCTTTTTGAGAGTTATTTCTACTATTGATTAGGAATTAAATGTATTTTGTATTATACATATTCTTTCAGAATCAGTGATACTTTGGGTAAGAATTCTGAGATTATTACAGACAAGATTATGTGAGTAATTTATTAATATTAACATTTTGCTATCGTTCAGTTAGCTAGCAGCTGAATTATATTGAAATATTGAGTGAGACGTGACATTTAGCTGAATTCTCACTGGAAGTTTACAAACATTTCATTAATATTGAATTTGTTTTTTCCTGTTGTCTTTTGATCAAATGGCACTATATAATTGTATGTCTCCTGTTAGAGACTCCTTATATATAATTAATAGATATATACATGTGCATGTATGTACACACAAAAATGCACATGTGTATGTCTTTCATTGGTTTATACAAAATGTTTCATAGTGCAGTTGATCAGGACAGAAATTATCTTTTAAGCCTTGGAAGATAATTTGTAACTTTTTTCAGAAATCAAATGTTCCCATGTTTTTTCTTAAACTTTATTTCTGTTTCATTTGTATTAATTTTGTTACAAATTTCTCAATCACTGAAAATATACTGGAATCTTCATTTTCTAGTGTGCCATATACTATTGGAAGAGATTATTTTGGGGGCAAGTTGCTATTTACAGTATACCTATTTAAAATACCACTTAAATCCATTTACTTTTGGCACCTGGTTAGTCTGGTTTGGATATATACTCTTTGAGTTACAGCTATTCTTATTTACTTTTATCCTAAATATTCATGTTTCTTAAACTTAAATCTACCAAGGTTTTGTGGCACACTTACTTTTCTTTTAAAGTGAAATATTCGGTCAGACTCAATTATTAATATTATACATGAAAATTTAAGTTGCAATGATTCCAGAATCTTTTCAGTTGGAGACTGTCTGCGTCTTTCATGTACTTTATTATTTGAATTTATTTATTTATTGATTAATGGCCTTCGGATTGGCGGATATGGAAATTTATTGCATAAATATCTGGAAATTATCTTTCCGCATTTGCGTTAGCTAGTAATTCGTGTTTACTATCAGACTAGAATTTAATTTGTAAGAACAGTGAGAGAATATGGCCTAATTAAATTATATTTATAAGTATCTCTTAGTGGTCAATTCTATTCCTAGTAGATATAACATAGGGAATAATTGGCTAATTTTAATATATCTGATTATTAAAATGATTAATTATGAGTATTAATTATATCCGTCAACCTTGCGTACAATAGTGTAGCTATAGGTAGAACAGTTTAAAATTGTTCTATTCTATTCAACATTATTAGTCCAGTATTCTATTCTGTTCAACACTATTAGTCCAGTATTCTATTCTATTCTCCTTATTCGTCAAACTAATTTAACTTGTTATGACTACCTCTATGATAACAAGTTTCTGATTGGTCAGGAACTTGTGGGTGAAAAGGTGCAAGTTCATTTACATACTTCAGGCACAGCTTGTGTTATCGTCATAGAGGACGGATGTCTATTGAAATACCCTCCCTGCAACCCACACTTATTTTACTTATTATTTGTCTTGTGTTTTGTGTTGTTTGAATGTTATGATTCCCCCCCCCCCCCCTCTGTTTGTTATTGTTTTAATTAATAGTATTTACAAAGTACAATATGGTGTTGTAGTTCAGTTATGATGGAATTGATAGAGGTATATTTTACCTATTTACTGAACATTAGTTCTTACAAACTTTCGTCTTTTCTTGATTGAAAGTTGTATTAGTTGTCTATTCCAGCTGGCGGATATGGAAATTTATTGCATAAATATCTGGAAATTATCTTTCCGCATTTGCGTTAGCTAGTAATTCGTGTTTACTATCAGACTAGAATTTAATTTGTAAGAACAGTGAGAGAATATGGCCTAATTAAATTATATTTATAAGTATCTCTTAGTGGTCAATTCTATTCCTAGTAGATATAACATAGGGAATAATTTGGGTCCACACTATTCGCCACTTTATACATTACTATATGGATGGTAAAATGTATTTGTTCAAAATTTCGAATAATCACGTCTTGATTTTTTATATCATTATATTAGTGTTTTTTAGCGACGTCCATAGTAATTCAAATTACAAAGCAAACAAGAAATATATTTAAAAAGATATTCGGCGAAGATAACAAAATTCTATTTTACTGAGAATGAAGTGTGTGTGTTTTACGTCCCACCAACAGCTAATGTCATATGGAGACAGGACCTCGGTTTAAAGTCTCATCCGAATGACTGTAGAATAGAAGTAAAACAAAGATCAGGAATTGATACAATTAACTTACTCCATCCATAAAAGACACCAAAGGGAAAGAAATACAAACATTAAGCGACCAGACCATAATGGAAACCCAAACAAAGGAAGGCCATATGGACAGTTACTTTCCCACAAAATGGCCATATGGCCATCCAAAATTAAAAGACACAAGCGATACACACAGCAAGCAACAAACAACAACATAAACAAATCGCCACAGAAGAAGCCTGGGATCAAACCCATGACCCCTGGATTATAAGGCGAGTAGCTTAACCACTGAACCATGGAGGCTACTGTTGAGAATGAAGACTAGTAGCACATAATAACCCATAAAAAGGGATGTTTGCAAACATTGCATGCCCTGAACAGACGCCACAGACGCGGCATCTGATCAGGGCCTACACTGTTTGCATGAAATAAGCCTTCCTACCTAGGACAAAAAGGTGTTACATAAAACACTATATCATCCCATGGAGCCTTTTACATGTTGAATATTGGCTGTGCGGTGCAGTGAGTAGAGATGGGATCTATTGTTTCTATAAATAGCAAAATTCCCTCTTTATCAGGCTCTGTCTAAAAGTTGAGTGAACATAGATAAGACTCTCATGCAGGAGTATTCTGGGCAAACATGATGATGACACATAGCTCCAGATAAGTGGGTATTTGATGAAAATTAAAGATAATTCGCCTTATTTCTCAACAAAAACATTGTTGTGGGTACTCATTGGAACCGTCTCACAGAGACAGTTCAAATGAGTACCCACAACATGTTTAGAGACGGTTCCGATGAGTACCAACAACGTATGTTTCGTTGAGAAATTCGCTTTAATTATCAACAAAAACATATGTCGTGGGTACTCATTGGAACTGTCTCACAGAGACGGTTCAAATGAGTACCCACAACATATATTTTCGTTGAGAAAAAAGGAAACTTATCCTTCAATTATCACTGAATACCGACTCTTATCTGGAGCTATGATGACATTTGTCTCACATTTCTTAAATTATTAGTGCAAAACAATTGGTAACCACCAGAATATGTATTCGATACAATTAACTTACTCCACCCATCAAAGACACCAACGGGAAAGAAACACAAACATTAAGCGACCAGACCATAATGGAAACCTAAACAAAGGAAGGCCATAAGGACAGTTACTTTCCAACAAAATGGCCATATGGCCATCAAAATAAAAAGACACAAGTGATACACACAGTAAGAAACAAACAACAGCATAAATAAACCGCCACAGAAGAACCGCCTTGGAACGGTCAGTGGAAAGATTTCCACTGGGGGGCTATAATCGATTTTACGTGGCCACAATCCTCGCCCTTACTTCCGTCGCGATTTAGACAAATAATTTGTTAAGTCCTCATGAAGGCCTCCTAACTCATCAGTGCAACATCTCCGTGAACACAAAAAAATTAAAGAACCACAGAGGTGAGACAACGGTGATGACTCGACAGCAAGAAACCACTGAAATGCTGGAGCAAAAGAAAACCAACAGTTAGACTCCGATGGGCCCGACCAGAGACAGAGCATCAGGCACCAACCAACAATACCAATAATTAGATCTCTCTAATTCTCAATAAGCCTTTACGTTGGAGCCGTCATAGAATCTGAGGCCTGACCAACCGGCGTGCAATTAAAGAGGGAAGCAAAGTTGCCAACCGTGATTGAAAGACAAAACCCTGATCAGAATACAAAGACAAGCCCTGATTAGAATGGAAAGACAAGCTCTGATCATAAAAGAAGGACAAACCCTGATCATAATAGACGGACAAACCCTGATCAGAAAAGAAAGACAAACCCTGATCAGAAAAGAAAGACAAACCCTGGTCAGAATAGAAAGACAAAGCCTGATCAGAACAGAAAGGCAAACCCTGATCAGAAAAGAAAGACAAACCCTGACCAGAATAGAAAGACATACCCAGTTCAGAAAAGAAAGACAAACCCTGATCTAAATAGAAAAACAAACCCTGATCAGAAAAGAAAGATAAACCCTGACCACTATAGAAAGATAAACCCTGATCAGAAAAGAAAGACACACCCTGATCAGAAAAGAAAGACAAACCCTGATCTGAATAGAAAGACAAACCCTCATCTGAATAGAAAGACAAACCCTGATCAGAAAGAAAGACAAAGCCTGGTCAGAAAAGAAAGACAAACCCTGAACAGAATAGAAAGACAGACCCTGATCAGAATAGAAAGACAAAACCTCTTCAGAAAAGAAAGACAAACCCTGACCAGAATAGAAAGATAAATTCTAACAAGAATCGAAAGACAAATTCTGAACTGATTAGAAAGACAAACCCTGATCACAATAGAAAGACAAACTCTGATCAGAATAGAAAGACAGACCCTGATCAGAATAAAAAGACAAACCCTGATCGGAACGGAACGACAAACCATGACCAGAACAGAACGACAAAACCCGATCAGAATAGAAAGACAAACTCTGATCAGAATAGAAAGTCAAACCCTGATCGGAATAGAAAGACAAACCCAGATCAGAATTGAAAGACAGACCCTGATCAGAAAAGAAATTCAAACCCGATCGGAACAGAAAGACAACCCCTGATCAGAATAGAAAGGCAACCCTGACCAGAATAGATGCAGAAACTCTGGTCAGAATAGAAAGACAAACCCTGAACAGAATAGAAAGACAAACCCTGATCAGAATAAAAAAGACAAACCCTGCTCAGATAAGAACGTCAAACCCGAACCAGAATAGGAAGACAAACTCTGATCAAAACAGAGAGACAAACCTTGATCAGAAAAGAAGGACAAACCCTGATCAGAAAAGAAAGACAAACCCTGATCAGAAAAGAAAGTCAAACCCTGGTCAGAATAGAAAGACTATCTCTGACCAGAAAAGAAAGACAAACCCTGATCAGAGAAGGAAGAAAAGCTCTGATCAAAGAAAGACAAACCCTGATTAGAATAGAATGACAAACCCTGATCAGAACAATCAGAACAGAAAAACACACCCTGATCAGAATAGGAAGACAAACCCTGACAAGAATAGAAAGATAAACCCTGACGACAATAGAAAGACAAAACCTGATCTGATCAGAATAGAAACACAAATCCTGATCAGAATAGAAAGACAAACCCTGACCAAAATAGAAAGTTAAACTCTGACAAGAATCGAAAGACAGAATAGAAAGACAACCCTGATCGGAACAGCAAGACAAACCCTAGTTAGAACAGGGAGACAAACTCTGATTAGAACAGATAGACAAGCCCTGATGAGAACAGAAAGCAACCCCTGATCAGAATAGAAAGACAAAGCCTGATCAGAATAGAAAGACAAAGCCTGATCAGAATAGAAAGGCAAACACTGATCTGAATAGAAAGACAACCCCTGATCGGAACAGAAAGACAAAACCAGATCAGAAGAAAAAGACAACCCCTGATCAGAATAGCAAAACATACCCTGATCAGAATAAAAAGACAAACCCTGACCAGAAAAAGACAAACACTGACCAGAAACGAAAGACGACCCCTGATCTGAATAGAAAGACACACCATGACCAGAATAGAAAGACAAACCCTGATCTGAACAGAAATAAAACCCTTATCAGAATCGAAACATAAACCTTGATCAGAACGGAAAGACAAACCCTGATCAGAAAAGAAACACAAACCCTTGTCAGAATAGAAAGACCTAACTCTGATAAGAAAAGAAAGACACACCCTGATCTGAAAAGAAAGACAAACCCTGATCAGAATTGAAAGACAAACTCTGATCAGAACAGAAAGACAAACCCTGAACAGTATCGAAACATAAACCCTGATCAGAACAGAGAGACAAACCCTGATCAGACAAGAAACACAAATCCTGATCTAAACAGAAAGGCAAACACTGATCAGAATAGAAAGGACAAACCCTGATCAGAAAAGAAAAACAAACACTGATCTGGAAAGAAAGACAAACCCTGATCCGAATTGAAAGAAAAACTCTGATCAGAATAGAAAGACAGGCAAGCCCTGATCAGATCGATAAACCCTTACCAGAATAGAACGACAAACCCTGACCAGAACAGCAAGGCAAACCCTGATCAGAATAGAAAGACAAACCTTGACCAGAACAGAAAGGCAAACCCTGATCAGAAAAGAAAGACAAACCTTGACCAGAACAGAAAGGCAAACCATGATCAGAATAGAAATGCAAACCCTGGTGAGAATAGAAAAAAACCTGACCAGAATAGAAAGATAAATCCTTATCATAGAAAGACAACCCTGGTCAGAATAAACAGACAAACCCTGACCAGAATGGGAAGACAAACCCTGATCATAGAAAGATATACCCTGATAGGAATGGAAAGACAAACCCTATTCATAGAAAGATAAACCCTGATCATAGAATGACAAACCCTGATCAGAATAGAAAGACAACCCCTCATCAAAAAAGACAAACCCTCATCAGAATGGAAAGACAAACCCTGATCATAGAAAGACAAACCCTGATCATAGAAAGACAAACCTTGATCATAGAAAGACAAATCCTGATCACAGAAAGACAAACCCTGATCAGAATAGAAAGACAAACCCTGATCATAGAAAGACAAGGTAGAAGTAAAACAGAGATCAGGAATCGATACAATTAACTTACTCAACCCACCAAAGACACCAAAGGGAAAGAAACACAAACATTAAGCGACCAGACCATAATGGAAACTTAAACAAAAGAAGGCCATAAGGACAGTAACTTTCCCACGAAATGGCAATATGGCCATCCAAAATAAAAAGACACAAGTGATACACACAGTAAGTAACAAACAACTCCTAACTCATCAGTGCAACATCTCCGTGAACACAAATAATCAAAGAACCACAGAGGTGAGACAACGGTGAGGACTCGACAGCAAGAAACCGTTGAAATGCCGGAGCAAAAGAAAACCAACAGTTAGACTCCGATGGGCCCGACCAGAGACAGAGCATCAGGCACCAACCAACATTACCTTGAATTAGATCTCTCTAATTCTCAATAAGCCTTTACGTTGGAACCGTCATAGAATCTGAGGCCTGACCCACCGGCGTGCAATTAAAGTGGGAAGCAAATTTGCCAACCGTGATTGTATAACTACCATGCATGCAGTCTGTCGTATAACATCCATGTTGTGCCCAATCTTTTTATATCGAAGAATGATTTTACGAAATTGGGTGCTGACGTCATTGCGGTTATATATTTTTCTGAATTTATATACTAAGTCACCATAAAATTCGGGTTCCGATAGACCTTGTTGCAGTAGAGATTTAAGTCCAATATTGAATTTTGAAATTAAATCAGAATGGCGTCTATAAAATTTTGAAAAGGCTTTGCGTAGTTTATGGTACCGATAACCCTGATTAAGAAGTTTAGCCGTTAATAATTTATTATGAGTGTTGAAGTCGGTTACATGACTACACACTCTAGCAAATCGAATTAATTGCGAAATATAAACGCCATAGGATGGCGCACGAGGAACATCACCATCCAACAAAGGAAAATTTACAATCTCAAAATCAAAGTCATCGCGTTTATCATAAATTTTGCACGAAACAAACCCATCTACAATAGATAGATGTAAATCCAAAAACGGGGCCTCTGTATCAGAAGAATTTGCTTAATTTAACTGCAGTTCTGGGGGACAAACCCTGATCATAGAAAGACAAACCCTCATCAGAATGGAAAGACAAACCCTGATCATAGAAAGATAAACCCTCATCAGAATAGAAAGACAAACCCTGATTATTTTAGAAAGACAAATCCTGACATGAACAGAAAGACAAACCCTGATCAGAATAAAAAGACAATCCCTGAGCAGAAAAGAAAGACAACCCCTGATCAAAACAGAAGCCCAACCTTTGGCTGGAATAGAAAGACAAGCCCTGATCTGAACAGAACGAAAAACGCTGATCGGAATAAAAAGACAATCCCCGATCAGAATAGAAAGACAAACCCTGATCAGAAAATGCTGATCCATGTCAATGATTCCGTGAGTTCTAAATACCTAAATACCTTTCAACCGTTCTTACTATTTTTCCTTATGCGCATCTTCCTGAAATGAAACTTATATTCGTATATGTCCTGATGTTATAAAAAACTTTTTACGCTCAATTCAGTTGAGCATGAAATTTAACCTGCTCACAAATTTTAAATATGTTGGCATTTGAAATATGTGCGCAGAACAAACAGCATACTCTAATAGCCTCAGTTACTTGTATTCTAATTTTATGAGCATTAGAAATGCCATGCTTGTTTGTTTATTTGTATTGGAGTTTAACAGCCCAGTCAACACAGTTTATGTCATTTTTGAGCCGATCAATTTACCCATCCACACTTTTCCTGGGCAGGCTTATACGTAAGCGGTTAATTAGTGCAGTGCACATTCTTTCGCCTGAAACTGACAACTGCAGAAGGGAGAGAATGAACGTAGAAAAGATATCATGATCAATCTCCACGAAAGAATGTTGCTGACCCCGGCAGGTATCGAACCCGCGTCCTCCTGATCAACAGTCAGACGCGTATCCGACTGGGCTACCGAGGCCGGCCTAAATGTCATGCTCATCTTAGTTGAGAATAAAGAAAAAAAAGTTTTATAACCTCATGTCCAGGCTGAACAAAAGCAGCATCATGATATTTAAAGAGGAATGGGAACACCTTCAGGGGAGGCAACTCCTGCAAAAGTATTTTTGTTTCCCATGTCAATAGGGGTCAACTCTAAAAGGCAAGAATTTGCTCCTAAGAATCAAATTCTTTCCTTTAAGAGTACACCCCTTTTCAGTGGGACAGGGTTTAAAGAAAAGCGAAAAAGAAGTCCCGAAATTTGTCTCTCTTTGCAAAATGACCGATAAATCTGACAGCTGTTCCCATTCCCCTTAAAGAGTACATATCGGTTTATCATATCTGTTTAAATATTCATACACCCAATCTTGTTTACGTGTAGCTAATCTTTATGCAGATGAAATGGATACCAAATCGATGTAAGTTGTTAAGATATTTTAATTGAGTAACAGGTAACAACCCCGTTCAAGAATTTTCAAATGTATATCAATCCGCTGAGATGCGGTGACGAAAACGACTGCCTAAAAAAGAACTTAGAGGCTGTAGCTCAGTCGGATGCGCGTCTGACTGGTGATCAGGAGGACGCGGGTTCTATGCCTGCCGAGGTCGGCAACAGTCTTTCGTGTAGATTGATCTTGAAATATTTTCTACGATCATTCTCTCCCTTCCGCTGAATCTAGAAGGGCAGTTGTCAGTTTCTGACGAAAGAATATGCATTGACTGGTTGTCCGCTTACGATTTAGCATGCCCAGGAAAAGTGTGAATAGGTTAACTGACCGGCTAAATAATAACCTAAAATAGTGTTGACTGGGCCGTTAGACTCCAATACAAACAAACATGAATTTTGAAATGCCAACATTTCAAAATTCATGAGCAGGATCAATTTCATGCTCACGTGAGTTGAGCATGAAGAAAGTTTTATAAACTCGGAGTTTTTTGTTTGTTTGATTGATTTGAGGTTTAACGTCCCCGTCAACACATATTCACCATATTTGCATTATTTGCTGGCTCCCAGCTTGCACATTGTCAATATCAGAAAAAAAACCGGTAACCAGACCCCCCTGACCTTTCAATGTCAGGGGGTCTGGTTACCTGTTTTTCCAACACTGATAACCTTCAGACTAGGAACCAGCAGATAATGCAAATAAGGTGAATTTTGGAGACGATACTTCCAACTTCGTGGGACTTTTACCCGACATTGAGATGAAATGACCTCTCAAGCCCTGTCGTCCATTGAAACCAATAGGGTTTATAAGCATGGACGGTTAGACTCGCAGCGTGTTTGCTGGACAGGCTTTGATCCTCTACGGTTTACCAGAACTAGTGTGCAGTCGGTTTCAGCTCTGCGTGGAAGCATCATGCAGCCCATCTATTTCATCAGACCCCGATGGGCGGGGGCTAATAACCTCGGAGGTATCTTTATCATTCATAAACACAGTGTTCTTGTATTCCTCAATTATTCCCATTACACTTCTTACCTGTCGCGTTGATGAAAAATCGGTGGCCGGCTTTGTGTCTCAGTCGGATGAGCAACATTCTTTTGTCGCGTTTGGCCAGGAAATATTTTATAAGGCCATCCTCTCCCTTCCATTGATTCAATGATTTTGGTGAAAGCATGCATATGCAGAGTATTGGATGACCTATTATGTGCATGCCTGCCCAGGAAAAGTGTGGTTAGGTGAACTGATTAGCTCGACGTGACCTTGATGGTAATGAACAGTTAAACGCTAAACAAACCAACCAAACCTCAAAGGCGAGAACAATTCCTATTTTTTTTTTTTTTTTTTTTTTTTTAATTTATAGGGCGGTTCCAACGAGTATCCACAATCTACGTTTTGAGCATAAATAAGAAAAATATCACAATTTTTCATCTGAAAATTTTCTTCTTTTTCGGTGGTAATATTTGCAATGTATTTGTATAGGCGTGTTTTCGTAATGTGGAGCAAAAATAAATAAAACCATGTATATATTTCTCTAGATAAAGTAGTGGTCATCGGGGTGTTCATTACACGAACTTGTTAACATGAGTTACGTTATTCACTTTCCATGTCGCTTTGCTGGACTTCCATGCTTCTGTGTGGTTTTTTAGCTTGTGGTACTTTGGTTTGGTTTATTAGAGAAAAAATTTGCGGTTTTAAGGTCGTAAATTTCATTTTAACTCAACTTTGTGGAGCCGAGAAAAAGAAACGTAATTTGCGGCCAGGTACAGTAAAATCCGACGTGGAACCTAGCAAAATGACAATTGTCAGTGCAGCTTTACCAACGGCCTAATATCTCAGAAACCTTTCAGATCCCCAGCCCTGTACCACCTTCTGATAAGGCGCATTCAATGACACCAATATGGTGTCCCCGGGGTATGCACAACCTCCTCCATTTCATGAAAGCCCTGATATCTCAGAAACCATTCAGATTCCATATAGTCTTGTTCCATAAGACACATTCAGTGAGACAAACCTGGGATCCCCAAGAGGTATGCCCCGCCCCTTCAAGTTCATATGTGTAATATCTCAGAAATCGTTCAGATTCCAACCCCTAAACTATATGTATTGTTGTTCCTTATGGTAAGTAGAAGTGAAGGCAATGACCAGGAATCGATACAATTAACCTACACCTCCCATCAGAGACAACAAAGGGAAAAAACACAAACATGGAGTAACTAGACCCTAATGGGGACATCAATAGCGGAAAGTCAACAGGACAATTACTAATTTTTTATGCAAAACAAAAAGGTATAAGAGATAAAAATAAACCGCGACAGAAGAACTGCCTTGGAACGGTCAGTGAAGGGGATTAAATCGATTTACGCGGCAGCAATCCTCGCCCTTTCTTCCGTCGCGATTAATACAAATAATTGAGGCTTCCTAACTCATTAGTGCAACATCTCCACCAAAAAACCTCAGAGATGAAAGAACGGCGAGGACTCGACAGCACGTAAACACTGACATGCTGGAGCAACAGAAAACCAACAGTTAGTCTCCGATGGGCTCGACCAGTGACAGATCATCAGGTACCAACCAATATGACATAAAATTACACAGCAACAAGGTGACTAGTTAACCTTTCATCACGTGAACAAGAACGAGAAATGAACACCCCTAAACCCCACTTTGTATAAAGAAAACTGAGGTTTACGGGGATATGCATGAGTTTCCTTATTTCTGCTCCAAGACAAAGGTTTTGGGTACTGAGGCGCTTCTAACGAGCACCAATAACCTAAGTTTGCGGTATAAATAAGAAAGAGTATCATGGATAAAAAGTAGCCAATTTGGAGATATGAAAAATGCACTATGTTTCACGGCTGTGTTGTCGTAATGAATGAACTTGACCTTGTTGCATAACTGCGCAGGAATAAATTACACACATGTAGCGATAAAATACTTGTTTTTGTCTATCGTTTTAAAGTTTGAACGTTGATAGGGTGAATGGTTTTGCATGGTTGGCTAGTCTAATCCTCTAACTCTGCATGTGACCTTCTGCGCAATCATCTCTCACCACCAAATTAATTGTCAGTTGGACAAAGGAGAGCCTACCGAGCAGTTCACTTACTCTACCGGCAGCCTATTTTATAGGCATTCACAACCTGTTAATCTACTATAGTGCGACCAATTTGACCTGAGACTGACCTTTATGCAAGGAATAAATTAGTCAATGCTATCGCCTTATCCGTCGGCTTTCGTAAACTTCTCGTGAAATTTCCGCATCACGTGAATTGCGACCCATTTACCGACCTCTATGTATTGAATAACAGTATCGTCATCTTCGGGAGACGACGAAGATAAATACATGCATTCAGTCAGTTGTGAAATTATGTTCATAGAGTTCACCAGTCTCAGGTCAATTTGTTCGAACTATACAACAATTTGAACATATCATAGTCAGTTATGAAGTTTTGTTCAATAAACTGTTTTTATTGTTCCTTGTCATTGTTCTGAATATTGAGCATATTTCATAATTTGCCATCTTACTTTCCAACTACATATTTCCGCTGCTTCCCTCTTTAATTGCACGCCGGTGGGTCAGGCCTCAGATTCTATTATGGTTCCAGCGTAAAGGCTTACTGAGAATTAAAGAGATCTAATTCAATGTTATGTTAGTTGATGTTAGTTGGTGCCTGATGCTCTGTCTCTGGTCGAGCCAATCGGAGTCTAACTGTTTGTTTTCTTTTGCTCCAGCATTTCAGTGGTTTCTTGCTGTCGAGTCCTCATCGTTGTTTCATCTCTGTGGTTGTTTGATTGTTTGTGTTCACGGAGATGTTGCACTGATGGGTTAGGAGGCCTTCATGCGGATTGAACAAAGTATTTGTCTAAATCGCGACGGAAGTACATGTAAGGGCGAGGATTGTGGCCACGTATAATCGATTTAAGTCCCCCAGTAGAATTCGTTTCACTCACCGTTCCAAGGCGGTTCTTCTGTCTGGGTTTATGGTTGTTATGGTCTGTCTTTGTGTGTTTGTATCGCTTATATTATTTTGTTTTGGATAGCCAATTGGCCATTTTGTGGGAAAGTACCTGTCCTTTTTGGCTTTCCGCTATTGATGTTTTCATTAGGGTCTGTTGTTTCATGTTTGTGTTTCTCTCCCTTTGATGTCTCTGATGGGAGCTGTGGGTTAATTATATCGATTCCTGGTCATTGCCTTCACTTCTATTTCAAAACGTTTCGCTACATTATTTGTATTAAATAATTAAGTGTAAGTTGGAAGGGTTGCTTTTATAGATTTATCCAAGAGCTTTATTCTTGAGTGTTTTATTACAATGTATTCAGCTTGTGTTAGAAGTTTTCTTCACATGATTGCGAGTTCTTAAAAACTTTACCATCTTCCTTGCACCCGGCTCGGGGAAGTGTGTGTGTTTGTGTGTGTGGTGGTGGTGGTGGGGTGGGGGTGGGCTATACGCTTGTATCCACAGCCCAAATCCCCACAAATCAATTCATTCATCCTAGTGTGTCTATTCATACACTGTTTTCTTTGTATATTATATCCATGTTATAGTGCATAATAGGTGAATAAATTATCATTGCTGCTAAAATATAGCAGTTGTCATTTGTATTGTCCTGTAGAGAATGTGTGGTCACCAGTGTTTGTTTGTTTGTTTGTTTGTTGTTTTTTCTGTTTGTTTGCTAGTTTTAGGACTCCTAAGAAACATTGTCTGTACTTTGATGTTCAAACGTCTACGAGTCGGAAAATAAAAATGTCAAAAATTTCACAGAAACTAGAAATTACAGTTTCAGACTAATTTGGTAGCAATACTCCTTGGGTGGATGCGTGGGTCTAAACTTGGTTTGCTAAAATACGTGGCTGCCAGTGGGCAGGGCCCACTTGAGTTCTGGCGAGCTTAGTAGCCCATAGGCCTCGTGTTTAATTTCTAAGATTAACAAACGTTGATTTTGTCAAAGTAGTAAGAAAATGTCACCCAGAAAGGGTCACAATCAAAGAACGCAGCCATCTTAAGTCACCTAAAGAAAGTAATCGACATGGAGGCACACCCAAAAACATCAGACAAAACATGAACCAACGGCACAATACCTGGGGGGTCAACTTTGGTGTTTATGAAATTTCAACCCTCGCGTTTATCACACATAATAGCAATAACGTAAGAGCTGTCGGCTGTATAAAGCCAATGTCAGCCAATGAAAGCGAGTTCACGTGATGGCATTTGGTTTCCGACAGTGTATCGCGGGATGTGCCGTCGCAAATATACGAGAGTCATTTGGAAAATATTGATAGTAGTCGTATTGAGTAATGGTTTGGGAGGTTTCGTGCATTTTTCATTTTCAAACTTGCGTGAAAAATCTAACCTTTAATCACTTGACTGAATCAAAAATTGCACGATTTTCATGCATGTATCGCGCCAGAGCGGTCATCGTAGATGACGATGTCTTTGACAATGGGCGAAATTATAACTGAAAATAGCAATGTTAAATTAGAAGAACAGAGGTCAAAGGAGAATACTATGAGGGACTCTACAAGTTAGTTTCAACCAGGTAATTATGTTCTATGAAAACCTTATATTTACAAGCCTCACCTACTATTAATACTTTCCAAACGCCCCTTGTATGGTATGTTGTTATCTATTCAGTCGTCGCCTCAAATTTGCAAATGCATTAGTATCTATCTTTGTTGTGGCCGCCTCTAAAGAGAAATATAAAGGTTGCTTCTGTTCCTTTTTGGCATTGGTAGTATGTTTTTCCTCCCACTTTGATAGTTAATTGTGGCTTTCTTGAAGATATTCTTTGCTTTTCTTGATATAACACATGTACTTCTGGTATAATCATTAAGCATTTGTCATTAATCTGTATATGTATTTTTTTTACCTAGTACACCACAAGACCGGGCCTCGTGTGAAGGATCCCAAACGAAACAGAGGGTTACTACCGAGATGTATAGTCATGTTTGTGGACCATGCAAGGTAGATCAAGTGGACATATATGCTAAATATTTTTGTGATGATTGCAGCGAATATTTTTGTGACTACTGTCAAGACACACATCGAAAGTTAAAAATATCAATTAATCACAAGGTTTTGCCCCTACCAGCAATTTCAAAACCCAAAGTGGCGCCACGCCAAAAACGCGACCGTCTATCATGCACATGCAACGAAAGTTTTGACCACGGATTTTATTGTGATGACCACGATGATTTTATCTGCAATTCATGCAAAACTATGAAACATGCGTTTTGTCAAACTTATATCATTCGAGAGATAGACGACACATATCTTTCAAAAAAGTATAGAGCCACCCTAGAGAAATCCAATATTCTGAAGAGTCACATTCAGAAGATTCAAATGGAACGAGGTGCATACCGCAGAAAACTGAAAAGCTGGAAACAAGGATGCAGAACGGATGTCGACAGTTTTCGAAGAGAACTAATCAACTTCATAGGCGAGTTGGATGCGAAGCTAATAAGCGATCTGAATCTGTTTACGACTGATCATGAAAAGAAAATAGAATCGCAGAATGACTGTTTAAGATCTACAATGCAGATGATTGTTTCCGATCGTAATAGGCTTGAAAAAGCAAAGAGAGAAGAAGATAAAGAAACCATATTGAAGATTGCAAAGCAAATGAAGGAATATGAAAGAGTTCTGGATGCTTTGGAGATTGATGCTGTTTCATGCAGGCCAGTTCTTTATTTCGAAAGAAATCAAAACCTTATAGATATGCAAGACGCGATCAAATCCATTGGCACTCTAAGATGTTATGAGGTAGTTGCTTCATCACAAGTCAACAGCAAACGAATTGTAGATATGACAGTTCAATTGTCAGACAGGAAAGTTATTGAACATTGCGATGATTGCATGACATCGCGTATAACCAGTTGCAAATTTATGCCTAACGGATTTTTGGTACTTTGTGACAACAATAATGACAGAATATTGCTGCTCGACAATGAATTCAATATGAAAAGTATTCACAAATTAAGTAACAGTCCCTGGGACCTGGCTGTTCTCGACCATTCAAATATAATTGTCACAGTGCCCAAGAAAATGCAGCTGCTGTATACACAAGTTTTCCCAAAAATGGTAATGACAAGTAGTGTTCAGTTGGACAGAATGTGCTGGGGCATAGCTATACATAAAGGTGTTGAAGTCTGTCGAGATGAAATCCTTACGACATGCCATGATAACCCTGGCAATGGAGAAATATACACCATAAGTCTAAATGGTAGAGTGAAGTCGAAACTGGGTAAGAAGAAGATGGGCTCGTATACATTTGAAGCCCCTTGCTACATTACTCTCAATAATTCTGGAAATAAGGTTTTTGTTTCTGACTGGCACGAATCAACAATCACCTGTATGAAAAGGTTTTGGGGCGATGTTATATACAGATACAGTGAAAATGAGACGAGCATGCTGCAAGGGTTGATGGCTGATTCAGGTGATAATCTACTTGTCTGTGATATGATAGCAAATAGTTTGCGTATAATTAACAATGAAGGCAATAAAGGTGATACTTTTCTTCCTTCTGCCAATGGAATACAGCGTCCTTGTTCCGTCGCATTCAGAGAAAGAGACGATACACTTGTGATCGGTGGCTGGGCAAAGAATAGCATTTTCTGCTTCAGACTTTCGTAATTAGCCATTTACATAGAGGATCTTACATGAGTGTTCATGTATTATTGAATTTACTAAACGAGTTGAGGAAAAGGGATAAAATGCGAGGCTTTGCCGAGCATTTTATCCCTTTTCCTCAACGAGTTTAACAAATTTAATAATACATGAGCACGAATGCAAGATTCTATTTATCATATGACATTTAAAACGCATTTTATTCACGATTGTTTACAAAAATATCAATATTGCGCCATTAGTAAACGCGACGTCGTTAAGGACATCGTACATGTAACGATACGGGATGTATCTAGCTAATTTGCATCTTTAATCCACTAGTGGATCATCGAAAATATTACATGGCGTTATTACACCCTCAGACGCGACGTCATATGACAAAGTTGATTTGGTGCATTGTTCGGAAACTAAAAGGTTGTCTCTTTAAATCATTGTATGCCTTGCGTCCCAACAATGGGACATATTCAAACAACCAAGACCCTGCTCAGAATGCGGCTTCTAATCAGGATTTTCACTGTTTGCATAAAGTACAGAAAATCGGCATAAAACCATCAACAAAGAAAATAAAGCTTCCCGACACCACTTATTTTGTATTTATTATTTATTATTTTACACAGGTTAACATCATTGCATTGAGGTAGAAATTTTTACATAGTATAAAATAACAGCAAAAATGGAATGCTGCTCAAAAGCACGCTAGTGCGCGTAACGCGTTTTACCTAACACACTTACACAACATAAAAATACTTTAACAAGAGCTGTCACTATAAGTGAGCAATGCCCCCGTGGGAGCCAATTTGAGGAAAGAGCCATAACTCCTTCGAAAATGATAGGACCATCGTGAAAATTGTGTTAGGCATCCCTTCACCTCACAAGGAATGCATGTGCAAAGTCTCAGCTCAATCGTTGAAGAAATGTGGAAGTAGTTCGCATCACAAAAAGAAGTGCGGACTTACAAACGCACAAACCCACAAACGGACGGTGCAAAAACTATATGCCCTCCTACGGGGGCATAAAACGGGGGCATAAAAAGAAAAATGGAATGGAATGCCGCTCAAACGCATGCTAGGAGGCGTAAGTTGTTTTACTTGACATAACATAAAAGCACATGGAAATGAAGAAAAAAAAAATGGAATGTCCCTCAAAAGCACGCTTCGGACTCATTGTTATATGTTTTGTTGTTTGTTTTATTTTGTTTTTGGGGGCTTAACGGGCCACTCAACACGTCGAGTTGGTCAGTATACCAAACCACACTGTTTCCAGGGCAGGATGATACTTACGCGGTTGAACAGTACATTTAATATTCTTTCTTCAGGAATTGACAACAGCCCTTCTTGAATCAGTGGTAGTGTAGAAAAGTCACAAAAGAATGTTTCCACCCCGCGCGACCTCCTGCATGACTTCTTTGCAATAAAGGCTCATATCAGAGACGGTATATATTGCATTTCAACCAGCATGGTGTGAGTCTATAGACACAGCATCTTGTTAAGCCATCTAAGTTCAAAGTCATGATTAACAACCAGTAATACAAACAATACGAAGAGGTGAAAACAATCAAACTCATCAGTAAACGCAGCCTCCACGACGATCGTTGTGCTGATGCCAAATAGTGCCAGGATACAAGATAAAACGCTTTTACTGTCGATAATTTTGCTATCCAAATATAGCGCATTTTGCAGTTGTCCCCGGAATCACGTGGCCTCTTCTCAGCGAGTCTTACAAACTGCATGCAAATTACTGCTCGCAGTGGACTACAGAAGATGCCAGATTGTCTTGCATGTAAAATGTCGACTTAACTGCAGCCTGTTTTTCTACGTCTGAACTATACTCTGCCAAGTCGTAGTAAAATCCCCAGGTCGGTTCCATGTGAGCCGTGTCGTTAGAAAACCTGTTTTATGGAATTTGCAAACAAAGGCGCAGAACAGCCTGCGCAATCGCGCAGACTGATCTGCGCCTTTTTGTTCGCTGCTTGGATAGCGCTGTACCTTCGATTTCTGTATTTAAAATTCTAAGACTAGTCTGTTGAGCAGAGCAGACTGGTTTTACCTGGTCAAAAGTCCGAAGACAGGTTTTCTCGCGATGGAATACATATAGTAAATAGCTATCTGTACTTTAAACAAAACCGATTACTCATTGATTTAAGGGGAAAGAACACAGCATGGTAAGGAGTCCAAGAACTGTGTGACCCAGCGTATAGACTCGCATCAACAAGACCATCTATGACGTCAGGAAAGAGTTTTCGCGGAAGCGGAGTCTGGTCTGACTGTTTATACCAATCACAAGTATGAAGCTGGGCTGTATTTTAGAACCAAATTTTACACAAATGCTATCCAGTGAAAGGGAAATAACTCACAAACCTAGTTGGTATAAACAATATTTATTAGAATAAATTCACGTGTATACATCGCATAATAGTATATGGTACATGATTTGGGCCCCGTCAAGCGATTTTGGTACTTATCGCCTATGCGAGCAGCGAAGGTTCAGGCGAGCCTGCGCATCCGCGCAGTCTCGCCAGAACCTTCGCTGCTCGCTCATACAAGCAGTGAATCAAGAGGAACTTTCAGACAGAAAGCCATATCCCTGGCCCCTCTGAATGGCTGGGCATGCGCAGTTAAAATTTGTCATGACGGAATGCTCGAAGACACAAATTCGCTTGTCGGGGCCCATTTGATAAATATAAATCATCTCCTGAAACCTATTTGACATGACTGTCCAGAATTGATCTCACGAAGTTAAATAAGCGTTCTCCCAATTCCGTAAAGAAAAAATATCTCAAAAGTATCGGTGAATCGATACAAGGCATGTAAGTGTTGTCGGTGCAACGATAAAAATACGGGTGAATATATAAATATGTTGATAAAATCGATATCCTGGTAAAAGTTATCGATACAGCGGCCAAAATTATCGGCATAATGCTAAAACCGTTTCCACTACCTCCGGGTACAACAACAAAATGGATGAATGGGACTGACGGCACGGGACGTTCGTGTGTGGGGAGGAGGTGGGGTGGGGGTGTCGGTGATGTGTTAGTTACGTATGCTTATAACTGAAGCATACACGGAGTTATATTCAGGGATGAAATGGCAATGCACTGAGACACTGACCAGAAAAAAATAAGTGTTTGATAACGTGATCTAATTCGCAGCTTCATCATTTTAGCCAATCCGTTATTAACCCTTTTCCTTTTTGTTTGATTTGAGGTTTAACGTCCCCGTCAACACAGTATAGGTCATTTTGGAGACGTTGCTTCCAATTTTGTGGGACTTTTACCCGACATTGAGATGAAATGACATCTCAAGCCCTGTCGCCCAATGAAACCAATAGGGTTTATAATCATGAACGGTCCGCCTCGCACCGCGGTCCCTGGACAGGCTTAGATCCTCTAAGCGGTTTACCAGTACTGGTGTACGGACGGTATCAGCTCTGCGTGGAAGCATCATGCAGCCCATCTCTTTCTTCAAGCTCCGATGGGCGGGGGCGGTAACCGTTTTCGTACCAAATGGAATCTTCCTTCTTATATATAGCAGGAGTTCATTTCAAAATTTAGGGGTGTCAGGTTGTGTTTTCATCAAAATTTATTGGGAAAATGACTGAACTTTTAGCAAAGAGGGGAGGCCGGCCCTGATCAGACGCCGCGTTCTGCGGTGTCTGATCTGGGCCTGCACTGTTAGCCAGGGTACCCGTTTTGGGGTTTCTGGTACTAAATGGGTTGAGGTAGCCATTACTAATGTAACTATGTAAATACTGTATCTCGCCTGACAACAGAAAACAAATTCTCTTCTGCTGTTTTTTATGTTTCCACCTTTGTTCCCATTTATTTCATTTTATGCATGCAACTGGTTATTCTGTCACAAATAAGGCGGAAATTGTGTCCATCTACTCATCAGTGTCACTTCCGCTAGCTGGCATCGCAGCAGAAATGGAAGCTTGACTTTAACGCAAAACTTGTATTGTAAGTGATTAAGTGACTTTTATGTAATGACGTCATGTCACTTTCCATAGCGTTAGTCTTACAATAGAAGTTAATCTTCAATTATTTAGTCCGTCTTTGAAAATGTTTAAAAGTAGTCTTGCAGACCACTTCTGAATAATTTCAAAGGTGGTCATTAACTAGGGCCATTGGTTGTTTAAATAGAGGATCTTACATGAGTGTTCATGAATTATTGAATTTATTATCCGAGTTGAGGAAAAGGGATAAAATGCGAGGCTTTGCCGAGCATTTTATCCCTTTTCCTCAACGAGTTTAATAAATTCAATACTGCATGAGCACGAAAGCAAGATTCTATTCATCATATGACATTTAAAACGCATTTTATTCACAATTGTTTACAAAAATGCCAATATTCCGCCGTTAGTAAAAGGGACGTCGTTAAGGACATCGTACATGTAACGTTACGGGACGTATCTAGCTAATTTGCATATTTAATCCACTAGTGGATTATCGAAAATATTGCATGGCTTTATTACACTCTCAGACGCGACGTCATGTGATAAAGAAGAATGAAAGACTCACTGAAACGTTTTTAATATGATTTTTAAATTTGAATTAGTCTTAACTTAGCGGACCATAGGGGCTTGAAGAAATATATGGGCTGCATGATGCTTCCACGCAGAGCTGAATCCGGCCCGCACACTAGTTCTGGTAAACCGCTTAGAGGATCTAAGCCTGTCCAGGAACTGCAGTGCGAGGCGGACCGTCCATGCTAATAAACCCTATTGGTTTTATTGGGCGACGGGGCTTGAGATGTCATTTCATCTCAATGTCGGGTAAAAGTCCCACAAAATTGGAAGCAACGTCTCCAAAATGACCTTTACAGTGTTGACGGGGACGTTAAACCTCAAATCAAACAAAAAAATTAACTAAGCGGAATTTCACTGTATTAAAGTACAAAGAATGAGTTGGTTCTGTCGGGCACATACAAAATATGTTTAGAGCAGAAATAAAAAGAATATGACAAATTTTTCATCAGAAAGAATGCACTATGTCACACGGGTGTGTTATTCAAATGTTAATTAGGGCCTGCTGTCCTTGCAGCAGGTATGTAGAAAGATAGCATGTTTTCGTTTTCTTTCCTTCTCTACTTCATTCCCATTTCCTCTTTTATCACCCTTTTTTTCTGAAACTTCATTATGATAACATACCCGTGCGACATAGTGCAATTCACACCTCCAAAATAGTTACTTTTCTGATGAAAGTTTGATATTTTTTACATTTATACGACGTACATAGGTTGTGGGTGCTTGTTAGAACCGCCCCACAACCTATGTCTTGGAGCAGAAATAAGGAAAACAATGTATACCCGTAAACCCCAGTTTTCTCTATATAAAGTGGGGTTTAGGGGAGGGGATGTTCATTTCACGTGATGATACATGCAAGACATAAAACTGTGTACCTAGCACATGGACAAGAATCAATATCAAATAGTCATTTATCCATATATGCGAGTCATATAATCCGGACCAAGCTATGTACTCGGTCATGTACGTCCAGCGAAGACACTGATCAGACAGTGCGGATGCGGTGCGCAGTCTGATCAGAGTCTTCGCTGGGCGCTGTATAGAAATTGACTTACCCAAAGCAAGTACATGCAGATTAGGCCGTGTGTGATTGAATATTAAGTCCGGCCAACAACTAAGACCATGCGGCGACGGATTCTCGGTTTAAGGACTCCTCTGAAAGTCTGGAGAAGCCCGGAGTCGAACCCACGACTCCTGGCTTATGAGGCGAGTAGCGTAACCACTACACCACGGTGACATCTATGAGAATGTTGGATTCTGGTTGACTGGTTGCGAACGCTGATTCGATTCGTCGCTGAGCAAACATGTTCTCTTGGCAGGGTTCATATACCACCCGACAAAAATTAAGCACAACTGTCGTTAAGTATCAGTGTATTTTATACAACTCTTATTTATTAACGTCTCAGGTTCAATGACTTTCAATTCAGACTGGTGAGGCAAAGGTGACGTGTATCTTGCGTCACTGGGGCGTCCAACTGATATTGGACTACAGTTGGACAAGGCCTGCTGTCCTTGCAGCAGGTTTGTTTGTTTGATTTGAGGTTTAACGTCCCCGTCAAAACTGTATAGGTCATTTTGGAGACGTTGCTTCCAATTTTGTGGGACTTTTACCCGGCATTGAGATGAAATGACATCTGATGCCCTGCCACCCAATGAAACCAATAGGGTTTATATGCATAGATGGTCCGACTCGCACCACTTTTCCTGGGCAGGCTTAGAACCTCAAAGCGATTTACCAGTACTCGCGTGCGGTCGTTGTCAGCTCTACGTGGAAGCATCATGCAGCCCAATCCAGTAGGTAAGGGTAGCTGGGGGTGTTGTTATTTCTTCTGTTTCTACACTTCCATTCATTTTCCTCTTTCTTTCCTGTCTCTAACTTTCATACCCTAAATTATCTATATCTTCTATCTTTTTTCTCCCAACACAAAATGACCAACATCAATCAATCAAATCAATTCAAACTTAAATGTTTCACAGAAACAGCTGTATAAGAAGTAGGTAAAGATTAATTCGTTTTGATTTACGAACAGAGTTGTATTAACAGATTGGAAATAATTTAGTTTTATGGGTATCCGGGATATTACGGCTGTCCGAAAAGTTTCCCGTCGACTCACTACTAAGGCTGGTTCCATTGAGGAACATCACGAAAACACGCCTATACAAATACATTGTAACCTTTATCGCCGAAAAAAATGAAAAATTTATGATGAAGAATTGTGATATTTTTCTTATTTCTGCTCAAAATATAGCTTGTAGGTACTCGTTAGAACCGCCTCATCGAGGCGGTTCTAACGAGTACCAACAATCTATATTTTATTAAAAAAATAAGGATTACCCCTGTAAACCCCAGTTTTACTATATAAAAGTGGGGTTCAAGGGTATCTAAATAATATAGGCGTGTTTTCGTGATGTTTTGAAAATATCTGAGGATCACTGATAAAACTGCCTATTCTGGCCAAGAAAAAGAAATGTGCACCGACTGTTTTTTTTTTTGTTTTTTTTTTCTGTGCTCTAGTCTTTGCTTCCCAAGGACTTTAGTTCTTGCTTAAAGTACTTGCTTTCAGAGGATTACCTTTCAATGTAACATTCAAAAGAAGGGTTTCTTAAGAAATTAGTATTCAAATTGAATCTCGTCTTGAGACTTCACTTTATGCCTGTGTCCGTTTTATTTGAATGATATATGAGTGATCCAGGACCAAGGTCAATGAGTGACCTCGTACTTTGGTGTTCGTCATTTTCATTGACTCGTTCAGCTGGTTGCATATACCTTTTAAAGTTTACAAGCAATAACAGTTTTCAGTAAATTAACAGTTTTCACTTCAGGGGAGGCAACTCCTGCAAAAGTATTTTTTGTCTCCCGTGTCAATAGGGGTCAACTCTTAAAGGAAAGAATTTGCTCCTCAGGAGCAAATTCTTTTCTTTAAGAGTAGACCCCTTTTTCAGTGGGACTAGGCTTATAGAATAGTGAACAGGAAGTCTCGAAAGTCGTCTCCCTTTGGAAATGGCGGAAAAATCTTCCAGGTGTTCCCATTCCCCTTAAGTACAAGTAACACATTTGACTTTACCTAAACTGGGTTAAAGTAAGACTCATCGTCTGAACAAATTATATTGTACAGGCGTCCCCAATGCTACATTCCAAGTTTCAAGGTAATTGGCTCACTGGTCCCAGAAAAGATGACTTTCGAAGATTATTTACCATATTATGGCCATGGCGATCATCATTTGTTTGTTTTTGTTTGTTTGATTCGAGGTTTAAGGTCCCCGTCAACACTGTAAAGGTCATTTTGGAAACGTTGCTTCCAATTTTCACCCGACATTGAGATGAAATGACATCTCAAGCCCTGCCGCCCAATGAAACCAGTAGGGTTTATAAGCATGGGCGGGCCAACTCGCACCGCATTGCCTGGGCAGGCTTAGATCCTCTAAGCGGTTTACCAGTACTCGTGTGCGGGTCGGTTTCAGCTCTGCGTGGAAGCATCAAGCAGCCCGTCTATTTCTTCAAGACCCCACGGGCGGGGGCTTGAGTCATCATTTGAATAAAATATGTCATTTGAATGAAATATGTGGCCTTCAGTACCTAATGCTACATACCAATTTTCAAGGCAATCGGCCCATTTGTTCTGGAGATGTAGGTTTGTACATTGTTTTTACCATATATGGACATGGTAGCCATGTTTGTCATGTAACCAAACTCATATTATAATTTTTTATACCCTTGTTTCTGGAAACTTTCATATAAAATTTGGTTAAAAATGGCTCAGTGCACGTGGTTTCTGAGAAAAACAAGTTTTAATTTTCATATCTGAATGAACTTTGGCCAAACCCAAGGAAATACCTTGACCTTGAATACTCCTGCAGTTCCATTTAACAAAACCTCAAGGCAAACAGACAAAACCAATTTACATCGGAGTCTAAGTGTTGGTTTTCCTTTGCCGCAGCATTTCAGTGTTTTTTTGTTGTTTTTTTGTTGTTGTTGTTGTTGTTGCTGCTGTTTTTTTTTTTTTTTTTTTTGTTTTGTTTTGGCTGTCGAGTCCTCACCGTTGTTTTATCTCTGTGGTTGTTTGATTTTTTTGTTTCGTTTTGTTCTCGGAGATTTTTGCAGAGACGAGTTAGGGAGCCTTCCTGTGGACTGAGCAAATTATTTGTCTAAATCGCGACGGAAGTAAGGGCGAGGATTGCGGCCGCGTAAAATCGATTTAAGACCCTCCCCCCCCCCCCATCCCCACCCCAGTGAAATACTTTTCACTGTCCGTTCCAAGGCAGTTCTTCTGTCGCGGATTATTTTGTCATAGTTTGTCTTTAAATGTATGTATCGCTTATATATTTTTGTTTTGGGTTGCAAATTGGCTATTTTGTGGGAAAATAACTGTCCTTTTGACTTTCCACTATTGACGTTTCCATTAGGGTCTAGTTATTTCGTGTTTGTGTTTCTTTCCGTTTGGTGTCTCTGATGGGAGGTGTGGATTAATTGTATCGATTCCTGATCAGTATTACAGATCACGGGTTGCAATACACACAATACAAAAGCCTATCTGACGAAATTTGACCTCAATGAGGCGATTCTAATGAGTACACACAACTTCACAACATATCTTTATTCCATTGACATCTCTAACTCATAACCTATTATACCTTTTGACTCGGAGTTATCATTAACCCTGAATAGTTCGAACTTCCTCTAACTCGCATAAAATTCGAGTTATCGATGTTCGACTGCATTTAACACTGATTCTTAACCCATACATGACAATGGAATCTTCCACCTACAGTAAGTTTGGAGTCGACTACTTCAAATTACTGGGGTGTCACGATTTTTGTACAAAAATGTCAATATTTCGCCCTTGGTAAACGCGACGTGGTCAAGGACGTTGTAACTTTACGGGACGTATATAGCAAGTAATTTGCATATTTAATCCACTAGTGTACTACCGAATTTAATTCATGGTGTTATTACATTCTCAGACGCGACGTCATATGATGAAATGTGTTTGAAAATACTGAAACAATTCTGGGCAAACATGGCACTTAAGGGCAAAACGTCATCGCATTTTTTTTTTTTTTTTTTTTTTTTTTTTTTTTGTTGTTGTTGTTTTTTAACTATGATCATAAAACGTCCTGGTCTGACGGGCCTCCGTGGCCTAGAGGTTAAGAGTGCTGACTCTTGATCATTAGGTCTCTCACCGCTGTGGTTCGAGCCTCGCTCGGGTCACATGTGAGACGCCAAGTTCTGCAACGGAAGGTCAGGTGGTTTTTCTCCGGGTACTCCGGTTTTCGCCCACCTCTGATTAACGATCGGCTCGATATGAGTGAAATAATCTTGAAAGGGCCGTAAAACCCAAACCAAAAAAAAAAAAAAAAAACGTCCTGGGGCCAGTTGTTCAAAGACTCGTTAGCTTAACGAGCTCGTTAGCGGTCATATTGTTAACTGTTCTAGCAAGTAAAATATCGAAAATTTTAGCATTTTTGCTGAAAAAATGTGAGCAGCTTTTGCATCCGCAAAAGCTGCTCTCATTTTTTCAGCAAAAATATTTGCATATTTGCCATATTTAATGATCAAAGTTTTAACGATACGTTAACTAACGACGGCGTTAGTTTTGAACAACTGGCCCCTGGTCTGAGAGTTCACTTTATTCCAAATATTTACACAATGTAATTGAACTTCTTAAGAAGAATCCTGGCAACGAGTTTTATAACGTATACACTTAGTCTGAGCGAGTGCATTTGACTAACCTGAATCTACTGGTTTTGGGCAAGCTTCAATATTTATGTTTTCAAGGTGAACACCAAAATACGGCGACGCGCCAAAACAAGACCGAGTCAACACTAGAATCCGATGTCCATACATGTACTTCTAGTGTAAACGCAATTTACTGCATATACAATGAAATGCGTTCACACTAGAAATAAGAAACACCAACTGGTGCTGGTACAAATAAGTTGAACGCATTTCTCGCCCGCTCGGTATTAGTATACCTTGGAATTGTGTACCAATCAGGTTCGGACCACACTAGTTCATCTAGTATAAACAACTAATTAACCACACCAGGCGAGCCTGGGCCAATAGATTGGCATTTCTGCTTTGAACGGTCTGGTCTAAGACCACTCTTGTACGCATTATTGCTCCACTCTAGTGTAGGTGTGAACATAAATCGTTTAATGTTTCATCAGTATAACAAGCAGTGTGTATGCAACGTCCTATCATCATCGATGCCACGTCATTGCGTTACATCGACGTTGATCCGACGCTGCTTGGTTGGCATATGCCTGCTTGGATACATAAGGATCTGCAAGCAACAATTTACAAGCTAGCGATGCTTTGGCAACTGGGCCCTTGCATAAAAAGAACTGAAAGTTCGTTAATAAGTTCATCTATGTTTGATTTCATCTGTAAATTTGTATACATTAGAGGGTCTCATGGAAGATTAGTTCTTGTAACTAAATGTGTAACCCTCTAAAAATAAAGTCGATTATTATTATTATTATTATTATTATTATTATTATTATTATTATTATTAAGTGCATCTACAGTAAAAGCCTGTTACAGTTTACCATTCGGACGTAGTAAAGTCTATACTTAAATCTACAAGTGAGTCGCACGATTTCATGTGACCGGTAAGTGGTCACTGGTCGCTGGTGATGCCATGGCACCGCTGTAAGCAGCAAAACTGCATGCAAATGTTTCAATTTTATCTCTCTCAGATTTTCCGACACATTGTGGATAGATAGTTTCATAAATATAAAATGTCTGTAATTTTCCGTTGTTTTACAAATTATAAACGTGGTCGTGTTCAAGCAAGGTCTAAAGGAGCCCTTCCAGGTTAATTCGATTTACACTTAACTCGACGGGCCTCCGTTGCCTTGTGGATAAGAGCGCTGACTCTTAATCATTAGATTTCTCACCGCTGTGGGTTCGAGCCTGGCTCGAGTCACATGTAAGACGCCAAGTTCTGCAAAGGAAGGTCAGGCTACTCCGGTTTTCGCCCATCTCTGATTAACGACCGGCTCGATATGAGTGAAATAATCTTGAAAGGGCCGTAAAACCACCCCCCCCCCCCCCACCCCAAAAAAAAACAAAAAAAAAACACCTGACCAAACATGCCTCCGTGGCCTAGTGGATAAGAGCGCTGACTCTTAATCATTAGGTTTCTCGCCGCTGTGGGTTCGAGCCTGACTTGAGTCACAAGTGAGACGCCAAGTTCTGCAACGGAAGATCAGGTGGTTCCGGTTTTCGCCCACTCTGATTAACGACGGGCGGTGAAATCATCTTGAAAGGACCGAAAAACCAAAAAAAAACAAAAAAACAAGAAAAACACCTGACCCAATGCGCTGCATCAGTTACACATCAGGGGCCAGTTGTTCAAAACTAACGACGTCGTTAGTTAACGTATCGTTAAAACTTTGATCATTAAATATGGCAAATATGTTGAAATCGTTAAAACTTTGATCATTAAATATGGCAAATATGTTGAAATTTTTGCTGAAAAAATGTGAGCAGCTTTTGCGGACGCAAAAGCTGCTCACATTTTTTCAGCAAAAATACCAAAATTTACGATATTGTACTTGCTAGAAGAGTTAACAATATGACCACTAACGAGCTCGTTAAGCTAACGATGCTTTGAACAACTGGCCCCAGATCAAAGCACTGAAAGTGTTAATGGGGCGATTGTTTGAGAACTTTGGGATAGCGCCGGAAGAATTTGCATCTGGTTGGCAGTTTAAATCAGGATAAACGTATATATGTAGATTAAATCGGGCTTGAATATATTTGTTCTATTGTGTATTCTTGCATCCAAAGGATAAATCGTTGTAGGATATATCCAAGCAGGCACACGACGTTAAAATGACGTCGAATCAACGTCAATGCGACGTGATGACGTCGCATCGACGTTGATACGGTGTCATTTCAACGTTGTGTGCCCGCTAGGTATAAACAACAGCTGGTGTTCAGAGTCGGTTTGGCCACCGTAAACACATTTCCACACCTTTCATCATATTTTAAGTCCTTTGACAAACCTGAAGCAATGGCGGATGGCGGACGGCGACGGTGCCGATTCCGGTGAGGTTATTGATTTAGCTCCTTCTGTATTATATTATTTGAAAAATGCCATTAAGAAGACCCTGTTTTATGTTATTAACTCTGCTCTTGTGTATTTTTATTACTTATGCTTGCGACTTATGACTTATCACTTTCGACTTGAACACAATACAATACCCAAGTATACAGTCGCTATTTTGTGTGTCCCTTCAGGAAGCTAAGAAACGTATCTTTATCCTGATTTTGTATTCACTACCGCCTTTGGTGTTATCCTCCTTTACTTCAGCTTCGCGCCAAGAAATGGTCTAAAGTCGAGAGTCACAACTAAAAGTCTTAAGTCGCAAGTCATATGTCAAACGTCACATGTCGAAAGTCAAAAGTCAAACATTTTTCAGAACAGCAGAGTTAATAATAAAAAAACAAGGTCTTCTTAATGGCATGTTTCAAACAATATACAGAAAGAGACCTCTCCGTCATTGCTTCGGGTTTGCACCAAAAAGCCACAAACCATGAGCCATAAGTGATAAGTCAGAACTCGCAAGTCATAAGTCACAAGTGAAAAGACATAAGTCGTAAGTCGTAAAATTCACAAAGGCAGATTAAATATAATAAAACAGGGTCTACTTATTGGGAATTTTATCAGTATATTAAATAAATAAACATTATTATACAAAATCGCTTACCTCAGTGGAATTGTAGCCGTCGCTGTCCACCATCTGCCAAAAGTCATAAGTCGCAAGTCATTAGTCACTCGTCCAAATATCCCCATCGGCTTCCATACCTTTGGAATCACAGATTCAATTGTGGAACTATGAAACTATGAGTGTCATTGATGATTAAGTTCGAAAATAGTTGCCCAACCCACTACAAGTTGTTTGGTTTATTTCTTGCCTCTAAAGGATTCGTCTTTTTATAGGAAATGCATCGGCACCATTGGTCTTTTAACCATAAAAACATAAGGTAACAGTAAACATGTACATTTTTTCATGCAGTTTTTCTATCATGAATGAAATGTACTAAACGTTTGCCGGTGTATCGGTGAACTGTCTAATAATGTGTCGTATAAAAGCGTGTCGGTGAACTGTCTTGTCGGTGAACTGTCCATTACACCGGCAGTCACGGGTTTTATACTCGGATCTGCAACATCATTTATAAATCTTGTGAAGAAAGAATGCCTTTATACATTTAACAATTATAACTGATTAATGAAAAGTAAACAGAAGGGCATGTGTTTTCATGAAATAAATTGATAAAAAGTACAAATTATAATAATTAGTTTCATTAACAATTTTTGTCGAACATTCGAAACTGTTTTGAATGTGCAGCATTTTTTTCCCACGAATTTTCATGGCGGTGATTAGGCTGGTTGCATTAAGGTACTGTTCGTTTAGGGGCAATTGTTGATGCAATCGCCCCAAAAACCTTGAATGAACCTTATGCAATAGATCCAGTGAATCGTTACAAAGTATCGAAAACAAAATATAAACTTAAGATAAGCAAATCAATGCAATGTTTTGAAAAAGGGTACGATCCCTTTGTCTTTGATGCAAATGCTACATTACAAGGACACTTAAACTTCTTGCATCTAAGATGTGCAGACGCTTTAGAAATAAACTTCACAATTGAGGACTTATTTATCGTCTGTTTATGTCGTCTGCTGCGCATCTTTTTGCAAACGTTTATAGCTCACCTGACCGAAGGTCATGGTGAGCTTTTGTGACTGTGAGATGTCCGGCGTCATCGTCCGTCATGTGTCGTGCGTCGTCCGTGCGTAAACTTTTCTTGTGAACACACTAGAGGCCACAGTTTTGGGCGAATCATCATCAAACTTAGTCAGAATGATCATCTTGAAAATATCTCGGTCAAGTTCGAATATGGGTCATGTCGGGTCAAAACGTAGGTCAGTAATCAAATCATAGACAGAGCTTGTGAACACACTAGAGGCCACAGTTTGGGACCAATCATCATCAATCTTGCTCAGAATGATCATCTTGACAGTATCTCAGTCTATTTCGAATATGGGTCATGCCGGGTCAAAATGTAGGTCAGTTGGTCAAATCATAGAAAAACTTTGTGAACATATTAGAGGCCACAGTTTTGGTCCGATCATCATCAAACTTGCTCAGAATAATCATCTTGAGAATATCTCGGTCAAATTAGAATATGGGTCATGTTGGATAAAAACGTAGGTCAGTAAGTCATATCATTGGAAAAACCTTGTGAACACACAACAACAGTTTTTGTCAGATCATCATCAAGCTTGCTCAGAATGATCTTCTTGACAATAACTCGGTCAAATTCCAAAATGGTGCATGTCGGGTCAAAAAGTAGGTCAGTAGGTCAAAACAGAGAGAAACCTTCTGAACACACTAGAGGCCAAAGTTTTGGTCTTATCATCATCAAACTTACTCAGAATGATCATCTTGACAATATCTCGGTCAAGTTCGAATATGGGTGATGTCGGGTCAAAAAGTAAGTCAGTAGGTCAAATCATAGAAAAAACTTGTGACACACTAAAAGCCACAGTGTTGATCTGGTCATCATCAAACATGCTCAGAATGATCATCCTGACAATAGCTCGGTCAAGTTCGAATAAGGGTCATGTCGGGTCAAAACGTAGGTCAGTAGGTCATATCATTGGAAACCCTTTTGAAGACAATAGAGGCCACAGTTTTGGTCAGATCATCATCAAACTTGCTCAGAATGATCTGCTTGACAATATCTCGGTCAAGTTCCAATGTGGGTAATGTCTGGTCAAAAAGTAGGTCAGTAGGTCAAATCAAAGGAAAACCTTCTGAACATACTAGAGGCCACAGTTTCTGTCCGATCATCATCAAACTTGCTCATAATGATCAGCTTGACAATATCTGGGTCAAGTTTGAATATGGGTCATGTCGGGTAAAAAGTAGGCCAGCAAGTCAAACCATAGAAAAATGTTGTGAACACTCTAGGGGCCACAGTTTTGGCTCGATCATCATAAAAGTTGCTCAGAATAATCATCTGTGCAATACCAGTCACGTGCATGGGTCATGTCAAATCAAAAAGGAGATCAGTAGGTTATTTTGTCATGACTTTTGAACCGTATGAGATAGAGCCTTCATATTTGGCATGTAGGTGCTTGTGAAAAGCTTCCCACTCTTACAAAACAAATCTGACCCGTGACCTTGACATGTGACCTACTTATTCATAACTTTTGAACCATTTGAGATAGAGCCTTCATATACTGGCATGTATGATCCTTGTGATAAGGTTTTCCCAACCATACAAAAATGTTGACCTATGACCTTGACCTTTGACCTACTGTGTCATAACTTTTGAAGCATTTGTGGTAGAGCCTTCATATTTGGCATGTAGGTTCTTTGCAAAAAGGGCTTCCTATTCATACATGAAATGATATGTGACCTTGACATTGACATGTGACCTACTTTATCATCAATTTTGAACCATTTCAGATAGAGCCTTCATGTTTGGCATGTATGTTCCTTGTGACAAGGTCATCCCACCCATACAAAAATTTTGTCCTATGACCTTGACCTTTGACCTACTTTATCATAGCTTTTGAAGCATTTGAGATAGCGCCTTCATATTTGCCATGTAGGTTCCTTGTGACAAGGGCTTCCACTTCATTTAAGAAATGAAAATTATTTTTCTGCAGTTCATGGAAGTATGAACGCAGTGGGTCGCGTGCAAAGTTAATGAACGCCGAAGGGGTTCATGTAAGTTTTGCTAGCGAGCCACTGTCGTTCATACCTTCATGAAAAGCAGAAAAATTAAGTTTATTTTTTATATTTACATTATTTGACCATCATCATTGGGCAAAAAAGATGCTTGTAGGGCAAAGTTTTAAAGTTGAAAAACATTTACACGCTGTTTTTCTACGAAGAGCGGAGCAGCGTTGACGTCATCAACGCCCGTAGAGAACAATGGTTTAGAATGACGTCACTTAATAGCACGCGATTCGATGCGTTCATGGAAGTATGAACGCAATTGTTTTCTATAGGTTACAGTAGACTTTACACTGGAAATGTAAATATACAAAAATGACCTGTGACCTGGACATTGACATGTGACCTACTTTATCATAACTTTTGAAGCATTTGAGATAGAGCCTTCATATTTGGCTTATATGTTCCTTGTGACAAGGACTTCCAATCCATACAAAACTTTTGACCTTTGACTTTGACCTTTGACCTACTTTCTCATATAACTTTTGAACCATTTAGGATAGAGCCTTTGTATTTGACATGTAGGTTCCTTGTGACAAGAGCTTCCCACCCATACAAGAATTTGACCTATGACCTTGATCTTTGACCTACTTGGTCATAACTTTTGAACCATTTGAAACAGAGCCTTCATATTTGGGATGTAGATTCCTTGTGATATGGGCTTTCCACTCATCAAAAAATAACCTTTTTCAATGTGATAGGGCTTATAGAAAAGCGAACAGAAAATTCCGAAAGCTGTCTCTCTTTGAAAAATGGCGGAAAAATATGCCATGTGTTCATATTCCCCTTCAGGGCTGAAACATGGTGTTGCTAAATACCGGTAGCAAGCTCAGGTGAAAAAGTAGGGCATACTACTTATCACATTCTGGTCGTGAATCTTATATAGAAACACTCGAAGTTAGTGACACGGAAGACGAATGCGGCACTTCCAACTGGGCACGTGTAGTTTCAGCAACCTCACATCAACGTCGATGCAACGCCATGACGTTTCAATGTTGATGCAACGTCATTAACAACATAGTTTGACATTTCAAGTGAATCGTCTGCTCAGTCTTATTTTCTCTGAAATAAATAAAAAAAAATAGTAAAATAATAATAATAAAAAAAAAATACTTTGTAAATGTTATCCACCAGAAGTGACTGGAGTTTGGGGGTTAAATGAAAAAGTGTGCCAAGGACTACGATATAGGAAAATATGTTCTCTTTTTGTTGTAATTTAAGAAAAAAAGAATAACGAGGGGAAATGATGAAAGAGTTCGAAGCACGTTTGAAAATTGTTCAAAGCCAATCTATCAATAAAAATATGCTTTTTATCAGTTTCTGTTTCAGCAAAAACGTCTGGATTATTAAAATAATTCGGGCAACAAATTAATCCAGTTTTGCGTTAACATAATAAAAGTTAACCTTTAAAATGCCAATCACAACAATTGTCGTCTGGTTTGTTGTCCGTTACTGATAAAGTCATTGCTACAAAAAGTGAAGTCCAGGTCAGACTGCCCCTCTATGAACAGTCTGATCAGGATCTATAATATTACGATAACACACCCGTGCGACATAGTGCATTTTTCACATATCTCTGATATTTTTCTCATTTATACCGCAAACATAGGTTGTGGGTGCTTGTTAGAACCGCCTCAATGAGGCAGTTCTAACGAGCACCCACAACCTATGTCTTTGAGTAGAAATAACAAAAAATAACGTTTACCCACGTTAACCCCAGTTTTCTCTGTACAAAGTGGGGTTTAGTGGGGGCTTGTTCATGTGATGATGTTTGCCTGTATGCAAAAAAAGGTTAGAAAAGTTTTCAAGAAGATGCAGTAGAAAACAATTTCAGTTGCAGTTTTATTCTGGGTGTCTTAATGGCCAAAATAAAACAGGTGAAAAATAATCGGCCAGTAAATGATACTATGTGCACAAAACTATATTTGGTTATGAAAAAGATAGAGATGGAGATAAAAAAAGCTAATTAATGACAGATTCTATCTGTCGTTTCTAGCTATCCTGCGTGTTGTAAAGTAGTACCGGCTTTCTTACGACTTTCTTCCGGCTTTGACCGCCAAAGAAATATGAGTCCGCCAAAATGTAGTCCGGTTTGGCGCAGTTATCAAAATTGTACATCCTATAATCGCAATACAAACTTTTGAAGCAGACGACTTGACGATTTTATCTTACCTTTCAGAGAATAGATTCAGCATTTCACATGGATCAGCTGCATCATGCGAGATCAATGCGGCGTCTGCTCCGACGTCTGTTCAGGTTTTACACTGTTTTCTAACAGTGCTGTCAATATTTAATCCTTAAAGACCAGCCGGTCAGCTGCAGACAAGAATATTAATGGGTTTTCCGACATTCGAGGTCAAGTCTAGGTCAGTTACAACTAGCTAGGTGTATATCAGTCTTTGCGAGAGGCTATCCCTTTCAACCCTGGAATATGGTACAGATACCTATGCAAACAGTGTAGGTCCTGTGATATATTTCTATGTGCCATATTTAGCAGAATGGACGAGCCCAACTTCAGTGATGGAAGACTACACTCCAGAAACTCAAGGCAGTGAATAAATCAAAGCACTGACAACACTCATGCCGATTGTCTCTAAATGCAGGCTGGTCATGAACGAGGACTTGGACTGATCCGTTTAAACTTAAGATGTTAGTAACTCATGCAAAAATGTAGAACAAGATCAGCACCGTGTTCTATGTCGTTTGATCTTAGTCTACATTGTTTGCCAGATCGAACAGTTTATTCAAGTGCAGATTTTACATATAACACTTACATGCACCCAAGACTGACAAATGACCCGGCTATGTTTGGGTTGATTGTTTGGCATTCGACCCGAAGTTACTAATGAAAAATGCGGTTCAGAGCTAACGTCTACGTGACTATCACTGACTTCTCAGAATCACCTTTTTCTTGCATAAAATAGCCGCAGTGAGATCAGGGTATTCCATAAGACTGACGAGGGTCATCCTGGAATCATAGGGTGAGCTTGGCAAACAGTGTAGACCAAGTTCGGACGCTGCAGGACGCGCTTCTTATCAAAATCTTCACTATTTTATGGGAATTTCAGAGTTAAATTAAACAGTTTTATCTCAGCCCAGGGCTTCCACCCCAACCTACATCCCCCAACACTTTCGGTTCTTTGATTCTGAAACCAAACGATTGCATGATTACAACACGCTTATGCACCATGCCCTTAAGCTAAAAAGGTTAAATCAATCAACCGAGACGTATGGTTACCAGTCCGGCCACGATCCTGTGTTTTGTTTTGTTTGATTTTAGATTTAACGTCCCCGTCAACACTGTATAGGTCATTTTGGAGACGTTGTTTCCAATTTTGTGGGACTTTTACCCGACACTGAGATGAAATGACATTTCAAGCCCTGCCGCCCAATGAAACCAACAGGGTTTATATGCATGGACGGTCCGACTCCCACCGCTTTGCCTGGGCAGGCTTAGATGCTCTAAGCAGATTACCAGTACTCGTGTGCGGGTCGGTTTCAGCTCTGCGTGGAAGCATCATGCAGCCCATCTATTTCTTTAAGCCCCGATGGGCGGGGGCCAACTATCCTGTGTACAACCTTCACACCAGCACTGATCGAAACCACATGTTCAGGATCAAACTTTTGATGTGTGATGTAAGGTCGTGCCTAGAAAAGAAGAAATCGTATTTTGTTCTCAAAAAGCATCTAGTGGGAACGTATTGCAACATTTTCATTAAACCCTGGACAGTTAGAGTTAGTGAGTGTTTGAGTTTTACATCCCACCAACAGCTAAGGTCATACGGAGACGATGCCTCGGTTTAAAGACACACCCGAAAGTCTGGAGAAGTCCGGGATCGATCCTGCGATCCCTGGTTTACAAGGCGAGTAGCATAAACACTACACCACAGAGGCTTCTAATGGACAGTAAGAAGCTGGTCGGAAAGCGGATGGCATTGACTCTGATTTTGGGTGCCACATGTGTGTGATCTATTTGTCTGTTGGAGCGACATCTTACTATCAACAGAAGACGCTAGCGGACGTCGACGGAGCGGAGGACCGACGTCAGTACGTCAAGATCGATTCATCCGACAGACGCATATGCGAAGCAGATTTCCGCAGGCATCTGCTGCACTGTACCTGTAGATAAACAAAGGGTTTCGACTACCGACTACCGGCCCCGATAGCTCAGTTGGTAGAGTGTCCGCTCCGGGGAACGGCAGGTCACGGGTTCGATCCCGGGTCGCGACATACCAAAGTCGTTAAAAATGATACTAGCTGCTCCTCGCCTGACACTCAGATTTACGGGGAAGAGCTAGGACTGGTCGACCCAGTGTCAGGATAAAGTGACTGGGGTTGTATCATGTAATGTGTCTGGGACATGATACTTAAGTGAGACAGCACTATTAAATTGAGCATTGAGCTCCCTGTCGCAACCAGACAGCGTCGTGATATGACTGAAAAATTGTTGAAAGCGACGTTCAACCCGAATTCACACACACACACACACACACACACACACACACACGCACGCACGCACGCACACACACACACACACACACACACACACACACACACACACACACACACACACACACACACACACACACACACACACACACACACAACTACCGACTAATAAGCACTGACGCTGTTCGTCGCCCTTGTGCGATGCAATTTTGAGAGCTAGACGTCCCTGTCGTGGCCAAAATTAAGACGTCGACACAGTACGGAACACTTACGCTGGTGCATGAAATACGAACATGTATATTGGCGTCCAAGCGACTCGCGTGATATGCGTTTCAGTGACACATCGCACTTCAGCGTGAATCACGCCGATTGTCGTTTCGGGATGTTTCGACATATAGGTGTAAGGTATGCCGAGGCGACGCGTTCGTAATAGAGCATGACATATCGGATGGAATTTAATCGAAATGGTATGTCGAGCTATTGCATGTAGCTAGCGACATTAAGAACATTCAAGATCATGGCTGAGACGTTAACTAAACAGCGAGACGTTACAGAAATCAAGTGTGTCGGCCTCGTGTGGTTCCATTTATTTGTTTACGCTCAGAATCCGGGATATCTAATCCAGCAGGATTACGCGCGGGTTTATAGTGCTGTTCTTACTCAAAAATGTCTTCAAGCCAATGGAATTCATGTACTGAACTGACCAGCCTTTCTCTTCCGATCTATTTGTGAAAAATAGAGTATCTTTTGTGGGGAGGTATCCAAAACCGAACAGACAAAGATGTTAGTAATTGACAGTAGCATTGTTAAAACTCGAATTTAAATGTTTGGTTTTGAAAACGTAAATAGTTTCTTTCCAAAATTTGAAACATCGAATGGCATTTCATGATACCACCGGTGTATAGACATCTGCAAACATCTCATACAATGGAATTTGCAGAACTACTTTTCTAAATTTTAAGAGCTTTTTAGAAAGGTTGTCTAAGTTTTCACAGTGTTTTGGTTTTCTCATAGAATCTGTCATTTCAGTGCCTTTTGGCGCTTTAATTTTTAAACAGCATCTAAGCAGCATTGATACCAAGATAAGGTGTTACTGAAATGCAATATTTACACCAGCGACGAGGGGCATTGGAAGAAGCACCTTATTCAAAATAATGTATATTTTTATAACATGAGCCCCGCCAAGCGAAATTGTGTCTTCGAGCATGCCGTCATGACACATTTTAACTGCGCAGGCCCAGACATTCAGAGGGGCCAGGGATATGGCTTTCTGTCTGAAGGTTCCTCTTGATTCACTGCTTGTATGAGCGAGCAGCGAAGGTTCTGGCGAGACTGCGCGGATGCGCAGGCTCACCTGAACTTTCGCTGCTCGCATAGGCGATAAACACCAAAATCGCTTGACGGGGCCCACATTATTCTTTATAACATTTGGCTATATTAAATTGCATATGTTATTTCATACTTACAAAAGGTTATGCAAACACAAACCTACATGAGAATGACGTCACACTGGGTGACATAGTAAGTTCTCTCTTTGTTGATAAATTTCTTTTTTCGCTGCAAACATAGATTGTGGGTTTTGTTTGTTTGATTTGAGGTTTAACGTCCCCGCCAAAACAGTATAGGTCATTTTGGAGACCATGCTTCCAATTTTGTGGGACTTTTACCCGACATTGAGATGAAATGATATCTCAAGCTCTGTCGCCCAATGAAACCAATAGATTTTACAAGCATGGACTCGCACCGCTTTGCCTGGGCAGACTTAGATCCTCTAAGCGATTTACCAGTACTCGTGTGTCGGTTTCAGCTCTGCGTACAAGCATCATGCAGCCCATCGATACGGTTGTAACGAGTAGCCACATCAATAAGTCTATGTTTTGAGCATAGGAAAGGGAAAACTAGAACTGTCAGAGGGTCTGACTGCTATACCCCCGTTTTAGCGCATTTTACTGAAAGGGGATATATACCTGTTAATATGATGATACTTCATCGTACAGCTATTATCAAGACGTAATTGTAGTGGTTACGGTACTCGCCTTGTAAACCAGGGGTCGCAAGATCGATCCCGGGCTTCTCCAGACTTTTGGATGAGTTTTTTAAAACCGAAGTCCCGTTTCCGTAAAACCTTAGCTGTTGGTGGGGTGTAAAACTCAAACACTCACTCACCCAAGACAAAATTCTAAACAAAAACTAAAAACAGTGATCTGACACATATCAAATTTATGTCACGCACATATAGACCTCATTAAATGGGCCCCGTCAAGCGATTTTGGTACTTATCGCCTATGCGAGCAGCGAAGGTTCAGGCGAGCCTGCGCATCCGCGCAGTCTCGCCAGAACCTTCGCTACTCGCTCATACAAGCAGTGAATCAAGAGGAACCCTCAGAAAGAAAGCCATATCCCTGGCCGCTCTGAATGCTCGAAGACACAAATTCGCTTTGCGGGGCACAAATATGCATATGTAAAATCTGAACTCAATCGTTGAAGAAATGAGGGAGTATACTGGTGTTACTAATTACCGGTGTATTAAGTGTTCAAGTCAGTATACAAAACAAACTATTCAACTGATTCAGATAAAGTGTGTCTAGATTAACTTTTATTTCATTCCTTCAACGGATACAAACAATATATTTTAAATGATTAATACCAACCGGCCAAATGCTTTATTTTTATAGGCCTACCCCTTCCACCATTCCCAATGTCCAGTGTTACTAATTACCGGTGTATATGTGAACAAATTCTGTAGAAAATTATTTGGGTAAAAGGGTCTACATGTGATGAGATTCTGTAATGAAATAGTTATTGGCCTTCAAAGTGAAAGCAAGAAGGGCCTGTTTGAAAGCTTTTTTTTCTGTTTCTACTGCATGTTTTATGAAGTATACCATTTTATTAACTACACATGACAGAACATACATCATGATTTATGACTATATATAAAAGAAGTCATTTATCCTGAGAACAAGAAATTTTTGTTATATATTTGCCTTTTTAGACATAGGGAAAAGTGTCTTGTAAATAATAAAGGGGTAAATTCCGAACGATAATAACGCACGCGATAGCAATTCGGGTTCTAACGGAATACACCGGTAATTAGTATACACCGGTAATAGGTGCATAAGGGATATATGTATTTAACATCACAGGATTATTCTGCTTTTACCAACAGTGACTTGACCTGGTCCTGACGCATATGAAATTTATGTCGTGCACATTTTCATCTCATTATTAATGCGAATGCAAAATTTGAGATTGATCGTTGAAGAAATGTGAAGTAGTTCGTATCACAAGATTATTCTATTTTAGCAACAGTGATCTTGACCTTGGCATGACCCAAATGAAATTTATGCCAAGCATATCTACATCTCATTATGAATGCTTATAAAATGAATTCAAATAGCGAAAAAATGTGGAATTTATTCGCATCACAAGACCATTCTACTTTTAATCAACAGTGACTTTGGCATGACCCATATGAAATTTATGCCAAGCACATCTACACCTCATTGTGAATATTATGTATATGTAAAATTTCATTACGAAACTAAGCCTATCCAAATACATTGCCAATTTTCTGGCCAAAAAATTAGACATTTTAAGATGAAAAATTGTGATATTTTTCTTATTTCTGCTCAAAACATAGATTACGGGGACTCGATAGAACCGGCTCGACGAGGCGGTTCTATCGAGTACCCACAATCTATGTTTTTGAGCAGTAATAAGAAAAATAATGTATACCCCCCTTAAACCCCAGTTCTACTGTATAAAAGTGGGGTATGAGGGGATCAAAATTATATAGGCGTGTTCTCGTAATGGAACTTAATCGGTGAAGAAATGTGAATGAATTTCCATCACAAGATTGTTGTCCTTTATTTATATTCTATTTATATTCTATTTTTAGCAACAGTGACTTTGACATTCACTTGACGCATATGACATTTATGCCACACACATCTACATGACATTGTGATTCAAAGTCAATCGGTGAAGAAATGTGGAAGAAGTTCGCTCATGGATTTCTATTCTATTTTAGCAACACTGACCTTGGCCTTTACACATATGAAATTTATATCATGCACATCTACACCACAATATGAATGTATATGCAAAATTTGAAGTCAGTCGGTGAAGAAATATGGAAGCAGTTCATATCACAAGATTGTTGTCCTGGATTTCTATTCTATTTTTAGGAACAGTGACCTTGACCTTGACTTAATGCATATGAAATTTATGTCACACAGATCTACGCCATATTGTGACAGCATATGGAAAATTTGAAGTCAAGCAGTGAAGAAATATGGAAGTAGTTCACAAAATTGTGGTCATGGATTTCTATTCTATGTTTAGCAACAGTGACTTTGACCCCTTGAATTGAACCAAATTAATTTTTGTCACGCACATCTACACCATATTATGAATGTATATGCAAAATTTGAAGTCAGTCGGTGAAGAAATATGGAAGTAGTTCATATCACAAGATTGTTGTCCTGGATTTCTATTCTATTTTTAGGAACAGTGACCTTGACCTTGACTTGATGCATATAAAATTTATGTCACACAGATCTGCGCCATATTGCGAAAGCATATGGAAAATTTGAAGTCAATCAGTGAAGAAATGGATTTCTATTCTATGTTTAGCAACAATAACCTTGACCTTGACTTGAACCAATTTAATTTTTGTCACGCTTATCTACACCATATTGTGAATGTATATGCAAAATTTGAAGTCAGTCGGTGAAGAAACGTGGAATAGTCCGCATAACAAGCAAAATGTGTCACGGACAGACGGAGACACAGGATTTCTATACAATTTTAGCAACAGTGACCTTGACTTGACGCATATTGAATTTATGTCATGTACATCTATTGTGAATGCATATGCAAAAATTGAAGACAATCGGTGAAGAAATGTGGAAAAAGTTCGCATAACAAGGAAAAAAAGTGTCACACACGGATGGTTCACAGGATTTCTAATCTATAGTTTACCAAAATATGAAGTCAATCGGTGGATAAATATGGAAGTAGTTCACATCACACGATTGTTGTCCTGGATTTCTATTCTATTTTTAGCAACAGTGACCCTCACCTTGACTTGATCCGTATGAAATTTATGTCACGCACATCTACACTAATGCATATGCAAAATCTGAAGTCAGTGGAAGAAGTTCGCATAACAAAAAAAAAAGTGTCACAGACGGATGGTTACACAGACCAACCAACCAACCAACAAAAGACTGACTCTTATATACCCACTGCAAACATCGATTGACAAAAGGAACATTTCTGTGAAATTATTTCACAATCAGTCTGGCGGCATGTTTAGGAGTAGAAGTCATTTTGAGGTTTGTATTTTGAGGATTAAGATTTGTAGCATTGGTGGCCATCATGCTCAGTAAAGCAGATCAGATTATTTTCAGCAATTTTATTTGAGGGTAACCAAAAAAACATTCGTATAAAATTGATTCCTTTAAGAGAAAAGAAGTCTTTTAACAGGTTTTAAATTTTAAGTTTTTACGGCCCCCGCCCATCGGGGCTTCAAGAAATAAATCGGCTACATGATGCTTCCACGCAGAGCAGGGTTTGAGATGCCATTTCATCTCAATGTCGGGGAAAAGTCCCACAAAAGTGGCAGCAACGTCTCCAAAATGACCTTTACAGTGTTGACGGGGACGTTTACCATCAAATCAATCAAACAAACACATTTTAAGTTCTTGTGACCATCTTGTTCAGCAGAGTGGAACAATTTGAACAAAGCGGGATGTCGTACAATTTTTTTTTCTATTTTTAGCTCTGGCAGCCACCTTGTTCATCCGAGCAGAACTGTTTGAGCAATTTTGGAAGAGGTTCATCCACGGAACATGTCTGTCAAAATATTTCGAAATCTATCCACTTGTTAAGCAGGAAAAATAGTTTACAGGTTTTTTTTCTATTTTAGCTCTGGTGGCAGTCCTGTTCATCCGAGCGGAACAGCCTGAGCAATCTTGGTAGAGGGTCAACCAAGAAACAGTCCTGTGAAATAATGTTAAAATCCATCCACTCGTTAAGGAGGAGAAATCTTTTAAAGGTATTTTTTTTTCTATTTTAGCTCTGGCGGCTATCTTGTTCATTCAAGCGTAATGATATGAGCAATTTTGGTAGAGGGTCATCTAAGGAACATTTCTTTGAAATTATTTCGAAATCCATCCACTGGTTAAGCAGTAGAAGTCTTTTATTTATTTTTTTATTATTTATTTTTTTTTAGTTCTGGCGTCCATCTTGTTGATCCGCGCAGAACGTTTTGCGCAATTTTGGTAGGGGATCACCCGAGGCACATTCCTGTGAAATTATTTCAAAATCTATCCACTGGTTAAGGACGAGAAGTCATTTAAAGTTTTTGTTTCTATTTTTAGCTCTGGCAGCCATGTTGTTCATCAGAGCAGAACACTTTGAGCAACTTTGGTAGGGGATCACCCTAGGAACATTCCTGTGAAATTATTTCGAAATCCATCCACTGGTTAAGCAGAAGAAGTCTTTTATTTATTTTTTTATTATTTATTTATTTTTAGTTCTGGCGTCCATCTTGTTCATCCGAGCAGAACGTTTTGCGCTATTTTGGTGGAGGGTCACCCGATGCACATTCCTGTGAAATTATTTCAAAATCTATCCACTGGTTAAGGACAAGAAGTCATTAAGAGCAGAACACTTTGAGCAATTTTGGTAGGAAGTCACCCAAGGAACAATACTGTGAAATTATTTCGAAATCCATTCACTGGTTAAGCAGCAGAAGTCGTTTAAAGGTTTTTAGCTCGTGCTCAAAGTGAGCTATTTTGATTACCCTGTGTCCGTCGTACGTCCATCGTGCGTAGTCCGTCGTTAACATTTGCCTTGTGCAACCTCTGTAGAGACCACAGTTTTAATGTAATCTTTATGAAACTTTACCAGAATGTTTGTGTTGATGATATCTCGGTCAAGTTCGATAGTGGGTCAACAATCTGATAAAAAACTGGATCACTAGGTCAAATTTTGTTAAAACCTTGTGTGTACTCTAGAGATCGCAGTGTTGCTTCAATCTTCATGAAACTTCACCTGAATGTTTGACTTGATGATATATCAGTCAAGTTCGAATATGGGTCATGACCGATCAAAATCTATGTCACTAGGGTCATTTCAGATCAAAAACTAGGTCAGATTTTGTTAAATCTTGTGTGCACCCTAGACACCAGAATATTTCTTGTCTTTGTAACCCTTTGCAAAATGTTTGACCACCTGATTATATCTCTGTCAAGTTAGAATATAAGTCATGTCGGATCAAAACCAAGGCCAAATTTTGTGAAAACCTTGTCTTAATGATACCTTCGTCAGATTCAAACACTGGTTATATGGGGTCAAAACAAGGTCATGGTGTCAGATTTCTGTCTCTAGAGGCTACAATTTTGCATTAATCTTCATAACACTTTACCAAATGTCTGACTTAATGATATGCCATTCAACTTACTATGGTTAGTGTTATATAATTAGGTCATATTTCTTTTAAACCTTGTTCTCTTTCTCTTAGAGGTGACAGTTTTGCTTCATTTGTCGGGTCAAAGACTAAGTCATCAGGTCAAAGTGTTTTAAATGACTCAGGTGAGCAAATAAAGGGTCATCATGGCCCTCTTGTTCTATATTTAGCTCTGGCAGCCATCTTGTTCATGCCAGTGGAACTGTTTGTGCAATTCTGGTAGAGGGTCACCCAAGGAGCAATCCTGTGAAATTATTCCAAATTCCATCCACGGGTTGAGGAGAAGAAGCCGTTTAATGGTTTTTTCTACTTTTAGCTCTGGTAGCCATCTTGTTCATCAAAGAGGAACTGTTTGGTAGAGGCTCACCCAAGGAACATTCCTGTGAAATTATTTCAAAATCTATCCACAGGTTAAGCCCAGGAGATGTTGTTATTTTTTTCTATTTTTAGCTGTGGTGGTCATCTTGTTCACCTGAGCAGAATGGATTGAGCAAATTGGGTAGACGGTCACTCAAGAAACATTCCTGTGAAATTATTTTAAATCTGCCAAGCAGTTTTGGAATACGTCGCTTAAAGCAAAAGTTGTCGACGGATGCACGGACACACGGATGAACAAAGACGGGTCACAATAGCTCACCTTGAGCATTTTGTGCTCAGTTGAGCTAAATATGCATTATTTATACCTTTTCCAATTTAAACTTAAGAAACTAAATTTGACCGTAAAGTATGCCAAAGTCAATCTAGGGTCATTATCTGAATAAACATGGTAGACCTCGACCACCTGATGCTACATATCAAGTTTCTACACAATCAGCTCAGTGGTTCTGTACAAGATTTTTAAGGTTTTTGCAATATTTGGGCATGATGGCCATCTTGGTCATGTGACCTGGACCATTTGATCAAGGTTTCATCCCCCCATTGTTATGATTTTTCAATCAAGGTTTCATTCTCCTACTGTCAAGAGGTTGCATATGAAATTTAATTGATATTGGCCCAGCTGTTTCAGAGAAAATGCCCTTTGAAAATTACGAAAACACGCCTATACAAATACATTATAAATTTTACCGCGCAAAAACGAAAAGTTTAAAATGAAAAATTGTGATTTTTTTCTTATGATGCTCAAAATATAGATTGTGAGTACCCACAATCTATATTTTAGAGCAGAAATATGAAAAATAAGGTTTACCCCTGTAAACCCCAGTTTTTCTATATAAAAGTGGGGCTCAAGGGGGTCAGAATTATATAGTTAAGTTTTCGTGGTGTGCGATCCAAGCGACCTTTGTTCAAGGTTGTCAAATGACCTTGACCTATAGCATTCACAGACATTCAATTTGTACCTGACCTCATGTCATATACTATACATTTTTTAAAAAAAAAAATGCATTGTTTTACTTTTTCCCATTGAAAAGCCAAATGACCTGTCGAGGTCAACCTACATGTAGTCATCATATTTGCAAAGGTAGTAATCAGTCACCCGTTGCAACATACTAGGTTTCAAGATAATTGACCCAGTGGTTCAGAAAATGAACATTTTTCAGGTTTTACCAAATTAGGGCATGGCGGCCATCTCGGTCATGTGACCTGGACCATTCCAATAAACTTTCATTCACCCCCTGTCAGGGGAATATTCATGACATTTAATTAAAACTGATCCAGTGGCTTCAGAAATGAAGGTATTTCAAAATGGTTGTTGGATGATGGACGGATGATGGCAAAGCTCCCCCTAAAAAACTTACCTTCATTTCTTTAATAAAGCTAGGGGAAATGACACATGCTTCATGCATTATGATACGTTCTGCATTGCGACGAATGCAAGTCGGCCAATGCTAAAATGGCGTCTTCGCCTCTCTGTAACTAGTATTTTAGCGGCTACGTGGGAGCGTATAGGATAGGCAGTTGTCCGTCGTCGTCTGTGTCTGCATCTGTCAACACTCCTCTGAAGCCAATAGGCCGATTGGGCCTAAAGGACGAGTTACAGTTTAGCCATATTTGTGCCTCCGATGGATCTTGATTAAACATATATGCAACACAGTCCAATATGTGCACGTTCATTTGACGACAATATTTAATAAACCATGACATATGCAGTCACGTGACTTCCGTTTTTCTACAAGTGGGGTAATTGCTAGTGTTTGGTGATTTACCAAAGTAATATGACATTTTTAAATAATATACCACACCAAAGCGTGCTTACATGCCATATAATTCGCGTCTGTTGCTGATCTAGATGTACATATCATACTCTATGTGTCTTGTATCACGTGACACAATGTTTTGTAGAGAATGTGCATAAAACTTTTCTGTTGTGTTTAACCATGTTAACATTTATGTATTAATATATAATACGTTAGAATTGCTTAATAATACGGAATTTCATTCCTATTCCGTAATATATACTTAAAATGTTGGCAGAAAGACTAGAACAGAGTTAATATTCCAGTATACTCCACTTAAAAAGAAACTAAGCACATCACACTTGGATTAGAAATTCCGTATACATAAGTATGCTGTGATTAAAAGAATAAAACTTAGAATAAGGCATTAAAAATTGAATATCACTTTTAAGGATATGACTAAAATCATTCTTTTAAAATTATAATCAAATATATAATAAGACGTTTAAAACTTTTTGTACATATAAATGGGAAAATAGACAATACTGTTTGATATTTTGAAAATAATACTAAATATGTATTTCTAAAATACATGATGATTGTTTGAAAGGCATGACCTACTCCCCATTCTTCTCATCATCCCAAGACTCTCAGTCTTCATCAGCAGCATTTCAAAATGCTCTTTTGGATCACTAACAGGAGCTAGTGCAGCTGAACTGTGGCACTGAAAGCCAAGGTACCAAAGTACCGAAGCTACAGTTACAGCCAACAGTTCTTGCACCAGGTTTTCACAGACAATACCAAACGGTTATACTCTCATCACCAGATTGATAAGAAAGCCATAGAAATATGCCTTAGATGTTGTGTGACGAGACTGAATCCTAACACTTATTAGGCTGTCATCTTTGTGAATACTGAACTCGCATTTACTATCTTCAGACAGGTGCTCTTGTGTGTAACATGATACGTCTTTAATTCATCAACAAGAAAGCAGTATGAGGGACATTCAAATCTCCAGCCGCCTTCAGTAACAAAGCTCAACCTTGTGACCTAAAGCTGTGACTTTGACCTTGAATTGGTAATCTTATGATGGTTAACATTTCTGCTAAGTAATTTTAAAATCCATCCAGGAGTAAGAAAGCTATTGACATAACTCCCCCATAAATACCCTTTTTGACCTTTGACCTCTAAGTATAACCTTGACCGTTTAGAAACCAACCTGGGTGTCACCCACGACACATCGTCTCATGATAATTAACATTTCTGAAAAGTAATTTTAAAATCAATCCAGGACTAAGAACGTGATTGAACAGACACGAAAGAAAAGCGCCTTTCTATGACCTCTAAATATGACCTTGACCTCTGAGGAACCGACCTGGGTCTTGCATGCGATACACTGTCACATTATGGTTTTCATTTCTGCCAAGTAATTGTTAAACTATCCAGAAGTAAAAAAGCTATTAATCCAGCACAAAAATAACTTTATTTTTACTTTGACCTCTAAGTATGACCTTGGTTTTTATGGAACCGACCTGGATATTGTACGCTACACCCTGTCACTTTGTTGTTAACATTTCTGCCAAGTATTCTTTTTTAAATCCATCTAGGAATAAGAAAGTTATTGACGACAAAAAGACCCTTTTTGACATTTGGCCTCTAAGTATGACCTTGACCCTTACGGTACCGACCTGGGTCTTGCGCGCGACACACTACCACATTAAAGTTAACATTTCTGCAAAGTAGTTTTTAAATGCATCCAGGAATAAGAAAGTAATTAATCGGACACAATAAAAAGACCTTTTTGGACATTTTGTGAACGATCATGCAATTTTCCGTTGAACACCACAGGGGTCTTCAGTTTGTCCATAGGCACAATGTTGCACATGACCGGCAGTGCATGTAATCAACCGGAAATTTTATGACGAAAACGCATGCGGATGGAAAAATAAAACACTTTTCAATAAACTAGAGATATTTGGACACCTTATGAGTGTGTTTTGATCAAATTTTGTTGACTTCAAGAATTAGCTCTTTCAGTAGGCACTTTGCAATAGAAAACTGTAACCCGTCCTTTTATCTGTAGAATTCTTGGGCTGGGGAATTGAAAAGTATGTTGTGTTTTTTTTTGTGTGTGTGTGTTTTTTTTATGAAAATCGGCTCATTAGTTTGGTTGCTATGGCAACTTATAGTTTCCATAGACTTATAATAGTTAAAAATTGAAAAATGGCATTTATTGCCAAGCCTCTGCAGATATTTTGACAAAACTTTCATAGAAATGTTTCTTAAGCAATCGACTATCTGCCATATGATTTTAGGCCTACTGTTCATTTTTATTGGTTGCCATGGAAACTTAAATGCAAAAAATAGAAGAAAAAAATATTTAAAAAATCATCTCAGAAACCATATGCTCTAGGAAGTAGAGACTTTATGAAAAGATTCACCATATTTGCCTTTACAGTTTTTGTGTTATTTTATGAAATTCAGCTCTTTAGTTTGGTTGCTATGGCAACTTATTATTTTTCATGGGGAAAATTGAAAAAATGGCATTAACTGCCAAACCTTTGCAGATATTTTGACACCACTTTCATAGAAATGTTCCTTAAACAATCTACCACCTGCCATATGATTTTACTGGTTGCCATGGAAACCAAAATGAAAAAAAAAAAACTTAAAAAATCATCTCCTCAGAAACCATATGCTCTATGATACTGAGAGTTTATGGAAATATTCATCATATTTGCCTTTACAGGTTTTGTGGGTTTTTTTGGGATGAAATTCGGCTCTTAAGTTTGGTTGCTATGGCAACTTAGATTTTCCATGGACTTATAATGGGGAAAATTGAAAAATGGCATTAACTGCCAAACCTTTGTAGATATTTTGACACAACTTTCATAGAAATATTCCTCAAGCAATCTACCGTGTGCCATATGATTTTAGGCCTAATGCTCATTTTTACTGGATGCCAAAATGCGCCCCAAAACAGAATAAAAACACTTAAAAATCGTTTTCACAAAAACCATATGCTCTTTGAGGCTGAGACTATATGGAAATATTCATCATATTGTCTGAACAGGTTTTGTGTTGTTTTTTTTTTTTGTATGAAATTAGGCTCTTTAGTTTAGTTGCTATGGCATCTCAGAGTTTCTATAGATTTGTAATGGGGAAAATTGGAAATTTGCATTTACTGCCAAGCCTGAGTAGATATTTTGGACAAACATTCATAGAAATATTTTTTAAGCAATCTTGATTTCTGCCATGATTTTAGGCCTACTGCTCATTTTTATTGGTTGTTATTAGATTTTTTTTTTTAAAACAATCATCTCTTCATAAACAATATGCTCTATGTGGAAATATTCACCATATTTGCCTATACAGGTTTTGTGTTTTTATGAAATTTGGCTCTTTAGTTTGGTTGCTATGGGAAGTTAAGTGAGTGTTTGAGTGTTACGTCTCACCAACAGCAAAGGTCATATGGAGACGGGACCTCAGTTTTAAGACTCATCCGAAAGTCTGGAGAAGCCCGGGATCAATCATGCAATCCCTGGTTTACAAGGCGAGTAGCATAACCACCACACAACAGAGGCTTCTGTATGGGAAGTTAAGAGTTTCCATAGACTTATAATGGGGAAAATTGAAAAATGACTTTTACGCCTCTCAAGATATTTTAAAAACTTTCATGGTAATGTTCCTTAAACAGACAATGAAACTCCCAGTCACAGGGTACCTTTCCATCACGGACGATTACAGGCCAGGGCGATGCATTGCAACGGGGCAACTACCGTGGTCTCAAGTTGACAGAACAGGTCATGAAAGTCCTGGAGAGGATTGTGGATGGCCTCATTAGGCAGTTGGTGTCCATCGACGATTCCCAATTTGGTTTTGTACCAGGAAGAGATACAACAGACGCAATTTTTGTTGTACGGCAGCTGCAAAAGAAGTAACTGGCGGCCAACGGCTTTTGTAGACCTGGAGAAGACATTTGATCGAGTGCCTCTGAAACTCATCTGGTGGGCACTAAGAAAACTTGGAGTGGACGAGTGGATTGTGCGACTGGTCCAGGGGATGTATACTAATGCTTGGAGCCGTGCCCATGTTGATGATGGTTACAGTGAAGAATTCGAAGTGAAGGTTTGTTATTCCTCAAGGCTCTGTTCTCAGTCCCAATCTTTTCATAATTGTGCTTGAAGCCTTGTCACGTGAGTTCCGCTGAGGAGACCCCTTGGAGGACCTGTTTGCTGATGACCTTGTCATCATAGCTGAATCCCTGGAGGAATGTGTCAGGGGGCTCTTAACTTGGAGAAGCAATTACGGCGAAAGGGCTGAGAGTGAATGCAGGAAAGACAAACATCATGATCTGTGGTACAGGTCTGGACCTCCCGGACAGTACAGGTTATTTCCCATGTGCTGTATGTCGCACTGGAGTGGGCAGCAACAGTATCTTTTGTAATGGCTGCAAGTTTTGGGTGCACAAGGAATGCAGTGGGCTCAAGCACTTGATTGAGGACTCTGATTACAGGTGTACATGGTGCCAAGGAACTGCAGGCCCCTTAGGTGGCAGACCACAGAGGGAAGTCCAAGTCAGACCCGACAAGTTGGAGGTTGTAGCTTCCTTTTGCTACCTAGGTGATATGCTCTCAGCAGCGGGTGGTTGCGACCTTTCAACCACATCACATGTGAAAACAACCTGGAAGAAACTCAAGGAGTTGCCACCAGTTCTCTCTTCCCGCCACCCTTGTCTGTGTGTACAACTCGTGTGCGGAGTGCAATGCTCCATGCCAATGAGGCATGGCCATTGACATAACCAAACCTCCAACAGCTTCAACGGAATGACAGGGCAATGATCAGACAGATCTGCAATGTCAAGTCACAGGACTGTCACCATCAGGTCCAGTGAGCTACTTGAGCGTCTTGGCATTGAGGACCTGGACCTTGTCCTGAAAGAGAGATGGACAAAAAAGAAAACATTTTAGATGAAAAATTGTGATATTTTTTGTTATTTCTACACAAAATATAGACTGGGGGTACATGTTGAACCACCTCATTGAGGAGGTGTTCTAACGAGTACCCATAGCCCTGTAAACCTCAGCTTTACTGTATAAAAGTTGGGTTGAAGGGGTAAGAATTATATAGGCATGTTTTCATGATGAGTCAGTTAATCTAAGCGAATCTACTTGGCAGGCTTAACATACCATAATGATTCTAAGTATTGATCAAGGTCTACACTACAGCAACTTTTGGACACCTTGCTGGACCATGAAACAAATTTGATAAAACTAGAGCTGTTAGTGAAATTGACTAGGGCTCCGGCTGCGCTATCAGAAATTTGTGGACGGACAGACGGACGGACGGACAGACAGACAGACAGACGGACAGACAGAGTGATTACTATGGGCACCCACGCTTTCAGTGCGGGGCCCTAATAATTACAGCCAGTCTGCAAGGTGTCCGAATTTTTAGGATTTTTACAGTAAATTGATAACCAGTGCAGTGCACATTCTTTCACCAGAAACTGACAACTGCCCTTCTTTAATCAGCAAAAGGGAGAGAGTGACACAGAACATACAAAAAGATTTCATGATGAATCTCCAACAAAGAAGGTTGCCAAATTGGCAGGTATATAGAGAATACCAGGTTTGTGTCTCTCGCTATTAAGTTTATCATGCAAGGCTTTGAGAATGCTTGCAGAATCCCAAGGCTTGCCGATCGATTCTACATGTGTTCTAAAAGCCGAGCCTGATAAACTTGATATCAATGACACGAATCTGGAAGTTTTTTTCTATTTATCACTTTATCTCTGTGCACACTCTTACAGTTTTGCCAATTTTTCCAGTAGTCCAGTCCAAAGAATTCATAGAAGTGCAATGTCACATTGACCTGATAAAGCACACTTGTCCTGAGATAGCATATCTTTATCAGGTAAATGTGTTACAATGCAATTATTATAAGGGGTGACTGATAAAAAGCACCTGGTCATCAGTCAGAAGCACACCAGACTGAGCTGCCAAGACTGACTGAAGGCTGGGTCTTTACAAAGAAACAAAACCTTCTTTTTTAGAGTTTTAATTATCTCAAAATTAACATTAGGAGCATTAAAATATAACTTCTAAAAGAAACAGATACACTTTCAAAAGTGACATACATCATAACCTCATCATATCACCATTGGTTATAACACGGTTTCTGATATAACACAGTTTCAAGATGGATGCCAAAAATGTATAGATTATATAGAAAAATGACCATAAATGATCATTTTTCTATATAATCTATACATTTTTATTTGGATATAACATGGTTGTTTAACTAACATGGTTTCTGCTTTGGACCCCATTAATAGTATTATAAAGCTGGCCTCAGTTACTCAGTCCGATGCACGTCTGACTGGTGATCAGGAGGATGCAGGTTCGATACCTGCCGGGGTCATGATTGATTGATCATGAAATCTTTTCTACGGTCATTCTCTCCCTTCCGCTGATTCAAGAAGGAATGTGCTAAAGGATGTGCACTGTACTGGTTAACCGCTTACGTATAAGCCTGCCCAGGAAAAGAGGGATATGTAAACTGACTGGCTCAAAAATGACCTAAAATAGTGCTGACTGTGCCGTTATACCCTTTAACCCCTGAGTCTTTAAGTGGACTCTTCAATCCTTGAATTTGGATACATCCATTCTTGTAAATAGGTTATATAGTTCGAACAAATTGACCTGAGACTGGTGAACTCTATTAACATAATTTCACACCCGACTGAATGCATGTATTTATCTTCGCCGTCTCCTGAAGATTGCGATATTGTTATTCAATACATAGAATTTGGTAAATAGGTCGCAATTCACGAGATGCCGAAAATGCACGAGAAGTTTACGCAATCCGTCCTATTAGGCGATAACACTGACTAATTTATTCCTTGCATAAAGGTCAGTTTCATGTCAAATTGTTCGAACTATACCTCTGTCACACACTCACAGTTAACTACTTGTAGCATGTTGAAGTCATGTCGCCGTATCTCGATGGTTGTCGTAAGAATCTCCCCTCAACTTGCCACAAATTTGTAACTTGTAGGGAGATCCTATGAGAATTTGGAACGGTTTAAAATTCTCGGGACAACTCATAGTCTAAAGTGGGCAGAGCTTACTCGTACTGATCTTGTAACTAATTCGTAGCGTGCTCTGTAACTCTCGTAGTAATGTCGTAGAATCTCGGGAGAGTTAAGTCTGCTGTTAGATACTACGACAAACCATGAGTTACTATGAGTTAGTCATGAGTTACGACAAAGTACGATATTCACCATATTTGCATTATTTGCTGGCTCCCAGCTTGCACATTGTCAATATTGGAAAAACAGGTAACCAGACCCCCCTGACCTTTTAAGGTCAGGGGGGTCTGGTTACCTGTTTTTCCAACACTGATAACCTTCAGACTAGGAACCAGCAGATAATGCAAATAAGGTGAATATAAATGGCACAATATCACAAGTTGGCTATGACATTCCTACGAGAGGACAGGACAACTGTACGACTTTGTACAAGTTGCTGCAAGATAATAGCCACATGTATAAAAGAAATATATCGCAATTTTCCCGATTATGTCATAAACATGTTGTGAGGGACATGAAACCTAGGCAACATTTTTGTGAAGTTTGAATCAAATTGGTACACAGCTTTAGGAGGAATTTACATTTGAAATTAATATACGTTTTTATATATCCTTAGCTTTGGCAGCCGACTTGTTCATCAGAGCATAACAATCAGAGCTATTCTGGTAGGGAGCCACTCCTAGGAAACGTTCCTGTGAAGTTTGAATCAAATTGGCCCAAGGGTTAAGGAGTTTGCATTTGCATTACGTTGTTTTTCTATTTTTGGATCTGGCAGTCATATTTTGCTCATCAGAGCAGAACCTAAGCAACATTCCTATGAAGTAATAAATTGTTTTCTATTTCTAGCTCTGGTGGCCATCTTGTTCATCAGAGTGGAACAATTCTTGCTATTTTGGTAGGGAGTCAACTAGGCAACATTCCTGTGAAGTCTGAATCAAATTGGCCCAAGGGTTTAAAGGAGTTCTGTTTGAAGCAAAGGAGCAGTCTCTATAAGGCTATTTTCATGGCCACGTCCGATTTCTTTTAAACTTTGTAGCTTCAAATTGGTACATATTGGCTGTCTAATGGTGAATTTTTAGACTCTTTGGTCCACTGGTTTTTGCTGTATACACTATTAAAGCGGGTGGGGTAATGTCACCCCATCAAGGGTATACCAACAAAAATGCTATTATTTTTGTTCAAAGTGCATGACTGGAGGCGATGTTTGCCGTATGCTTACTACCCTTTTAGGCATAACAGCCGGTGATAACAGACTTATAAATATCAAACAAGAGAAGAGTTTATACGCGCTTGTAAGTTGTACCCAAATATTAGTAATTTTTATTCCCCAACTTTACGAAAAACCACAACACCTTTACAGTTTTCAACTTATTTCAAAGATCTTTCATAAATATAATGTTGATGTAATAGTCATTCTAGGTATATGTCAGAATTATTGTTAGTTCATAAAACTTAATGATTACCTGCCCCTGAAATTGGATTTTACCCATTTTTTAAAATCAGAGTGTATTTATCCGTTTTTAGTACTCACACCTTCATTTGGAAGTGAATAAACCGATTCCATGCAAATATAATTAAATAGATGTGGACAAAGAAGTCATTTGATTTAATAGGGCATGCTAGCAAGCACATGAGCACAACATCCCACGGTACAAGCACCACTTCTTTACAAACAGTACCATCCAGTAATTGGGTTCAGTCCTTGTGGTCTAAACACATTGCAAAACGAGCAAACAATTCTTATATAGTCGCCAACATATGGTATTTTACCATTGGATATTTTGTTGCTAAGGCCATCCACTTTGTAATCCTCCCATTAGCTGATTCGACAACCTATCTCACTTTGTACCTAGCCTTGAATCATTCGCCTCTTCAGTCGTATATTGCTTCTGAGATTTGGTTAGGAAGTGAAGCATATGAGAATCGATTTCATAACCCTTTAGTATTTCTCTAACATCCCTGAATCATACATCAACTTTTGCAAAGGTCCTATTTGGGGATTCAAATTCTGATGTTGCAATCGCAGTGGCTGATGGAACATACATATATATTGAGAAGATCTTATTCCGTACATAAAGGACAGCCTTTGCTGAAACCTATGATGCTTGTGGCCACTGATGGTTACATTTTGACTGTGATGGGACCATATCTTGCAGATGGGAAAAACACAGATGTTAAGATTACCGAACACATGTTAAAGACTAATGCAGAAAATATTACTGACTGGTTTGAAGAAGATGATGTTATTGTGTAGACCGCGGCTTCAGGGATGCTATAGAGATACTAAAGGATTTTGGAAAAAAATTCTCATATGCCTCACTTCCTAAACAAATCTCAGAAGCAACGTACGACTGAAGAGGCGAATGAGTCAAGGCTAGTTACAAAGGTGAGATGGGTTGTCGAATCAGCTAATGGGAGAATTAAAAAGTGGAAAGCCCTTAGCAACACAATGCCCAATAGTCAAATACCATATGTTGGCGACTATGTAAGGATTGTTTGCTCATTATGCAATGCATTTAGACCACCTTTGGTAACAAGCAAAGGTTCAGACAAAGTAATTGCTAGAAGAATGATGGCCCTAGCAAAAACTCCAAATAAGCTGCAGGATAAGGTTGTAACAAGAATTCCGCTGAAGGCTATGTCGCACCTCTTGGGGCGCAAAGTCATCGAACCATGATATGTAGGTCAAGGTCAAACATAGATGCTTGCTCAAAAGATCCCATTCTCAAATGCAAGCTTGTACTAAGCATCATTAATGAAGCTCTAATAATTCTTGAGAAATGAACTTAACCATTACGGTGAATGCTAGGGTGGTCGCAATATTTTACAAAGTCAGTGAACCATGAAATTTAGGTCAAGGTCAAATATGGATGCTTGCATTTAAGTTGCCATCCCCAGATTCAAGTTTGCACCAAATATCATTAATGAAGCTCTTATAAATCTTGAGAAATAAACTTGACCATTAGGGTGAACGCTAAGGTGGTCGCAATATTTTACAAAGTCAGTGAACCATGAAATATAGGTCAAGGTTAAATATGGATGCTTGCATTTAAGTAACCATCCCCAGATACAAGTTTGTACCAAGTATCATTAATAAGCTCTTATAGTTCTTGAGAAATAAACTTGACCATTAGGGTGAAAGCTAGGGTGGTCGCAATGTTTTAAAAAGTCAGTGAACCATGAAATGTAGGTCAAGGTCAAATATGGATGCTTGCATGTAAGTTGTCATCCCCAGATACAAGTTTGTACCAAGTATCATTAATGAAGCTCTTGTAGTTCTTGAGAAATATAGTTTTTGAGAAATAAACTTGACCATTAGGGTGAACGCTGGGGTGGTCGCAAATGTTGACGCCTTGACGAACGGACGAACGAACGGACGGAAAACCGGGCGCCTATATCGCGCCATGCTAATAGCAGGCGCAACAAAAAATGGCTGGGATAAAAAACGGGTTATTTGGAAAAAGATCGATGATGAGAAACTTGAGAATTTCCCAGAGATGACTGTGGATTAACTCAGGGATTTGAAACTGGGTATTTACCAGCTGAAACAAGCAAAATCCTACACAGATGAACATTTTTACGACAATGGATCATATGAGATAATGGCACACAAAGAAGAAGATGGTGTTCTCAAAGCACAGATACGTTCTCGCCACACGTCTAATAAAACCTATAGCATGTGGGTTGAATATACACAAGGACTGAACCCAATCACTGGGTGGTATTGTGGGTGCAGAAGTGGAGCTCGTACCGTGGGATGCTGTGCACATGTGGCTTCTGTTCTCTGGTATTTGGGAAATTACCGGAACAAAACAGAAAATAGTGAAGCAAAACCAAGCCGGGTACATATTGATTTTGTTTATGATGCTGCTGTTAACACATGGAGTACATCTAGCAATTCAGAGGAAGCTCAGCTTAAACATGTCGTGAGACCATACAGGCTTATATTTAAGCACAGTATCAATCTAGAATGAGGTTCCACAACATTAGCAAAGTAGAAGTAAAACAAAGATCAGGAATTGATGCAATTAACTTACTCCACCCATAAAAGACACCAAAGGGAAAGAAATACAAACATTAAGCGACCAGACCATGATGGAAACCTAAACAAAGGAAGGCCATAAGGACAGTTACTTTCCCACAAAATGGCCATATGGCCATCCAAAACCAAAAGACACAAGTGATACACACAGTAAGTAACAAACAACAACATAAATAAATCGCCACAGAAGAGCCGCCTTGGAACGGTCAGTGGAAGATTTCCACTGGGGGGCTTAAATCGATTTTACGTGGCCACAATCCTCGCCCTTACTTCCGTCGCGATTTAGACAAATAATTTGTTCAGTCCGCATGAAGGCCTCCTAACTCATCAGTGCAACATCTCCGTGAACACAAAAATCAAAGAACCACAGAGGTGAGACAACGGTGAGGACAACGGTGAAGCCTGCTTTGGTGGTCAAAAATGTTTGACAGTTGACAAATGTTCCATTTGCACCTGGAAATTAAGAATTCATAAATAACCAAAAAAAAAAAAAAAAAAAAAAAAAAATACTAGCATGCACTATTAAATCGAATGATTCCTTGCCCACATCTATTTAATAATATTTGCATTGAATCCGTTTATTCACTTTCAAATGAAGTTGTGAGTACTACAAACGGATAAATGCACTCCGATTAAAAAAAATGGGTAAAATCCAACTTCAGGGGCAGGTAACTCTTTAAGTTTTATGAACTAACAATAATTCTGACATATACCTAGAATGACTATTACATCAACATTATATTGATGAAAGATCTTTGAAATAAGTTGAAAACTGTAAAGGTGTTGTGGTTTTTCGTAAAGTTGGGGAATAAAAATTACTGATATTTGGGTACAACTTACAAGCGAGTATAAACTCTTCTCTTGTTTGATATTTATAAGACTGTTATCACCGGCTGTTATGCCTAAAAGGGTAGTAAGCATACGGTAAACATTGCCTCAAGTCATGCACTTTGAACAAAAATAATAGCATTTTTGTTGGTATACCCTTGCTGGGGTGACATTACCCCACCCACTTTAATAGTGTATACAGCAAAAACCAGTGGACCAAAGAGTCTAAAAGTTCACCATTAGACAGCCAATATGTACCAATTTGAAGCTACAAAGTTTAAAGGAAATCGGTTGTGGCCATGAAAACAGCCTTATAGAGACTGCTCCTTTACGATCTTTTTCTATTTTTAGCTCTGGTAGCCATTTTGTTCATTGGAGCAGAACGATTTTAGCTATGTTGGTAGGGAGTGGAACAATTTTGCTAGGGAGTCAACTAGGCAACATTCCTGTGAAGTTTGAATCAAAGTGGCCCAAGGGTTTAGGAGGAGTTTGCATTTGAAGCAAATCTGCAATCTTTTTCTGTTTTTAGCTCTGGTCATTGGAGCAGAACTCTTTTAGCTTTTTTGGTAGGAAGCCATCCAGGCAACATTCCTGTGAAGTTTGAATCAAACAGGGCGGTGAGGCCCAATGGGTATAGGACAAGTTGTCATTTAAAGACATTCCTGTGAAGTTTGAATCAAATTTGCCTAAGGGTTTAGGAGAAATTCACATTTACAGCAAATTACTTATGATGCAAACCCATGACAGATGAGACACAACAGACGATGGACACTGACTGATCACAATAGCTCACCATGAGCACTTCCTTGTAACCACAGACCATTTTAGGCCAGTTACAAAACTTATGATGCTGTTGGTAGACATATCGTTTAACTTTGATCCTTCAGTATGGGAAATATGTCAATATTTTTTGCTGGAAAACTGTGAGTAGCATTTTCAGGAAAAAAACAGCAGAATTTGCTAGAGCAATTAGTATTTTTTACCACTAACAAGCTCGTAAATCTAACAATGCTTTGAACAGCTTGGCCCAGATGGTTGTCCTCATTACTAAAACGTGCCTATATAAATGCATTGTACACTTTACAGGCTTTCAAGTGACTCCTGGTGAAAAAGTAGGAGAAAAGTAGGAGCCTGAGATATCAAAAAGTAGGAGAAAAGTAGGAACCTGATATAAAAAGTAGGAGCTAATGGACACGAACATACCTCCATATGTCTCACATTTTATCAGTTTTTCATTTTGGGCAGTTTTATTTGTGCATTAGAGTCTGATGTTTTTACATCAAAGTTAGCAGGCACCTGTAAAATGTTAGTGGCTAACCCATCTAGTACAGTTATTCATGCCTGCAGCCTGAACTGTTAATGCTTTTGTCAAGAGATTGCCACTGGCAGATATATATACCTAGATATTGATATATGTCAAAATATTAATTCAAAAGAATTGATGAATTTTGAAAATTTAAATTTGTGAGAAGCATCAGCTACAAGATGTCCATAGCACTGCTACAATGAATTCCTGTCATGCAAAATAAGACTGCATTTTGGTTGCTCACTGAAGTCAAGGCTTGTTTGTTACTTACTGTGTGTATCACTTGTGTTTTTTTTATTTTGGATGGCCATATGGCCATTTTGTGGGAAAGTAACCGTCCTTATGGCCTCCCTTTGTTTAGGTTTCCATTATGGTCTGGTCACTTAATGTTTGTGTTTCTTTCCCTTTGGTGTCTTTGATGGGTGGAGTAAGTTAATTGTATCGATTCCTGATCTTTGTTTTACTTCTACTTTTAAAGCATTGCTACAATGCATTTCTGTCATGCTAAACAAGACAGAGCTCTAGTTGGTCACTTCAGTCATCACAGCATTGCTGCAATGAACTTCTGTCATGCCAAAACAAGACAGAGCTCTAGTTGGCCACTTCAGTCATCACAGCATTGCTGCAATGAATTTCTGTCAGAGCTCTAGTTGGTCACTCAAGTCATAACAGCATTGCTGCAATGAATTTCTGTCATGCTTAACAATACAGAGCTCTAGTTGGTTACTTCAGTCATCACAGCATTGCTGCAATGAATTTCAATCATGCTAAACAAGACAGAGCTCTAGTTGGTCACTCCAGTCATAACAGCATTGCTGCAATGAATTTCTGTCATGCTAAACAAGACAGGGCACTAGTTAGTCACTTCAGTCATCAAAGCACTGCTGCAATGAATCTCTTTCATGCTAAACAAGAAAGATCTTTAGTTGGTCACTTCAGTCATCACAGCATTACTGCCATGAATTTCTGTCATGCTAAACAAGACAGAGCTCTTGTTGGTCACTTCAGTCATCACAGCATTGCTGCAATGAATTTCTGTCATGCTAAACAAGACAGAGCTCTAGTTGGTCACTTCAGTCATCACAGCATTGCTGCAATTAATTTCTGTCATGCTAAACAAGACAGAGCTCTAGTTGGTTACTTCAGTCATCACAGCATTGCTGCAATGAATTTCAATCATGCTAAACAAGGCAGTGCTATAGTTGGTCACTCCAGTCATCACAGCACTGCTGCAATGAAGTTCTGTCATGCTAGACAAGGAAGATCTGCTGGCATATCACTGCAGTTAAGACATTGCATTACTGCTGCTTTGAATTCCTGTCATCCTCCATAAGACAGATCCCAGATATTTCACTTCAATTAAGGCAACACAGCACGGCTGCAATGAATTCCTGTCATGCTCAATAAGACAGAACTCTAGTTGGTAACTTCAATTAAGGCAACACAGCATTGCTGCAATGAATTCCTGTGATACTCAACAAGACAGAACTCTAAATAGTCATTGCAGTTAAATGCATCAAAGCTTGGCAACAATGAATTACTTTCATACTTATCAAGACAATAATTCTAGTTTGTCACTGCATTTAAGGCAAATTTAAGCAGCACTGCTGCAATGAATTTCTGTCATGCTCAAAAAGTCAGGGCTCTAGTTGGTAACTCAGTAAAGGCACCACAGAAGTGCTGCAATAAATTGCTGCCATGCTCAACAAGACAGAATCCTAGTAGGTCACTGCAGTTAAGGCATCACAGTACTGCTGCAGTGTATCCCTTTCATGCTCAAGACAGAACTCTAGTTGATCACTGCAGTCAAGGCATCCCAGCATTGCTGCAATGAATTTCTGTCTTGCTCAACAAGACTGAGCTACAGTGGGTCTCTGCAGTTTAGTCATCAGAGCACTGCTGTAATGTATTTCTGTCATGCTCAACAAGACATAGCTCTAGATGGTAACCACAGTTAAGGCATCAGAGCATGGCTGCTACAATGAATTTCTATCAAGCTAAACAGGACAGAACTTTTAATTTGTCACTGCAGTTAAGGCATCACAGCACTGCTGCAATGAATTCCTCTTGTGCTAAAGACAAGAGATCCAGTTGATCACTGCAGTTAAGGTGTCAAAGCAACTAAACAAGACAGAGCTCTAGTAAGGCATCAAAGCAATGGTATCAAAGCATTGCTGCTATGAACTCCTGCCATGCTTAACAAGACAGAGCTCTAGCTGGGCAATGCGGGTGAGGCATCAAAGCATTGCTGCAATGATTTTTTGTCATGCTAAACAAAACTAAGCTCAAGCTCGTTACTGCAGTTAAGGCATCACTTCACTGTTGAAGTGAATGTTTGTCATGCTAACAAGACAGAGTTATAGCTGGTCACTGCAGTTAAGGCATCACTGGACTGCTGCAATGAATTTCTGTAATGCTAAACAAGACAGAACAGTTTGTCACAGCAGTTAGGGCATCAAAGCATTGCTGTAGTGAATTTTCTACCATTCTCAACAAGACAGAGTTCCAGTTGGTCATTTAGTTAAAGAATCACTACACTACTGACTGCAAAAATTCTTGTCATGTTCAACAAGACAAAACTGTAGATGGTCATTGCAGTTTTGCTTTACATCAACAGATTCCAATAGTGGTACAGCTAAAAACAGCAGATGAATGTCGAGGATCATCAGTACATATGTCATATAACAAGATGCATTCTACAAATAGTTTGAGCTACATGTTATATTTTTAAATGCTTTATTTGTTTATTTATTTATTTGGGACCTTAGTTTTTGAACAAATCAAAAAAGTAGGAGAAGAAGGAGTTTTTCTGGAAAAAGTAGGAACAAAGTAGGAAGAGACCAAAAAAGTAGGAAAAGTAGGAAAAAATAGGAAAAAGTAGGACTACTTGAAAGCCTGACTTTACCACCGAAAAAATGAAAATGTTCAGATAAAAATGTGTGACATTTTTCTTGTTTCTGCTCTAAATATAGATTGTTGGCACTTGTTAGAACCACCTCGATGTGGCGGTTCCAACGAGTACCCACAATCTATATTTTAGAGCAGAAATAAGAAAAATACGGATTACCCCTGTAAACCCCAGTTTTGCTATATAAAAGTGGGGTTCAAGGGGGTCAGAATTATATAGGCGTGTTTTCGTGATGTGTTTGTCTTTTGTTCATTACCTTTCTGCTGCTCTTGGCTCATAAGAGCACTTCCGATCAAATTTGTTACATGCTCTATGCTTGTATCCTGCTCTAGATTAGGGGATAAAACTTAAGTCAACGGGTGATATTATTTTGTTTATTTATTTTTGGTTTTTGTTTTATGGCCCTTTCAAGATTATTTCACTTATTTTGAGCTGACTGTTAATCAAAGGTGGGTTAAAAAAGGAGTATCAGGAGGAAACTCACCTGGCCCCAAGGTTATAATTTTTTTTTCATGCTCAGCTCTGCACGAAATTTGTAATGTGCATAACTATCAAAATACAAACAAATCAGGCAATTTTTCTGCTCAGATCAGCACAGAATGCCATTTATTCTGCTCATAAATTTTAAAATGCCATCATTTGATGGCATTTTAAAATTTATGAGTAAGGTAACTTTCATGCTCAAGTGAATTGATTATGAAAAAGTTGTATTTATAACCTTGGGGCCTGACCTTCTATTTGCAGAACATGGCATCTCATATGTAACCTGGAAGAGACTCAAACTCATAATGGTGAGAGAACTAAAGAGACAACATTCTTAATGCACTTTATATGCCATGGAGGCCCGTAAGTTAAGGATGTTAAAACCAACATCAAATGATGTTTTGGGGAAGTAAAGACAAATAGAAGCAACTAAAAAACACATGTATTAAATCAGAAACAATTGCTGATTTGAATGTTATTAACCCATTGTATGCGGGGAAACCCCAAAATGGGTACCTTGGCAAACAGTGCAGACCCAGATCGGATGCCGCTGAATGCGGCGTCTCATCAGGGCCTGCACTATTTGCTAACAGAATTTTCCATCAAAAATGGAATAAAAAATGAAAAAATACACACCCCTTATATGACAAATGGACTTGTCCAACATATAGCAATGGAAGAGTCCACTAGTATACAATGGATTAAAGCCTATTTATGACAGGAATTATTTTCATCATGCTGAATACACCATGATTTTCAAACCTGATTTTGCTCGACTTCAATTTTTGCCATGGATTCAGATTTGAATATTATTAACCCATTGTATGCTGAAATGGTTCTGCTCAGATGTATAATGGAAAATAGCCTAGATCCTGATCAACAGAAGCCAGCTGATATGGATCAATACTGTTTTAAAAAGGATATATCCAGATTCAGCATATTGAAGTTAACATATACAGAGGACCTGCGTTATAATGGCAGTATTTGTTCCCTATTATTGTGTTTTTATAATGAATTTGTCATTATAAAGAATCCCAGTTAGGAGTATGAGTGGTAATAAAAGGTCTTTCCTATATCATTACTCCAAGACACAAATGTTTTTTCGGTGAGGCAATTCTAACAAATATCTATAAAATTTGTTTCTTGGAGTATTTAATTACAAGAATCTTTCATGACTATGGATTCGATTTGGGCATTTCCAACCCGAGGGAAGCCCACGTTGCTCTGAATCGAGCCTTGGGCTAAGAATTCATTCCATTGAAATTGTCGTTATAATGAATTTTGCCTTTATAACGAATGTCGGTATAAAGAGGATTGACTGTAAATGACACAATCCAACACAGTCAGTAGATTAAAGTGCATACACATAAGCACATGCATGCACCTCCCCCCCCCCCACACACACACACACACACACACGACACACACATGCACATAATTAAAGCAGTAATGAAATAGTAATTCACACATTCTTAAGCTGCCTGTTTAACATTACAACCCAATAAAATTACATAAACAGGAGGGCCATGATGGCCCTAAATCACTCACCTGAATCCAAGCTGTTTCAAAGCTTTTGGAAATGAAGGATTCACTGCTTTAAGGAGATGTGGACCAAAGACTTTTATCTTTGGAGGCTATTTTCATTGTGGTGGAATTTGAACGTTTTTCTATTTTTAGCTTTGGTGTCCATTTTGTTTAACAGAGCGGAACAGTTCAGGCAATTTTGAAAGAGGGTCACTCAAGGAACATTCCTGGGAAATTATTTTCAAATCGGGCCATTTGCCTAGGAGGTAATGTCATTTAAAGATTTTTCTATATTTAGCTCTGACCGCCATTTAGTTTAACGGAGTGGAACGATTTAGGCAATTTTGAAAGAGGGTCACTCAAGCAGACTTGCCTATCCTTACGATTTGGTCGTAAGGCTTCTTATTTTCATGTCCAAATTACAACCTTACGACCACAGCCGAATTCCGTACGATTTTCGCTGTTTGTAAAAAAATCGGTAAATCGGCGCCATTATTTCGGTTCGGTTCGCGTAACCGTGCGTTTATACCGGAAGAAGACAGTAGTTGTCATTCCTGGCTTACTCTCGTTGCGAAATTAAATTAAATTTCATTGGCTAATGCTAGGGAAGTGATCCAATCATACTTCATTTAACAAATATGTTTCGGTATGAGCGGCAAGATGGAAAAAAAACAAAACAAAAAAAAAACATGGGGGAAAATGAAAAGCTGTATCCGCCGATTTATTGCAAAAAAAACAAAACTTGAGGAAATGGGCTTTTTTTGACCTCGCATCAGGTACCTTAAAACCCTTACGAATAAAATTTGAAACTTACGAATTTTTTAGGGGGATCTTACTATTTTCTGTCTCAAGGGGTAGGCAAGTCTGCTCAAGGAACATTCCTGTGAAATTATTTTCAAATAGGGCAATTTGCCTAGGAGGAGATGTCATTTAAAGGTTTTTCTATTTTTAGCTCTGGCGGCCATTTTGTTTAATGGAGCGTAACAATTCAGGCAATTTTGAAAGAGGGTCACTCAAGGAACATTCCTGTGAAATTATTTTCAAATTGGGCCATTTGCCTAGGAGGAGAAATCATTGAAAGGTTTTTCTGTTTTTAGCTCTGGCAGCCATTTTGTTTAACGGAGCAGAACAATTAAGGCAATTTTGAAAGAGGGTCACTCTAGGAACATTCCTGTGAAATTTTTTTCAAATCGAGCCATTTGCCAAGGAGGAGATGTCATTTAAAGGTTTTTCTATTTTTAGCTCTGGTGGCGATTTTGTTTAACTAGGTGGAACCATTTAAGCAATTTTGAAAGAGGGTCACTCAAGGAACAATCCTGTGAAATTATTTTCAAATCAATCCATTTGCCTAGGAGGAGATGTCATTTAAAGGTTTTTCTATTTTTAGCTCTGGCGGCCATTTTGTTTAATCAGGCGTAACAATTTAGGCAATTTTGAAAGAGGGTCACTAAAGGAACATTCCTGTGAAATTATTTTCAAATTGGGCCATTTGCCTAGGAGGAGAAATCATTGAAAGGTTTTCTATTTTTAGCTCTGGTAGTCATTTTGTTTAACGGAGCAGAACAATTGAGGCAATTTTGAAAGAGGGTCACTCTAGGAACATTCCTGTGAAATTCTTTTCAAATCGAGCCATTTGCCTAGGAGGAGATGTCATTTAAAGGTTTTTCTATTTTTAGCTCTGGTGGCCATTTTGTTTAATGGAGCGGAAAGATTTAGGCAATTTTGAAAGACGGTCACTCAGGGAACATTCCTGTGATATTATTTTCAAAAAGCTCACCTTGTCACTACTTGACAGGTGAGCTAAAAATATATCTCAGAACTGTTCCATGACGTCTCCCATACCATAACAGGGATAAAAGACGGATCCTAAAAATGTATATCTATCCATCTATTTATACTGCAGCAACCCTGTAAAGAGGACTATCGTACAGGTGTGTGCACAGAGGTGTCGTGAAGACAAAGTTAAGGAAATAAAAGTGAGACAGTATGAAGGAAAAGTTAAAAGTTTATGTTATTGAAGAGAATGAAATCAGATAAAAACAAGTGTTGTGGATTAGGGCATATAGTTTGACACAGTCCTTCCCCTGACCTAAATGATTCTAGGTCTTGGAGGACAGGAAGATGATGGGGAAGTTGATTCCACTGTACAATGGCCAAGGGAAAAAAAGTATTTACAGTAGCTGGCTGTAGTCGGTATCTGGACATAGTGAAGGGGATGCATATGCCTGGTCAGCCTGATGGGATGGCTAATATGCCAGCGGACGCCTGTCTGATACTATTTTACAAAAAAGTAAATAGTATAGTTGCTGTTCCCCTCCCTACATATACACTGTTCGGAAACAAACTCCGTGGTAGCTATCATTTGTGCTTACGTCACACGTTAGGAAGTTTGTTCGGGTACGATTTATGTTCGGAAAACAGGTATTTCCATTTCTTTCTTCAACACCTTCCATTGGAGAAATTTGACACGTAGCGCAGTAGGTGGCGCATAAATTCCCATTTCTTTGGCTATTTTAATTACCAGTGTGCTAACCATGGTTACCGAGAACACTTGGGACAAAACTCCGAAAAACTGACTGTTAGCGAACACGGAAAGTTCAAGAAAATCCTCTTTTTTCATAGCCCACAGAAAAGAAGTTCTGATAACAGGTTCGCTTTGAAGCACCTTCGTCACTTACCTACACCCATCCCTTTGACAGCAGCAGAAAATCCCTCCTGGAAGTGTTGGAAGAGAAAAAAGTAATGAAATAATAGCGTACACGGACTTCGGCCACGAGCAAAGTGAGATAGCTTCCACGTACGATCTTTCCCGAAGGGTTTTGCAGATTTACAAACACGCTTGATATGCACATTTTCTCTCTTTTAAGCTACACGGAGTTCGTTTTCTCAATGGGATAAACTTGTTTATATATATCCAAAATTAGAGTAAATTGTTTAACAAAAACAAGGTTTCATTTTTTTTCTCTAAACGAAGATTTGTATCGTGTTAGTCGCTTTCTAGTTCAATGAGAAGAGCGACTCGCCATTTATTCAGTGTGGTTCAGCGATGTTCCATTTGATTCTACGAAGAGCGTTTGTATGTATTGGAGTTTGACGGCCCATTCAACCCTATTTTAGGTCATTTTTGAGCCGGTCAGTTTACTTCATCATCCACACTTTTCCTGGGCAGGCATATACGTAAGCAGTTAACCGGTGCAGTGCACATTATTTCGCCAGAAACTGACAACTGCCCTTCTTGAAACAGCGGCCGGGAGAGAATGACGGTGGAAAAGATTTCATAATCAATCTCCACCAAAGAATGTTGTCGACTACGAAGAGCGACTTCCGAAAAATGAGAAGAGGGTCAGTATTTAAATCTACAACAGGTCTACAATAAAAGCGAGTGTATTTCAATCTGTCGACGCATTTTCGTTTGGTTTCCTTGGAGTTGAACGACCCAGTCAACACTAAGGTATATAGAGCAAGACAGTTTAATTAACCACATTTTATCTTCATTGCAGCTGCCGAGCATGTGCCATGTGGCCGTAAAAAGTCAACCCGTACATCATCCTAGTGCAGATTATATTTTCTCGTCCTTTGGGATAATTGAGTTCATTTAGAGAACTTATTTATCTTCACTGCAGCTGCTGTAATGCCCTGTGTCGGCCGTACAAAGTCTCCCCGTACATCATAATAGTGCAGATTATATTTTCTCATTGAGTTCATTTAGAATAATATTGAAAATAGAGTTCTGCTTAAGCCGGTGCTAGAGGGCATGGCCGTTGTTGCACATTTCAGCTCTGGTCATGAACAGACTCAATAAAACCAGTCTGCTATTTTCGTGGATGTATTTGGTGTATTCTTTGCGTCCAAAGGATCTAACTATTCAGAATTTATTTATTCATAGGTAGTCAACCAGAACTGTGGAAATTATTTTGCCATAGGCTGACACCTGCCTTTCTTGAATCAGCAGAAGAGAGAGAGAGCATTAACGAAGAAAAGATTTCAATGTTGCCGAACAGGCGGGGATCGATCATCAGTCAGACACGTTTTCGATAATTTTCTGAGAAAGGGGTAGTCCTTTGGAACTGAAAACTATGGAGTGTTCAAGATTTTTCTGGGCCCGTCTAAATTGTTTCGGCCATCGAGGCCTCATCAGTGACCCTCAATTGTTCCCTATTAAATCCCGCAGTCCTATAAATGATTCCAAAGGACAAGAAAATATAACCCACTAAGGCCATTACCTGATTGACCTGCATATGCGACAACATTAAGGCCCGGTCTATGTGCAAAATTTGTAAAGTAGTCTGTATGTGCTCATATTCATATCAGAAAGAAATGAGCTGATCCACACAAAAAAGCGATTTTTGCAAAATTCATGCATGTATGTTTACTTTTATGTGGATCGGTTTCAACTCTGCGTGGAGAAATACAGCCCATCTATTTCTTCAAGCCCCGATGGACGGGGCCGAGCCGTCTTAGATATCGGAACGCAACGATTTAATCATTTTGGAATCTACATGTCGTCCGAATGCCCTCACCAAATTTCACCTGCATCTAACATGGTTCTGGACATGTCAAAATTGTGAATTTTACAACAGACGGGCTTACGTGCAGACGATAGACGGAAAACGGACAGCAAACTACGAAGTAGTTCGATCAGGTACCGTGGTTAACCATGTTTCGTGGTTAACCATGGTTAACCAGTGGTTAACCAAAGTGTGATCGAACTCAGTCTGGTAGCGGTCTGGTAGCATGGCGGGAAAGTCGTGACGTCACTCTGGTCGAACCAGACTAAAGCGTGGGTTTCTCTGGTAGATACGTCACACCATACGTAACAAAGATGGCGGCGAAAGGGCGAACACTAATGTCCGCGTATCGTCCGGGAAATGGTTGGTATTTTGTCCGGGAAATGGGAGTAGTGGTGCGCTATCCCTAATATCTCCTCTTCGGGTGGTTAGAAATTAATAAAATTAGTATCAAATAAAATTTTAAGCCCCATTCTAAAATATTATTAAAAATTATTTTTCATTTTTAAAATTTTAAGGGTTCATTTATTTATGTTGTTGTTTGTTACTTACTGTGTGTATCACTTGTGTCTTTTAATTTTGGATGGCCATATGGCCATTTTGTGGGAAAGTAACTGTCCATATGGCCTTCCTTTGTTTAGGTTTCCATTATGGTCTGGTCGCTTAATGTTTGTATTTCTTTCCCTTTGGTGTCTTTTATGGATGGAGTAAGTTAATTGTATCAATTCCTGATCTTTGTTTTACTTCTACTTTTCATTTTTGAAGTTAATTTGTCCAGAAAATTTCCGGACAAATTAACTTAAAAAATTGACCCCTAATTTTTTTTTTTTTTTTTTTTTAAATCTTTTCGAATGGAGCATAAAACTGTATTTGATACTAATTTTATTAATTTCTAACCACCCCAAGTGGAGATATTAGGGATAACGCACCACTAACCCCACCCCCCCTTTTCCGGACAATAGTGTGCACCCCATGTTTATCTAGACTGCTACACAGACTTCTACATCATAGTGTAGATTATATTTTCTTGTCCTTTGGGATCATTGATTCCATTGTGGAATTTTGAAAATATTTGAGGGTCACTGATGAGGCCTAATTGGCCGAAACTAGCTAGTCTGGCCCAGAAAACATGTTCACTCCATATTTTTCAGTTCTGTGGTGTATTCCTTGCTTCCAAAGGATAACCCTTTTGTAGAACATATTTAACTTCACTACAGCTGGTGTGTGGGAATGTGTGGCGGCGGTAAAACGTCTCCCTGCCCTACACCATAGTGTAGATTATATTTTCTTGTCCTTTGGAATCATTGATTTCATTGTGGAATTTTGAAAATATTTGAGGGTCACTGATGAGGCCTAATTGGCCGAAACTAGCTAGTCTGGCCCAGAAAACATGTTCACTCCATATTTTTCAGTTCTGTGGTGTATTCCTTGCTTCCAAAGGATAACCCTTTTATAGAACATATTCTATTTAAGAAATAGATGGTCTGTGTACCAGTCAACCAAACATCTACCAGACGTCGTTCGATCACACCGGTGAAAGAACATGGAAATCATGGGAAGAACGTGCACACTTTGACTTCCACTACCATGGTCGGGTAGAAGATCGAACTCCCTCTACGGCATAATGTTACCGATGCTCCAGGTGTACAGCATACAGTAAATAAAAATAGCCTTCATGCACACGAGTCTTAAATATCAGCTTCCACGGACACGGATTGAAAATGATAGCTTCCACGGATATGATTAAGAATGTTAGCTTCCACGGACGAGTGCAAAAAAATGTTAGCTTCCACGGACAAGGGTTTCCATAAACAAAATGCATGTATTAATCATTATTGCTGCTAGTAATATACAATCAGCATATATTTATTTGCCATTCTACCTGTAATATAATCGATTGCAGCCATGGAATACCAGCCAGCAGTGTGTCGTAATTGTGGAAAAAATTTTCGGAGCCGTTCAGGTCTAAGTGACCATGAAAGATGCCATACCAATCAGGCCCCCATACAGATGCTGTAACAAATATGTTCTATAAAAGGACTATCCTTTGGGAGCAAGGAATACACCAAAGAACGGGAAAATATGAAGTGTTCAAGTTTTCTGGGCAAGACTAACTAGTTTGGCCAAGTCTTTCTGCAGCTAAACAAACCTGCAAAGACATGGGTAGACTATTTTTGATAGTAACTCGTCGAATTCGCAGTTCACCAATAGGAAAAATGTGAATCAATGTAATGTGATATTATGTCTTTATCACCTCTGTGTATCGATAGATCTTCTTTTCAATTATTTCTTTCACTGCATTTGTGCTCTCCGTTTTAACTGAAAACAGCCAGGACAAATAGTTAAGGAAAACTTGTTCCAATTGTTTCCTGTTACCACGGAGAGGACAGAGATAATAAAGCACTGATAAAAAAGGGAACTTATGTTTAAACCTCTCTTGTATATTAAAGGGATATTATCTCCTAATACAAGTACTGGTAAAATAGAAGTGAATGCAGTGATCAGGAATCGATACAACCCACAGCTCCCATCAGAGACACCAAAGGGAAAGAAACACAAATATGAAACAAAAGAAACTAATGGAAACATCAATAGTGGAAAGCCAAACGGACAATTACTTTCACACAGAATGGCCAATTGGCTATCCAAAACAAATAATATAAGCGACACAAACAGCAAAAGACAAACCATAACAAAAATAAACCACGACAGAAGAACCGCATTGGAACGGTCAGTGAAACGAAATCCACTTGGGGCTTAAAACGATTTTACGTGGCCACAATCCTCGCCCTTACTTCCATCGCAAACGAAACAAATAAATAGTTCAGTCCACATGAAGGTCTCCTAACTCATCTGTGCAACATCTCCGTGAACACAAAATATAAAAACCACAGAGACGAAACGACGGTGAGGACTCGACAGTAAGAAACCACTGTAATGCTGGAGCAAAAGAAAACCAACAGTTAGACTCCGATCGACCCGACCGGAGACAGAGCATCAGATACCAACCAACATTACATTGAATTACATCTCTCTAATTCAGCAAGCCTTTGCGCTAGAACCGTCATAGAATCTGAGGCCTGACCCACCGGCTTGCAATTAAAGAGAGAAGCACTGAGGGTTGTCAACCGTGACTGGGTTAACTACCATGCATGCAGTCTGTCGTATAACATTTATGTTGTACCCAACCTTTTTATATCGAAGATTGATTTTACGAAATTGGGTGCTGAAGTCATTGCGGTTATATATTTTTCTGAATTTATATACTAAGTCACCATAAAATTCGGGTTCCGATAGACCTTGTTGCAGAAGAGATTTAAGTCCAATATTGAATTTTGAAATTAAATCAGAATGACGTCTATAAAATTTTGGAAAGGCTTTGCGTAGTTTATGGTACCGATAACCCTGATTAGGAAGTTAAGCAGTTAACAATTAATTATGAGTGTTGAAATCAGGTACATGACTACACACTCTGTAAAATCGAATTAATTGCGAAATATAAACGCCATAGGATGGCGTACGAGGAACATCAACATCCAAAAAAGCAAATTTATAATCTCAAAATCAAAATCATCGCGTTTATCATAAATTTTGCAAGAAACAAACCCATCCACAAAAGACAGATGTAAATCCAAAAACGGGGCCTCGGTATCAGAAGAAATTGTTTTATTCACCTGAAGTTCAGGGGGTAAATTTGACTGATCAAACCATCGAAATAGGTATTGTCAGTATTTAATAAATAATCCAAATATCGAGAAGTGGAGCTAAAAGCATCAATGATCTCAGACTAGTTTTCAGCAGAAAGGAACATCATGAAAAGTAGAAGTAAAAAAAAAAATCAGGAATCGATACAATTAACTTACTCCACCCATCAAAAACACCAAAGGGAAAGAAACACAAATATGAAGCGACCAGACTATAATGGAAACCTAAACAAAGGAAGGCCATAAAGACAGTTAATTTCCCACAAAATGGCCAAGTGGCCATCCAAAATAAAAAGACACAAGTGATACGCACAGTAAGTAACAAACAACAATATCAATAAACCGCAACAGAAGAACCGCCTTGGAACGGTCAGTGGAAAGAATCCACTTGGGGGCTCAAATCGACCCCACACGGCCACAACCCCCGCCCCACCTCTGTCGCGGTATACACTAATTTTGTTTAGTCCGCATGAAGGCTTCCTAACTCATCAGTGTAACATCTCTGAGAACATACAAATAAAAAAACTACAGAGATGAAATGAAGTCTCTCTCATAACAAAACAAAAACAGATCAGCCACAATGGGTGCGCAATTATTACATATCGGAATACCCACTACTTGTCTAAATAGCTTAGTACCAAATCTTATGTAAATATTGTCAAGTATAAAGATGAGAGCTACGTAAACTGCTCAGAGGATCTAAGCCTGTCTAGGCAAAGCGGTGCGAGTCCGACCGTCCATGCTTATAAACCCTATTCGCTTCATTGGGTGGCATGGCTTGAGATTTCATTTCATCTCAATGTCGGGTAACAGTTGATCGGGAAGCAACGTCTCCAAAATGGACTTTACAGTGACGACGGGGACGTCATAACTCAAATCAAACAAACAAAATCTAAGATGCACATGGCGGCCATCTTCTCATACATCAAACGACCTCCCAGACTGTAAGGCGGGAGCGAATATCGATGCCATACGTTTGACAAGGCCTTCGTGTGTCACTAGTATAAGGAGATAGTGGGTACACCATCTGTATGACGCCTGAATGATATGGCTCCTTTCATGGTCACTTAGACCTGAACGGCTCCGAAAAATTTTACCACAATAACGACACACTGCTGGCTAGTGTGCCATGGCTGCAATAAATAATTTTACAGGTAAAATAGCAAATAAATATATGCTGATTATATATTACTAGCAGCAGCAATGATTAATACATGCATTTTGTTTATGGAAATCCATGTCCGTGGAAGCTAACATTTTTGCACTCGTCCGTGGAAGCTAACATTCTTAATCATATCCGTGGAAGCTATCATTTCCAATCCGTGTCCGTGGAAGCTAACATTTAAGACTCGTGCGCATGAAGGCTATTTTTATTTTCTGTATGTTGCACATCTGGAGCATCAGTAACATTATGCTGTGGTCTGTTGTCCGTTTTCCGTCTATCGTCTGCACGTAAGCCCGTCTGTTGTAAAATTAACAATTTCGACATGTCCAGAACCATGTTAGATGCAGGTGAAATATGGTGGGGGCATTCGGGCGACATGTAGATTCCAAATTGATTAAATCGTTGATTTCTGATATCTAAAATGGCTCGGCCCGTCCATCGGAACTTGAAGAAATAGATGGGCTGCATTATGCTTCCACGCAGGGTTGAAACCGACCCGCATACAAGTAAACATACATGTATGAATTTTGCAAAAATCCCTTTTTTGTGTGTGTGGATCAGCCCTTTTTTCTGATATGAATATGAGCACATACAGACTACTTTACACATTTTGCACATAGACCGGGCCTTTATGATTTCACATATGCAGGTAAATCAGGTAATGGTCTCAGTGGGTTATATATATTTACTAGTACTTTGTTATCATTTATTGGACTGCGGGATTTAATAGGGAACAGTTGAGGATTACTCATGAGGCCTTGTCGGCCGAAATAAGCTAGTCGGGCCCAGAAAAATCTTGCACACCCCATAGTTTTCAGTTCCAGAGGACTACCCTTTATCAGAAATTTATCGAAAACGTGTCTGACTGATGATCGATCCCCGCCCGTTCGGCAACATTGAAATCTTTTCTTCGGTATTTTGTCTCTCTCTCTCTCTTCTGTGGATTCAAGAAAGGCAGGTGTCAGCCTCTGGCAAAATAATTTCCACAGTTCTGGTTGACTACCTATGAATAAATAAATTCTGAATAGTTAGATCCTTTGGACGCAAAGAATACACCAAATAAACGAAAATAGCAGACAGGTTTTATTGAGTCAATTCATGACCAGTACTGAAATGTGCAACAAAGGCATCGGCTTAAGCAGAATTCTATTTTCAATATTATTCTAAATGAACTCAATGAGAAAATATAATCTGCACTATTATGATGTACGGGGAGCCTTTGTACGGCCGACACAGGACATAACAGCAGCTGCAGTGAAGATAAATAAATTCTCTAAATGAAGTCAATTATATCCCAAAGAACCAGAAAATATAATATGCACTAGGTACTTTATAGCACAAGCTCAGCAAACCTCCTTGAGCCAAAGTTACTATAAATATCTCAATGGCATTTTCAGTGTTAGAGAGCTACCTGTGGTGACTCATTCTGCTGGTCAGTGTAGTTTGTTCCATAAAGTATAGGATGGTGTACGGGTGGACTTTTTACGGCCGCCACATGGCACAACAGCAACTGCAGAAAAGATAAAATGTGGTTACGACAAGTGTCTTGCTCGATATAAAGGAAACCAAACGAACATGCATCGACAGATTGAAAAAACACTCGCTTTTATTGTAGACCTGTTGTAGATTTAAATACTGACCCTCTTCTAAATTTTCCGAAGTCACAATTCGTAGTCGTCAAAATTCTTTTGTGGAGATTGATTATGAAATCATTTCCACCGTCATTCTCTCCCTTCCGCTGTTGCAAGAAGAGTAGGTGTCAGTTTCTGGAGAAAGAATGTGCACTGCACCGGTTAACCGCTTACGTATATGCCTGCCCAGGAAAAGTGTGGATGAAGTAAACTGACCGGCTCAAAAATGACGTAAAATAGGGTTGAATGGGCCGTCAAACTCCAATACAAACCAACCGCTCTTCGTAGAATCAAATGGAACATCGCTGAATCACACTGAACAAATTGCGAGTTGCTTTGCTCATTGAACTAGAAAGCGACTGACACGATACAAATCTGCGTTTAGAGTAAAAAATGAAACCTAGTTTTTTGTTAAACAGTTTACTCTAATTTTTGAATCTATATAAACAAGTTTATCCCATTGAGAAAACGAACTCCGTGTGGCTAAAAAGAGAGAAAATATGCATATCAAGCGTGTCTGTAAATCGGCAGAACCTTCAGGAAAGATCGTAACTGGAAGCTCTCTGTAAATCGGCAGAACCTTCAGGAAAGATCGTACGTGGACGCTATCTCACTTTGCTTGTGGCCGAAGTCCGTGCACGCTATTATTTTATTACTTTTTCCTCTTCCAACACTTCGACGAGGGGTTTTCTGCTGCTGTCAAAGAGATGGGTGTAGGTAAGTGACGAAGGTGCTTCAAAGCGAACCTGTTATCAGAACTTTTCTTCTGTGGGCTATGGAAAAAGAGGATTTTCTTGAACTTTCCGTGTTCGCTAACAGTCAGTTTTTCGGAGTTTTGTCCCATGTGTTCTCGGCAACCATGGTAAGCACACAGATAATGAAAGTAGCCAAAGAAATGGGAATTGATGCGCCACCTACTGCGCTACGTGTCAGATTTCTCCAATGGAAGGTATTGAAGAAAGAAATGGAAATACCTGTTTTCCGAACATAAATCGTACCCGAACAAACTTCCTAACGTGTGACGTAAGCACAAATGATAGCTACCACGGAGTTTGTTTCCCGACAGTGTATATGAAGGGAGGGGAACAGCAACTATACTATTTACTATTTTGTAAAATAGTATCAGACAGGCGTCCGCTGGCCTGTCCTCAAGTGAACGCCACCCTAGTAAGTTTTGCATGCTTGTAACACTAGCATAAGGGGAGTAATTGCTGTTAACCTATCATATGGCCCATCTTTGGACCATTTCAATTTTATTTATATAGGTCTTTGTGTATGGGCTCCACACAGGGGATGCATATTCGACTTGGGGACGAACTAAGTCTGATATGCTGCTTTGTGAATGCCTGTAAGTTTTGTTTTGATGTTTCTTTGCAAGAAATCTAGTGTCCTATTTGCTGTTGTTGTAATCCTATTAATGTGAGTATTCTAGCTCAGGTCTTTGCTGATGTCTACGCCTAGATACTTGGCATGATCAACTGCTTCTAGTGCCTATCCATGTAGCAAGTAGACGTGATGAGCTGGATGCCTGGATATTGTTATGTGTAAGACTTGACACTTGTAAAATCATAAATGGTCATTCTTCTATACTATATAACCTATGCTTTTTTTGTCTGGACAAAAAGAACTGTTCAACTAACATGGTTTCTGCTTCTGATCTCAACAAAAGTGTCATAAACAGGTGGTAGGGTATGTCTTCTCGGTGCGCAGAAAAAAGTCACATAAAAAAAGTCACGGAAGTAAAGTTACGGAAAAAAGACACAGGAAAAAAGTCACAAATAAGAAAATAAAGAAATATTCCACTGAAAGGATGTTGCTAATTAATTAAAATAATGACAGCACCTACTCTTCCAACTTTTACCTATATTAAGTGGGGTTTAAAAGGATGTTCATTCCACATATCGCTGCCTTCACTTCTAATTTGTTAATGTGATGCATACATTTATATAAAGAGTGTCGAGTTTCTAAGATGATGCATGTTAAATGTTCTCACTGACAATATATTTATATATGCTCATAATTAGAAAAATGTAATCAGGTCAACAAGCCCAAGCAATGAATATACCTTTTATTAACCCCACTTTATATAGAGAAAAGCTGGGCTTTATGGGTCAATTGAGATCAAAAATCAATAATCATGTTTTCTTAATTGTGTCATTAATTTCGGCCAAAACAGCAGACCTTGGAACTGCAACAGGGCCAATACGAAATTAATTGATTAGTAACGTAATAAAATTTTAAGGTGATAGGAAACCACACATAATATCCTAGATGTTTGCAAGGGGGACAGCTTTTGTCACTTTACATTTGCTTTCCTACAATCTGAGAGCCTCCAAAGTCTGGGTCTGCACTAGATTAAACTTTCAAGACTAACACATTTGAGTTGTCACTAACAACAAAGACAAATACATTTTGGTTGTCACTTACAACAAAGAGACAAATATATTTATGTAAGATTAGCACCCCTGAAAGTGTGGCCAATCACCTTGAGTGTGTGTTTGAGTTTTACATCCCACAACAGCTAAGGCTGGGATCTTGGTTTAAAATCTCATTCGAAAGTTTGGAGAAGCCTCGGATGGAACCCATGACCCCTGGATTATGAGGTGAGTAGCATAACCACTACACCAAGGGGGCCTCCAATCACCTTAGCTGAATGGATAAACATAGTAACAAATTTACAATCATAATTATTAAAAAATAAAACAGTCAAATTATCTGGGGCCAGTTGTTCAAAACTAATGAAGTCGTTAGTTAACATATCATTAAAACTTTGATCATTTCATATTGCAAATATGCTAATATTTTTGCTGAAAAATGTGCTAATATTTTTGCTGAAAAGTGTGAGCAGCTTTTGCAAATGCAAAAGCTGCTCACATTTTTTAGCAAAAATTCCACTGTATCAGATATTTTACATGGTAGAACATTTAACATTTTGACCACTAACAAGCTTGTTAAGCTAACGATGCTTTGAACAAATGGGCCCTGTATATTATAGGATAAATAGAGCAAATGTAATAAAATGTTAAAAGCCGTCATTATTGCACCTTACATGTACAGAGGAACTTCATTTGCTCAAACACCTTTGGGACCATAAAAATTTGTTCCAGACAGGGGTAGTTCCCGCCAATGAGGGTAATATATACTGAATCAAAAAAGAAACGCAACTCCAACTAGAATATATTTTTCTACAAAAACGCAGATGTCTCCCCCGTTTTTCACCTCTAAGTATGATCTTGACATTTGAGGTATTGACCTGGGTCTTGTGTGCAACATATCATCTAATGAAGATGAACATTTCTGCAAAGTAACTTTAAATTGTTCAAAGAGAAATAAGAAAGTTATTTACCTTACACTAAAAAGCCTTTTTTACCTTTGACCTCTAAGTATGGCTTTGACCTTTGAGGTACTGACCTGCGTCACGTGCGCTACACATTGTCTTATGATGGTTAACATTTCTGCCAAGTAATTTCAAAATCTATCAAAGAATAAGTAAGTTATTGACTGTACACCAAAACGGCCCCTTTTTTAAACTTCGACCTTTAGGTATTACCTTGACATTGGAGGTATGGACCTTGGTCTTGCACACTACACATCATCTAATGAAGGTGAACATTTCTGAATGGTTACTTTAAAAAGTCCATCCAGAAATAAAAAAGTTATTGACTGGACACAAAAAAGAGACTTTTTTACCTTTGACCTCTTAGTATGACCTTGTCCTTGGAGGTACCGACCTGGGTCTAGCACGCAACACATTGTCTCGTGATGGTTAACATTTCTGCCAAGTAATTTCACAATCTATCCAGGAATAAGAAAGTTATTAACTGAACACTAAAAAACGCCCCTTTTTTACATTTGACCTCTAAGTATGACCTAGAACTTTGAGGTACCAACATGGGTCATGCAAGAGCCGCATCGTCTCATTGTGGTTAACAATTCTGCCAAGTAATTTCAAAATCCATCTACAAATAAGAAAGTTATTGACCAAATACGAAAAAGGGTTCCTTTTTTACATTTGACCTCTAAGTATGACCTTGACCTTTGAGGTACTAACCTGTGCCATGCACCCAACACATTGTTCAATGGTGGTTAACATTTCCGCCAAGTAATTTCAAAATCCATCTAAAAATAAGGAAGTTATTGACCAAACATGAAAAAAGGCCCCTTTTTTGACGTTTGACCTCTAAGTATGACCTTGACCTATGAGGTACTGACCTGGGTCATATGCGCTGCACATCATCTCATGTTGGTGAATAGCTCTGCAATGTAATTTCAAAATCGATCTGAAAATAAGAAAGTTATTGACTGGACATGATTTGCCCATACATACATACATACCCACAAACTTCCAAGGGAGATAACTCAAAAAGTATAAATGCAAGAGTTATACTTCTTGTGCAATGCACGTCGTCTAATATTGATTAATATTTATATGAAGTTTCCTGAAGATAGCTTGAATGGTTTTCAAGTTATAGAGCGGACATGAGTTTGTGACAGACGGACAGACGCCCGGGGGAAAAACAATGTCTCTCCGAAAAAAATATTTTCAGGGGAGACATAAATATAATGCGAGTATTTGCAGAAATAATCATGTTTGCAGAAAATCGATTTAATGACGAAATAATATAATCATTCCTGAATGTAGGTACCATAGAGAATTCAATTTCCAATGAGAATGTTTGGAACACAAATCCGTTTTGTCATAGAGGTAGTCATTTCACAAGTTCAAAACATAAGCAGTTAGTAGCCAGTATGTCCTCCGTTTGCATTCAGTCCTGCACATACACTAATGTTCTATAGGAGAGAGATCTGGACTATACAGAGGCCAGTGCATCACGTCAACGTTGTTTTGCTGAAGAAACGCCATGCTGAGCCTTGCAACATGCACCCGAGCATTATCCTGTTGAAACGTAATTTTGTGCTGTCATACATATGGAACAACTACCAGTTGTAAAATGACGTCAATGTAACACTGAGCCGTCAAAGATCCCTCAATGAATACCAGGGACATTCTATGACCATAAGATATGCCAGCCCACACCATCAACCCATCACCTCCAAATCGATCACGTTCAACCAAACAATTGTCACGATAACGCTCTCCGTCACGCCTATACACATGTTGACGGCCGTCAGCTCTGTACAACAAGTACCTGGACTAGTCAGAAAACATTAAGTTATGCCACTGACAAAGGGGAAAAAGGTTTGGCCTATGTTGTGTGAGTCATGCCATTCTAACCTGACGTCGTCGTGGCGTTAATGGCATACCAACGTACGGGCGACGAAGACGTAACCAAACTCTCGAAGGTGATTCCTGACAGTATCTGCACTTATTCAATTGTTGAGGGTTCCTGGTGTCACCTGAGACGTCTCGACGGCTGTACGGAACCAATTACGAAGGTGGGTTAGACGGATGTATCGTCCTGTCGACATGTCATGATGCGTGGACATCCACTTCTGGGCCTGTCATTTGTCGTTCCCGTTTGACGTAGACGCTGGTACAAGTAAGTTATCACTTGGAAGTTCCTGGCGATGACAGCCCGAGATGTTCCACGTAAAAGCATTTGAACCGCTATGTTACGTTGATCTTGCGTCAAATGTACCATATTCCGTAGAGAAATTTTACCGGACTTTTGAAACCTAAACTCCAGGTAACACAATATGCCAATATGATGAGGTTACTGTATACATTTAATGTACTGCACAAGGAAATGTTGAAAACAATGAATTGCCAAGTGGAGCGTTAAACTGTACAGATATCGCCCAAATGTTTTCTGCATAAGAACGTTTAAAAAGTATGAAAGTAAATCGCAATATGATTTTTCAGTCAACCTGATGGTTGCATGAAAATCTTTTGGGTTAAAAGTTGTTTCTTTTTTGGTTCAGTATACAAAGCCAGGAGGCATAATGCTTCTATTTTTTTTTTTATTTGAGGTTTAATGTCCCTGTCAACACTGTAAAGGTCATTTTGGAGACGTTGCTTCCAATTTTGTGACACTTTTACCAGACATTGAGATGAAATGACATCTCAAGCCCTGCTGCCCAATGAAACCAATAGGGTTTAGAGGCATAGACGGTCCGTCTCACACCCCATTTCTTGGTCAGGCTTAGATCCTCTAAGTCGTTTACCAGTACTCGCGTGCAGGTCAGTTTCAGCTCTGCGTGGAAGCATCATGCAGCCCATCTATTTCTTCAAGTCCCGATGCGCGGGGCTACATAATGCTTCTATAAAATAAAGGCACATGTATGCTATGTATACCCATTAGAATCGCCTCATTGAGCCGCATTACTATTTACACATCTGTGCCACATAGTGAATTTTTTTCTGTCTCCAAAGCAATGAATTTATAAAAATGTGATATTATTCTCATTTACATGTATAACCAAACCAGAGGTTGCCTGTTCTCGTTAAATCGCCTCAATGAGGCCATTCCAACAAGCACTTACAACCTATGTCTTGGAGCAGAAATAAGAAAACTTTTTATACCCCTGTAAACCACAGTTTTCTCTATATAAAGTTGGGTTTACATAGGTGTTCATTACACGGAATACAGTAGAATTCCTCTATTAAGACCACCTTTGGGACTGTTCAAAAGTGGTCTTTCAGACCACTTTTGAACAGTCCCAAAAGTGGTCCCTGACCAGAGGACAATGTGTGCAGAAAATACAAAGGAAGAATATCTGCACCCTCCTAAATTAGCTTTTCAAAGCAGAATTTCTCTTAATTTTAGCGGAATTTCACTATAGTTAACATGATGGATTCTAATGAGTACACACAACATATTTTTTCAATATAAAATACCTTTCTACATTATACCTAACTACTCATCAGGAGGTATAGAAATAATTCCATGAGTCAAAAACTAGTTCAAATCAGCCACATCATCGTAAAGGTCTCTCACTGCTGTTGTTCAAGCCTGACTCGGGTCACATGTGAGACGCCAAGTTCTGCAACTGAAGGTCAGGTGGTTTTTCTCTGGGATATCCAGTTTTTGCTCACCTCTGATTAACGATGGGCAGGATATAATTGAAATAAACTTAAAAGGGCCGTAAAAACAACACCCCACCTCCCCCCAATAAAAAAATCAGCCAAGTCACACATTAAACCCCACTTTTATATAGTAAAACTGGGGTTTAAAAGGGTATATACGTGTCTTATTTTTCATATTTGTGCTAAAAAAAGATTGTGGCTACTCATAAGAAGAGCCTTGTTGTACCCACAATCTATGTTTAGAGCACAAATAAGAAAAAATCAAAAGTTTTGTTTGTTTGATTTGAGGTTTAAAGTCCCCGTCAACACTGTATAGGTCATTTTCGAGACGTCAATTCCAATTTTGTGGGACTTTTACCCGACACTGCGATGAAATGACATCTCAAGCCCTGTCACCCAATGAACAAGGGTTTATAAGCATGGACGGTCTGACTCACACTGCTTTGCCTTGGCAGGCTTAGATCCTCTAAGCGGTTTACCACTGCTCTTGTGTGGTCTGTATCAGCTGTGTGTGGAAGCATCATGCAGCCCAACTATTTCTTCAAGCCCGGATGAGTGGGGGGACATCAAAAGTTTTCATCTGAAAATTTTCATTTTTAATCGTAAAATTTTCAAATAGGCATGTTTTCCAAATGAATGGTAAATGAGCCATTGGTGTTTGAGCAACTGACGTTTCACTTAAGGGGAATGGGAATACCTTCATGTCATGCTTTAGTATTACCCAAAGGAAGGTAATGCTACTCTTCAAAAGGAGATTCGGAAACATAAACAAATATGGCTGACATTACCAGGAAGTACAGGTGAAATGACAGAAAAATGATGTTTTTGGAGTGCAAAGGGCATGTTTGTTAAAGTTGACTCCGTGTCAGAGCAAGTAAACAAAGTTTACATATGCAGCTACTCGAAAAAGTGCTGAGACATAGAAAGTGTGAGTATTCCGCCAGTCCTCGCCTGTTGAACCTGAACATGTTTTTAATCTGTGATCTTTCAAGAACTTGGCATCTAATCAGTACACACAATAGTTCAAAATTAAAACCAGACAAAAATAATTAATCACTCTGTGCACCTGCTCCAGAGGAGCCCCAGAATGTTATTGATAAGTGTAAATAAAATAATCAGATACCAGCATAACAAGTACTGGCTTACCTATAAAATTGCCATTTTTTTTTTAATTGTTTCTTACAGTTGTCATGTGACAGTAAAAGAATCATATTTCAGCAAATAATTTGGAGACTGAAAAGCAGAGGCTATGTCATTCACTTGTGTAGATCTGCTTTGGTCAGGGTTTTGCATGATGGGGGTCCTTCATCCTAGCTGGATGGTTTCTTCCACCATGAATTCCACATTATGCCAACTGTAGTGCCTTCAAATTCATTGGAGCCTTCATTGCAAAGAAAGAATTATAACTGAAGTTTGAAACTCTAACAGGAAAGACTTTTCTCCTGAAAAACAAAATGCTCCTGAGGAGCAAATTCTTTCCTTTTAGTCGTGAAAGTGCTGTGGAACAGTACATTTGTTGTGTCTTTGAGCAAGATGCTTTTTACACAATATTTTGTATTTCTTTTTACCCAAAAATAAATCCTAAAATGCCTGTGAGGCGGTATTACAGAAAACACTGACAGAAGGATAGAGCAAGATGCCTCTCCAGGAGGGCTCTTTTGATAAAAAAAAAATAAAACAAGAAAACAAGAGAAAGAAAGATAAAAAAAGGCATGGAAGTAGTCTCTCTAGTGAAACAATGACAAATAGACTGCTTATACAGAGTTGATGGTTGTCAGTGAAAATCTGAATCTGTAAAATGATCCCATAGCTTTAAGGCATTCAAGTGACTTAATTCTATGGATCCGCAAAAGTGACTGCTCAAAATATATAAATTAAACGTTGACTTCATGTAAAATTCTTAGCTAGAAATTGATATCCTGCTCTGTCTTCCACCTCCCCGTGGTGAGCAGGGGGCAACGAATATATGCCTTCCATTAAATTTGGAAGGTACTTATTCGGCTAACGGAAGCTGCAAAAAATTATTCACTTTTGCAATATAAATAGAATGTAATGTTCCGCTTCAAATTGTAGGATAATAAGCCCTTACCCTGCTGAAAGATAAATTAAGCCAACACTCAGTAACTGCATATCAAAAAGTGAAGATTCTGATCATATGGATCATTCATAAGCCATCTGAACTAGGTCTACATTGTTTGCAAAGGTAGGGTCTATTCTTTAAAACAGCAGGTTAAGAGTCATGTACATGATAAAAACTTTTTGCTGTTTTTGTATCAGTTACTTGAGACTTTTTAGCCTTTTTTTTTTTTTTTCATTATTGCCATACATGGCAGTCAGTTTTTGATTTAACCCATTCAGTACCAGAAACCCCTAAAGGGGTACCTTGGCAAACAGTGCAGGCTCAGATCAGACGCTGCAAAATGTGGTATCTGATCAGGGCCTACACTGTTTGCAAAAAGTTCAGCCATTTTCCAAATAAATTTTGAAGAAAACTCAACCTGACAACCCTAAATTTTGAAATAGACTCCTACTATTTATAAGGTAGAAGATTCCATTTTGGTTCAAAAAGGGATAAACTTGTTAAATTTTGCTTTTATGGAAGGTGGTATCCACTTTACATTATAACACCCCAGTGTGACAGGCTATTCTTGGTGTCTCAAAATATGGCATTATTTATGTCAAATTTTGGGATTATCATTCTTATCTTTGACACAAACATGGTAGATTTTTGTACATAATGACCTTATTGTAGATTTTTAATACCATAGAAATCCTAAAAATTTGAATATTTTGAGGACATGCTTTCACAAGGTTGGGTAGTTATGGGGAATGGGAACACCTTCACGTGAGGCAACTCCTGCAAAAGTATTTATGTCTCCCATTTCAATAGGGGTCAATTCTTAAAGGAAAGAATTTGCAAATTAGTTTGGTCTAAAACTGGCAAACATTGTAGGCCCTGGTCAGACAGGAGTAGTTTGATCTGGGTCTGCAGTGTTTGCTTAGGCCTGTTCATCCCTATACGGTATCCCTAATCTGTGTTTTGAGCAGCACTAAGAAAATAATCCATACCCTTGTAATCCCCAATTCTCTATATAAAGTGTGTTATCCAAAGATATTAATGGATAGAAAATATAAGGTTTGAACTGAATAACAGAAAAAACTTAGGCATTAAATTTGGACAATTTTAATGAAGATAAATTTAACAAATATGCTGCATTTTGAGATTCCAGGCTTAAGAATTAATGCTCACCAAGGCTCAAGAAAAACACAACTACTGAACTCATTTAATGAATTAATTATCCATCTGTTATAACCTTAAATTGAAAGAATACAAAAGTCAATTTACTTCATGCTCTGGTTGTAGATCTCAAGACATGTTAAAATACATGTATGTAGGTGGGTGGGGTAATATTACAAAACTGATATAGAATTATGCCTCTGTCTGACACAATTTCATGGCAGATAATAAGATTATCAAACCAAATGTTACATTTATGCCAGTGATGTAATTCAATGTCAATGGGATAGTAAAAAGTATTGAAGTAACTATTTGACAAGAAATTTCCATGTTTATGTGGAATTTCCATTTTTTAAAAGCCATCATGAAATTATGCATGTCAGTATGACCAATAGACCATGAGTGAAAGCTGTGCTGTTTTAAAGCTTGTTTATGCTCTCATGGTGTCATATGTCAAAAACTGCACTTAATTTAACTTCTTGAAGCTTACACATTCTTGGTGGTACACCAATAAATTGACTTTTGTGAAATATGTGGGTGGGGTAGTCAGAACCCCTGAATAGCTGATTTCTTTGGCAATACTGGGAATAAATACTGTAAATGGCCTTCAATAAGATTTATTTTTGCATGTTTTCAATACTTGATTTCAAAAATGTACACACGTATAGTATGCACATGATGAAAATGTTGCTCTATGTATATTTGTGATTAAAAATCTTTTTTCTTTTCTTTTGGGGGTATATGTAAATTTGGAAAAATATATGAGAAAGTAATCCATATACCTATTATTTTCTCTGTCTGGTATTAACCCACATACCTTCTTGCATCACATAGTAGTTTTTGACAGTAATCTAAGGAGTAATTTTTTTTACAGATCAGATTTTGTTAAAAAATATGTGCAGTGAAATAGGTAAATTATCAGAGGCTGAATTCTTTGCCATTTCATTGATATTTCATTTTTATTCTTTTGTGGGTATAGAGTCGACAGTTTCTCATTATGAGTAAATACTATGAAGATTGATTTTGAAATATTGATGATTACCAAACTGTTCTGTTGCCCAGTGATTTGGAAATCAGATACCAGGAATGCAATGTCTGTTCCAAAAGTGTGTAACTTTTACTACTCAAAATATGCTGTATGTCCTTACTTTGGTGACCTAGTATCTTGAAAACTAATCCATGTACCATCGATTTTCTTTTCATATTTCAAAAGTACAAAGTGCAAATATTCAAAATGACAAGTTTCATCACAATCTATGGATAGCAATTTTTGGGTCAGGTGTACCCATTCCCCTTAAGGGGAATGGGAACACCTTCAGGGGAGGCAACTCTTTCAAATGTATTTTTGTCTCCCATGTCAATAGGGGTCAACTCTTAAAGGAAAGAATTTGCTCCTAACGAGCAAATTCTTTCCTTTAAGAGTAGACCCCTTTTTCAGTGGGACAGGGCTTATAGCAAAGCAAACAAGAAGTCCCAAAAGTTATCTCCCTTTGAAAAATGGCGGAAAAATCTACCAGGTGTTCCCATTTCCCTTAAATGTTTCTACCCTCAAGACTAAATGAGCCATAACAAACCAAATTCTGTCTTTGGACATGAGCACAGATGATTCATATGAAATGTTAAAAATCTGATTTTCTTAGAAAAATATAAGCAAAAAGAAAACCTTAAAATGTTTTCAACTGTACTCAAGAGTCCAGTTGTTCAAATCTAGCAATGTTAAAACTTTGATCATTTAATATAGCAAATTTACCAATTTTTTTGCTGAAAAGTTGGAGTAGCTTTTGCATTTGCAAAAGCTACTCACATTTTTCAGCGAAAACTCCAGAATGTTAGATACTGTTCTCGCTAGAAGAATGACCATTTCAACCACTAACTAGCTTGTTAATGTAACTATGCTTTGAACATCTTGGCACTGACTGCAGTTTATGGATTTAATATCTAGGCATGAAGAAGTCAGTAGTATTCCCATTGATCAGTCAACCATGACAAAACATGGGTGTGACTAGAAACAGCAAATTTCATTGGCTGTGATGAAACTACAGAACCAGTTTCAACCAATGACCATCCATTCTCTGCATCTTCTCGAATCAGCGCCTGTTTCTCCAAATTAGTCACATGATTAATGAGGTCCACATAGCCCCGCCCAACTGTCACCACTCCCTGACATTCAGACTTGGAATCATCACAACCAGATGATAGACGGCTGTATAACTCTCTTGGCTTTGAAGCAGACCCCAACGGTAAAATAGCCTTGCAGTAGAAATCTTCACTACCATGGCAACGGAAGGCGCTGTAGGGCTGCAGAGAGGCAGCATCAGCAACTATTACACATCCCCAGGTTGTACTGACATAAATATATTTGTCTATCACATTCATTGCTGTTACTTGGTACTGATTAGCTGAAATATAAACAATAACAGTAGTAGTAAAATGGAATATGACCTGAATACTGGAGAATAATTTTCCTTATTTTACTTATTCTGTAGGTATTCATCTGATCTGCCTCGCCAAGAAAATGTGAAAAACTTCAACAAATGACACATTTCAATACAGCTTTATCATATGATGTTGTGTCTGAGAATGTAATAACAACATGTAATAAATTCGATAATCCACTAATGGATTAAAAATGCAAATTAGTTAGATACGCCCTATAACATTACCTGTAAGGCATCCTTAATGATGTCCCTTTTACTAATGTCTGAATATTGATATTTTTGTTAAACAATCATGAATATAATGTGTTTGAAATGTCATGATAATTAGAATCTTGCATTCGTGCTCATGTATTATTGAATTTATTAAACAAGCTGAGGAAAGAGATAAAATACTCGGCAAAGAATTTATTAAACAAGCTGAGGAAAGAGATAAAATACTCGGCAAAGAATTTATTAAACAAGCTGAGGAAAGAGATAAAATACTCGGCAAAGAATTTATTAAACAAGCTGAGGAAAGAGATAAAATACTCGGCAAAGAATTTATTAAACAAGCTGAGGAAAGAGATAAAATACTCGGCAAAGAATTTATTAAACAAGCTGAGGAAAGAGATAAAATACTCGGCAAAGAATTTATTAAACAAGCTGAGGAAAGAGATAAAATACTCGGCAAAGAATTTATTAAACAAGCTGAGGAAAGAGCTAAAATGCTCGGCAAAGCCTCGCATTTTATCTCTTTCCTCAGCTTGTTTAATAAATTCAATAATACATGAGCACTGATGCAAGATGTATGCTCTAAATTATCCTTGTTCCTTCTTCTGGACCTATGAACAGTACATCTCTGTATGCCATGCCCCTTTTTGTACCAAATGGAATCTTCCTTCTAATTATATGGCAGAAGTCCATTTGGAAATTTAGGGGTGACAGGTTGTGTTATCTTTTAAACTTATTTGGAAAATAGCTGAACTTTTTGCAAATAGTGTAGGCCCTGATCAGATGCTGTGTTCTGTGGCATCTGATCTAGGCCTGCACTGTTTGCCTGGGTATCCCATTTTGGGGGGTTCCAGTACAAAATGGGTTAAGTCACTTTACCCATTTGAACTGAATGGTATCTTCTGCCTTACATATAGCAGGGGTCCATTTCAAAATTTAGGGGTATTAGATTGTGTCATCTTAAAAATTTATTTGGAAAATGGCTGACTTTTTTGCAAACAGCGTAAGGCTTGATCAGATGCTGTGCTCTGTGACATCTGTGGCATCTGAGCTGGGCCTATGCTGTTTGCCAGTATCCCGTTTTGGGTTTCCTGCATAAAAATGGGTTAATTTCTTACCTTCAAATCTCCTGAGCTTCTGTATTTTATGGCTGTCAACAGCAGGAATAATGTTTGCACAATCAAGGATACTGACAACCTCGTGGTTGTTGACATCCCAGCAAAACACTTTACTGCCTGTAAAAACAAGCATGGTAGATCAAACGATAATCATCAACCTCTTTAAAAGTCTATTGTTAATGTCCAAATATAGATAAAAGACCATTTATGGTCATTTTTTATATTATCTATACATTTTGGGATCCATCTTTAAACAATGATATAGCAAAAACCCTGTTAAAATTAACGGTTTTAACCCTTATCTTGCTGTTCACGACAACCCCTATCTTTGCAAACAGTGTAGATCCAGATCAGATGGCTTCTGGAGAAGCCATCTGATCAGGATATACACTGTTTGGCATTCAGTTTATGAATTTGTAGGACTAAATTACATCAGGTAATTTGATTGGTTGATAGACAGAATTGGGAGTGGCTTAAATGAATATTCAGCAAGAGAAGGGTTAAATAGAAGTTGCCATGTAGTCATTTCACAGTACTTATAGAAGGTAATTGTGAGCTTGACCCAATTGTTCAAAGCAGTGTTAAAGAGCATGTTAGTGGTCAAAATCTTAAATGTTCTAGCAAGTACAATATAATACTTGCTAGAACATTTAAGATTTTGACCACTAACATGCTCTTTAACACTGCATTGAACTTTGGTATTTTTGGCGGAAAAAATGTGGGAAGCTTTTGCAAATGCATAAGCTACACACAGTTTTAGCATATTTTTGATGGAAAAATGTAAAAAGCTTTTGCAAATGCAAAAGTTACTCACATTTTTGCAGCAAAAATATTACTGATCAATGTTTAAACAACATGTTAGTTAACCTCATCATTAGTTTTGACAAAATGGCCTCAGATGTAGGTTTCAGCTTTTCTGAGGCCAGTTGCTGAAAGCATTGTAAACTTAACAAGCTCTTTAGTGGTCAAATAGGTAATCGTTCTAGCAAGTTCAATATCTAAAATTTTGGTATTTTTGCTGAAAAAATAAGAGCAGCTTTTGCATTTGCAAAAGCTGCTCACATTTTTTCAGCAAAAATATTAGCATATTTGCCATAAACGATCAAAGTTTTAACGATACATTAACTATTAAGGCGACGTAACTATACGTAATTTAGTGACACATAGGCCTTTCTGATATTTAATCTTCATCAGTGTGTCTCAACCCCAAAGTTTTGAAACCGAAACGGATGATGGACAAGACCCGGCAAACACAGCACATCCCCCTCCGAGCACACACCGACCGACGTAGCCTATGAGACAGGTCAGCTGGAGGCATCAGGCAAGAGAGCCTACCCGCGGACTTATAGGCTTCCCCCACCGAGCCAACATCAGCAAACATGACCCACACTCCACGGAAGTCCCGGGCATCAGGAAGGAGATGTCCAAAGTAGCGAGACTTGCAAAATTTAAAATATAACAAAAAGTGTAAACCAAATCCGCTAAGATACATGTCTCACCTGACAAGTCAGTCTTAGTTTTAGAAAAATTAGAAATTTATGCTGCAAAAATTAAAGATATAATATAGTTATTTAAATCAGTACCTAATGACATCATTAGTTCTGAATAACTTGCCTCAGGTGCACAAAGAAAGAGCTGTTACATTACAGCATTGCTCATGCCATCCTAATTTAAATGTTAGAATAGTAAAAGTAACAAGAGGCCCAGGTGGGTCATGATATGTTACATTGTGCCATGATGGCTATCTTGTCTATCAGATCAGACTGCCTTTAGCAATGCAGAAGCTGCATGTTGCCCTGATGCTCCTGAAAAGTTTCTAAACAGCTCTAACTGATTTTGGATTAAGGTTGAAAAGATGTTTGTGCAGAGTGTAGATGTCTTGATGGAATTTTTTTTTGTAATTCTTAATATGCATGTCACCCTGTCGCCTCCCATCAAGTTTCACATTAATGTGACTTTCGGTTGAGGAGGAAATGTTGTTTGAAGAACTTATGGTGGTCATCTTGGATATCAGAACTGAACAATTTTGCAATTCTGAATGTCCATGTCACCATGGTGCCTCCCATCAAGGTTCAGCTCAATCCAACTTTCAGATCGGGAGATGTTGTTTAAAGAATTTCAAGATGATCATTACTGTGGTAATCTTGGATATGGGGACCATCAAGGATATCGGTAGAGAACTGTTTTAACAATTATGAATCTCCATGCTGCCCCGAAGTCTCCCACCAAGATTCAGCTCAATCACACTCTCAGTTTGGCAGGAGATGTTGTGTGAAGAATTTCAAGATGGCCACCAGCTTGCATATCGGAAGGGAACTATTTTAGCAATTCTGAATCTCCATATTGCCCCGATGCCCCCAATCAAGTTTCAGCTCAATGCAACCCTCAGTTCAAAAGATGCTGTTTGAAGAATATCAAGATGGCCACCCACCATGGCAGCCATCTTGGATATCGGAACAGAACAATTTTAGCATCACAAAAACACGCCTATATAATTTTGACCCCCTTGAACCCCACTTGTATATAGTAAAACTGGGGTTTCTGGGGGTATACCTTATTTTTCTTATTTCTGCTCTAAAATATAGATTATGGGTACTCGTTAGAACCGCCTCGATAAGGCGGTTCTAACGAGTACCCACAATCTATATTTTGAGCAGAAATAAGAAAAATATCACAATTTTTCATCATAAAATTTTCATTTTTTCGGCGATAAAGGTGGCAATGTATTTGTATAGGCGTGTTTTCGTAATGCTATTCTGAATCTCTATGGGGCCCCGATGCTTCCCATCAAGTTGAAGTTTCAGCTCAGTCTAAAAATATGGTTCAGGAGGAGATGTTGTTGAAAGAATTTCGAGATGACCACCATGGTGGCCATCTTTAATTGCAGAACAAAATCATTTTAGCAATTCTGAATCTCCAGATGTCATGCATCAAGATTCAACTCAATCTGACCCTCGCTTTAGGCGAAAATGTTGTTTCAAGAATTACAAGATGGCTGCCATCTTCCATATCAGAATCAAACAATTCCTAAAGTTCTAAATCTCTGTGTTGCCCCAATATCTACCATCATGTTTCAGCTCAATCTTATTTTGGTTTGGTAGATGTCGTTTAAAGAATTTCAAGATGGCCACAATGGTAGCCATCTTGGATATCAAAATGGAAAGATTAAAGCAATTCTGAACCTCTGTGTTGTTCCAGCATCAACTCATTCTGATTTCTGGTTCTAGAGGAGATGTCAAAAAATGTGTAAAGCTTAAGAGAGATGGACAAACAGATGACGAACCTCAGGCCATGGCATATGCTGACCAGGTCAGCTAATAACCTACAGTCAGTGACAACAGCCCTCTCATAATGACAACAGACCCATGTGACACAGTCTATTCTGATATGGTTTCAAAACGGACATTTGAATCAGCAACCAGCAAAAGGTCAGGTAAGCCATTGCATTAGTGAGGTCCTGCTAGAGCTTTTGCCACTTGCAGACAGGCAGAGACCCCTTCAGGTCATGGAGCTAGCTCAAAGGTTTAAAATGCAGGCAAAGTTGAAGAGCATAAATTGAATAATGCTAAGGGCTTTATTTTTTTCTTCTGATTTTTTCTTTATGATTTAAAGGTTTAAGTAAGTATCAGACAAAGATGTCCTATCATTTTAAGGAATAACTACCAGTCAAACTTCAACACCTCGAATACCTTTGGCCGGAGAAAAAAACAACACCTGACCTTCCCGTTGCAGAAATTGGTGTCTCACATTTGACCCGAGCCAGGCTCGAACCCACAGCGGTGAGGGACCTAATGATAAAGAGTCAGAGCTCTTATCCACTAGGCCACGGAGACTTGTCAAATTTGTTCTGGATTGGGGTAGTTTAAACAACTGGGGCCAGTTGTTCAAAGCATCGTTAGCTTAACGAGCTCGTTAGTGGTCATATTGTTAACTCTTCTAGCAAGTACAATATCGTAAATTTTGGTATTTTTGCTGACAAAATGTGAGCAGCTTTTGCGTTCGCAAAAGCTGCTCACATTTTTTCAGCAAAAATTTCAGCTTATTTGCCATATTTAATGATCAAAGTTTTAACGATACGCTAACTAACGATGTCGTTAGTTTTAAACAACTGGGCCCTGATGGTTAATCATAGTGCCAGGTCTAGAGGTCTAATGGTGATGACTGAAGGGTATCTTTTCAAATTTCTGAAAACAAGCCTCATTGTGGCAATTCTTATACGTACACATAAGATAAAATCAGAAAAAAAAACTCTCAACCCTTATCCTGCTTAACATGACAACCCATGCCTTTGCAAACAGTGTAGATCCAGATCAGATGGCTTCTGGAGAAGCCATCTGATCAGGATCCACACTGTTTGTCAAGCATCTTGAACTGAATGAATACATTTCATCAAGTATTTTCATTGGTTGATAGTCAAAAACGAGTGTGGCTCAATTAATCTATTCAGCAGAATAAGGGTTAATTGACCTACGTATATTGAAATCTGAGAAGATTACTCTTGGGCTCAAAAATGAGTTCAAATTAACCATGGTAAATAACCTATATGTGTTCCAGTTATTAACCCTTAAAACACCGAGGGAGAACCATTCCTTCGTGGAGATTGATCATGAAATCTTTTCTACGGTCATTCTCTCCCTTCTGCTGATTCAAGAAGGGCAGTTGTCAGTTTCTGGCGAAAGAATGTGCACTGTACTGGTTAACCGCTTACGTATAAGCCTGCCCAGGAAAAGTGTGGATAAGTAAACTGACCGGCTCAAAAATGACCTAAATAGTGTTGACTGGGTCATTAAACTCCAATACAAACAAACAAACAATAAGACACCGAGAAAACTACATATAAAAATGTTGTCTGCTTTATGCAGACGGCTGAATTTTTTGCAAATATTTTAAAAAATATTATTGCTTACACGCAAACAGTGTGGACTCAAATCCCAAATCAGACTGCTCCTAGAGGAGCCCTGTTTGCAAAAATGACTTTTAAAGTAACCAGCAGACGACAAAGCAGACGACAATAATCATGATTGGCATTTTATGGGTTAAGTTTCACTGTATAATACCTTGATAATTATATGTCCAGGCATAGTTCTGTAGATCTTTGGAAGAGCTGGATGCTATAAACATACAAATAAGGTCTGATGATGTCACAGGCCCATGGTAGGGGTTCAGGGTTCCCCAATCCTTGTCCCAGTCCTCAGGGGATTTCACTAACACATTGCCTTTGGTTGTGCCTATCCATATTCTTGGACTGAAATACGATTTGTAAATTTACTTACAGCAGTAAATCCGTTCTCATTAAAACTGCCTCAATGAGGTGATCCAAAGGAGCACTCACAATCTATGTTTGAAGCAGAAATGAGCACACATCACAATCACACACCTGTGTGCCAAAATGGAATCTGTCGGGGCCAGTTGTTCAAAACTAACGACATCGTTAGTTAACATATCGTTAAAACTTTGATCATTTATTATGGTAAATATGCTAATATTTTTGCTGAAAAAATGTGAGCAGCTTTTGCGGACGCAAAAGCTGCTCACATTTTTTCAGCAAAAATACCAAAATTTTAGATATTGAACTTGCTAGAACAGTTAACAATATGACGACTAACTAGCTTGTTAAGCTAACGATGCTTTGAACAACTGGCCCCAGATCTCCAGAACAAACAGAAATAGCATTTGTAGATGGATATTTTTAACATTTTTTATTTTGACTAGTCCAAGGGGTTGACCTATATCCCAGAGAGAATCAGAGTAGACAAAAAAATGTCTCTCTTGAAAATACACCACAACTTCATTATAACACGATTCATTATAACAGTTTCAAAATGGATCCCAAAATGTATAGATTATATAGAAAAATTACCATAAATGGTAATTTTTTTCTATATAATCTATACTTTTTGTTTGGATATAACACGGTTTCTGTTTTGGACCCCATAAACCGTGTTATAAAGAGGTTGTGGTGTTATGGCATAAATTACTAGCTGTTTCCATCCCTCGTATTCTTGCCCTGCCTGCAGAAAGCTCTTTTGCATAAGAGTTGACCCCTTTATCCGAGGGTCTTAGGTTATTGGCAAGCAAACAGATAATCACAAAGATTATCTCCCTTGCAAATGGCTAAAAATGTCAGTATAAAGAATATAAATCTTACCCTGCCAGAGTCTCAACTGCTGCAGCACAGAAACATTTCTCCAAAATATCAACTGCTTTAACTTCTGCCTTTGAGGTCATGGCATCTTCTGGGAGGTGAAACGAAGTTGTCACCCTTTGACACTCATGTTGGAGGAGCAAAACAACATGGCCACCTTTACTGCCATGGTAGTGGAACATGGCCTTCAAGTCTTCTATGTTATTTTTCACCAGTGTTAACGTGTTAGTTTGATGGAATGTTTTGGTGCTGAAAGGACAGAAAATATTGTAAACAACCAAACCTTTAACCCGTAGCAGGAACTCCAAAATTGGTACCCTGGAAAACAGTGCAGGCCCAGATCAGACGCCGCAGAATGCGGCGTCTCATCAGGGCCTCCACTGTTTGCTAAAAGTTCAGCCATTTTTCAAATCAATTTTGATGAAAACACAAGCTGACACCCCTAAATTTTGAAATGGACTCCTGCTATACATAAGGAGGAAGATTCCATTTGGTACAAAAAGGGTTAAAGAAACAGGAAAAATTGTGGCAGATTATTTTCTATATATTGTTTTCTTTGTTTTTTTATTTATTTTTTTTTTAGAGTAAAAAGAAATATACGCTTTGAAATTTCATGACATGAAACTTCAAGCCATATTTTCTCTCATTAACATCTAAGTAGTGAAACAAGCTTGATGGCAGTGCCCCAGGTAAGCTTAGTTCACCACTCTGATATTATTTTTCTCTCTTTTTTTACAGACTGAAAAACTATATGGCTTGAAATTTCATGTGAATCATCAACAGCCATATCTGAGGCCCAGGCAAAATTAGTTCATCACTCAGATATTGTTAATTTATTTTATACATAGCAGTGAAATCAATGTATATCTGAAACAAATAAAAGTGATAATTTCACAGTGTGAAAATAATAATGATATTTTCACAGTGTGAAAAATAACATGACCGTATTATTTCACAGTAGCAACCTGGACTCCTTTTCTCGCCAAAATTCATGTATGTTATCTATAAAATAATTCTGTAAAATACCTTGAAAAGCACTCTTTGTACTGAAAAAATGCTGTATTCAAAATGGTGATCTGTTTGTGTTTTGAAACTGACAGTTGTGACGTCATAGCCAGTCAAAAATTGTGACGTAAGATCCAATTGTCATTCAGTTTGCTATTGATCCAATTGATCAATTACAGTAAGTGTCCTAAAATATTATAAACTAAACAGAAAATCTGCACAGATGTGCAGGCTGATCTGAGTCTTCATTGGCCACACATGTCTTATTGTAGGTTTTGTCATGCGCTGGCTCAATTAGTATTTCAAGATTTTTTCTGCTTTTGTTGTGCTAAGTGTTGAAAGGTAAAATGGTACATCTCAACTTCATTATTTTGATTTAGTAACTCTAAAATAAAGAAGCTCTGATCCATTAGCCACACACATTTCTGACTTTGAACCAATCAGATCACTTGATATAATTTATTCCTACAAATTCATACATTGAATGTCAAACAGTGTAGAGCCTGATCAGATGGCTTCTTCAGAAGCCATCTGATCTGGATCTACACTGTTTGCAAAGAAAAGGGTTGTCGTGAACAGCAGGATAAGAGCTAAACTTGTTTGTTTGTTTGTTTGATTTAAGGTTTAACGTCCCCGTCAACACTGTAAAGGTCATTTTGGGGGCATTGCTTCCAATTTTGTGGGTTTTTTACCCGACATTGAGATGAAATGACTTCTCAAGCCCTGTGGCCCAATGAAACCAATAGGGTTTATTAGCATGGACGGCCCGCCTGGCACCGCAGTTCCTGGGCAGGCTTAGATCCTCTAAGCGGTTTACCAGTACTAGTGTGCGGGCCAGATTCAGCTCTGCATGGAAGCATCATGCGGCCCATATATTTCTTCAAGCCCCTGTGGGTGGGGGCCGCAGAGCTAAACTTGTACAACATGACCCCTATCTGAGGACGTGTTAAGCCATTTGAAATGAATAGAATCTGTCTTATTTATAGCAAAGTGAATGACAAACAGTGTCCTGATCAGATGGCTTCAACAGAAGCCAGCTGTACTGGAACAACTGTTTGCAAAGTATGGCTTATTGTTGTTCATTGGGATTGGGGTTAAATGAAAAATTAAAATAATTGACCAAACTCAAACGCAAATTATCCATTCAAAGGATAAAGATCATTCTTTTGTTCAACTGCAACAAGTGCATCAGTTGGGATTTGGTTTGGAATTAACAGCCCCGTCAACACTACACCACAACCTCTTTATAACACTATTGATGGGGTCCAAAACAGAAACCATGTTAGTTAAACAACCGTGTTATAATCAAACAAAAATGTATAGATTATATAGAAAAATGACCATTTATGGTCATTTTTCTATTTAATCTATACTTTTTAGGGATCCATCTTGAGACCGTGTTATATCCATAATCGTGTTATAATGAACCTTGTTATAATGAAGTTGTAGTGTATTTAGGTTATGCCAATCTGGTCAGTTTACCACAATTTTCCCAGATAAGCTTATACATAAACTATTAACTGGTACAGTGCATATTTTTGTGCAAGAAACTGAAAACTGCTCCCCTTGGATCAGCAAAACAGAGAATGACTAAATATTTCGTGATCAATATCTCGGAAAGAATGTTGCCAGATCCAGGGAGGGGATCAACCCACGACTGCCTGATCATCAGTCAGATAAACATCCAGCTGAGCCACCAAGGCAAGCCCACCTGCATGGGTAGGTAAACTATAATTGCCCTGTTTTTGCTACAAAGGTTTCCATGCTTTGGAAATGATTTCCATGCTACTGTAGGGGGTCCATATCACTAACTACTGATTACCTGTAGAAGCCTCCGTGGTGTAGTGGTTACGCTTCTCACCTTGTAAACCAGGGATCTCAGGATCGATCCAAGGCTTCTCCAGACTTTTGGATGAGTCTTTAAACAGAGGTCCCACCTCCATATGACCTTAGCTTATGATGTAACACTCAAACTCACTCACTGATTACCTGTATTCATGCAGTGTCCCAGTCTTGTCCAGACACCAAACTGCTTGGTTTACTACACAGACACCAATAATTTTCGCATCTTGCTTCAACTCCTACAACAGAATTTTGTTCTCGTTAACCCTTTCAAACCTGTACATGTCATAACCCACTGTATGCAGGGAAACCCCTAAAGGGGTACCTTGGCATACAGTGCAGGCCCAGATCAGATGCCGCATTCTGTGGCATCTGATCAGGGCCAGCACTATTTGCTAACAGGATTTTCCGTCAAAAATAGAAGAAAAACAAAAAAATAGGCCTAACACCCTTATATGACAAACGGACTTTTCCAACATATAGCAATGGAAGAGTCCACCAGTATAAAATGGGATAATACAGTACCAGAAAAAAATTCTTCAATGCTACATCTGAAATATATATGTACCACTAGAGGTATACTGAGGATAATTTGGCGACATTGTTTTCTACATTTTTCATTAAAACATACACTGCATGTTGTGGGTACTTGTTAGAATCCTTGTTACACCCAATTATCGTGAGCCATGATGTACCACTTTTGCAAACGCAATGTATACTCAACAATCACAGGATTTACCTGTACAAAACCAATAATACAAAAGTGATGACTGATTATTGAGAAAGACGCGTATTTCAATGTCGTACTGCTGGCACAAATAACAAACTTGGATTTAGCATCTGTCTACTTCATTTTGAGGAAAATTCTTAAGGTTCCAAAGCTAACTGCTCGCATGATCCCCCATTTAGTCACCAATGACTAAATGGGGGATCAGCATGTTTTTGATACATGGGTGGGAAAATCATGAAACCTTAACCCTTGTCCTGATGAATACATTAATTCTGCCACACCCATTTCTGACTATCAACCAATCATTTACTTGATATAATGTATTCATTTAATACACAATCAGAATGACAAACAGTGTAGATCCTGATCAGATGGCTTCTTGAGAAGCCATCTGATCTGGATCTACACTGTTTGCAAAGGTAGGGGTTGGTATTGTGGTTCAGTAGGACACGGGCTAGGAGAAATGAAATTCCATATAAAGAAGTCATCCAATTGTTACCAAAATCACAGAATATCACAACTAACCTTTGCAGCTATGAACTTGCTCTTTTTGTTGTACAGGAAGACTTCTACATGATACTGAGAATTTCTTGTCTCGCCCCCAACCTGTGTGGCCATCCATACCTGCGACTGATCCTCCTGGCTCGGTGGGTCTTCTGCAAAATGTAAAATGTCCCTACACATCTCAAATCAACTGATGTTTGAAACTTGGACCATGATGATTCTCAATAAAATCTGTTGACCTTTGGAATTAGATTTCTCAGTCAGCCAAAGGTTCTGTGTTCTTTCTTCCTCAATACTATCAATATCATACTTCATTCCTGCTCAGTAAACTGAGATTTCCTGGGGAAATTGGTACTTCCCAGGGCTTATATTTCCCACTGGGGACTATTGCCCTGCAGGCTGCAGCTATACTGACTTTTTATAAATTAAAAACTTGAATATAGAAATTCAGCTTACAATTTCAGTGCAGAAATATCTTGCTGTTCTCCTGGTTGTCATCTTATGTCTATTTTATTCAATCAAATTGCATTTCCTGATTACAGCATATAAATTGCTCCACATAGAATACTAAGATAAAACTACCCGACAAGCATATCATTTGTGCTTTTCAAAATACATGCATTCACTGTAAACATTAAAAATTTGTAAAGTTCAGGAGATAACTTTCATTTAAGCTACATGCTTACCGTCAAATCCTGTCTTAGCAATGTTGTATGTATACATGTCTCACTTAGCTTCAATAAATATTGTTTAAACCAAATTTGTAAAGTTATTTTTGATGTGTCAGCATTATTTTCAATTGAGGTAACTCTTGACAAATATTTAGAATATCCCCAACTCCAGTTGCAGTTCTGGGAAGATATGCATTGCTGACAACTGCAAACTATGTTAGTGGCATTCTTCCTTGGCAATCATGTATATGTGCACATAAAAACTGCACTGTGTCGAACCAGAGATGCTTCGAAATTTAAAACAGTCAAAGGTGTAATAAATCATCAAGAGAAATGGGAATGTAATATATCATTTTGAAATATATCCCTCAATACTTGTAAATCCAATAACAAAGTCATGCTATGCACTTGTTTGTTTAATGAATTTGTCCGTCTTTTGGGAAATATTTTCTGTATTTCAAACACTAAGTGGATTAACCTGTATTTATTACTGAAAAAAAACAAGAGGGCCCAATGGCCCTATATCGCTCACCTGTGTACCAGAAAATCGTAAGTGTAGGAGACCACTCAACATTGCTACATACTAAATATCTGAGCTCTGGGCCTTATGGCTTTGGAAAAGAAGATTTTTGATTTTTTTTTCCAGTATAAGTCCATAGGTCAATTTTGACCCAAAGGGCATGGTTGGCAGGATTTATGTAGGCGACCATTTTATGTTGCTAAATACTAAAAATCTAAGGTCCGTACTTCATGGTTTCAGAGAAGAAGATTTTTCAAGCTGGTTTTTTTTTTTTTCATTGTAAGTTAATTGGAGTTAAGAAGCCACAGGATTTGGCCAATTCGAACCCCAGGGGCAAGACTCAGGCATAATTCAAGTAGGCAACAACTCCATGTTGCTACATGCTAAATACCTAAGCTCTGGGCCTTATGGTTTCACAGAAGAATATTTTTCAAGTTTTTTTTCCATTTTAATTTTTTTTTTTTTTATTTTAAGTCCATCCATGGTAGCTAATGGGCCATGGGTGCGCCCAATTCTGGCCCAAGGGGCATGATTGGCAGGATTTATGTGGGTGACCTGGGCCCTGTGGTTTCACAGAAAAAGATTTTTTTCCATTTTAAGTTTTTTTTCCATTTTAAGTCCATCCATGGTAGCTAATGGGCCATGGGTGCGCCCAATTCTGGCCCAAGGGGCATGATTGGCAGGATTTATGTGGGTGACCTGGGCCCTGTGGTTTCACAGAAGAAGATTTTTGAAGCTTTTTTCCATTAGGAGTCTATGAGAGCTAAGAGGCCCCGGGGCGTGGCCCATCTGGACCCCAGGGGCATGATTGGCAGGATTTATGTAGGTGACCACTTACTGTTGCTACATGCTAAATGTCTAAGCTCTGGGCCCTGTGGTTTCAGAGAAGAAGATTTTTGAAGCTTTTTTTCCATTAGGAGTCTATGGGAGCTAAGGGGCCCCGGGGCATGGCCCATATGGACCCCAGGGGCATGATTGGCAGGATTTATGTAGATGACCACTTGCCGTTGCTATATGCTAAATATCTAAGCTCTGGGCCCTGTGGTTTCAGAGGAAAAGTTTTTTGAAGCTTTTATCCATTAGGAGTCTATGGGAGCTAAGGGGCCCCGGGGCGTGGCCCATTTGGACCCCAGGGGCATGATTGGCAGGATTTTTGTAGGTAACCCCTTGCCATTGCTACATGCTAAATATCTAAGCTGTGGGCCCTGTGGTTTCAGAGAAGAAGATTTTTGAAGCCTTTTTTTTAATTATGAGTCTATGGGAGCGAAGGGGCCCCGGGGCGTGGCCCATTTGAAACCCAGGGGCATGATTGACAGGAATTATGTAGGTGACCACTGGCTGTTGCTACATGCTAAATATCTAAGCTCTGGGCCCTGTGGTTTCAGATAAGATATGAGAAGGTTTTTGAAGCTTTTTTTCCATTATGAGTCTATGGGAGCTAAGGGGCCCCTGGATGTGGCCGATTTGGACCCCAGGGGCAAGGTTGGCAGGAATTATGTAGGTGACCACTTGCTATCCTACATGCTAAATATCTAAGCTCTGGGCCCTGTGGTTTCAGAGAAAAAGATTTTTGAAGGTTTTTTCCATTATGAGTCTATGGGAGCGAAGGGGCTCCAGGGCATGGCCGATTTGGAACCCAGGGGCATGATTGGCAGGAATTATGTAGGTGACCACTTGCCATTGCTACAAGCTAAATATCTAAGCTCTGGGCCCTGTGGTTTCAGAGAAGACGATTTTTGAAGCTTTTTTTCCCATTATGAGTCTATAGGAGCTAAGGGGCCCCGGGGTGTGGCCAATTTGGACCCCAGGGGCATGATTGGCAGGATTTACATAGGTGACCACTTAACATTGTTACAAGCTAAATATCTAAGCTCTGGGCCCTGTGGTTTCAGAGAAGAAGATTTTTTAAATTTTTCCCATTATAAGTCTATGGGAGCTATATGTTGCCATGGCAACCAGAATTCCAATCTGATCAGCCAGAAAACCTTATGCAACCTTTCCCCCTACCTGATGATGCTTCACATGAAATTTGATCAAGATTGGCCATGTGGTATTAGAGATATACTTATTTGAAATTGTTTACATTGTCATGATGATCATTCTGACAAAGTTTGATGATGATTTGATCAAAACTGTGGCCTCTAGAGTGTTAACAAGAAAAGTTTACACACGCACTCCGCACGACGCACGACGACGCTGGACATCTCACAGTCACAAAAGCTCACCATGACCTTCGGTCCGGTGAGCTAACAAAGCAGATTCAGATTAACCCTGCATCCTATTGTCTGATATGACTGAACTCTGTTAGTCAGTGTCTCTATGCATAATCAGGTTAAAACTTTCTGTCATTTACCTTTACTCCCTCCACCATTTGTAACTGAGCACGTTGATAGGACAACAGCTTGTGTTTCCATGGAAACAGCATCGGCAAGGTGACAGAACTGTGGACAACTAGCTATCATCCTGATTTGTGCTGCTGTAGGTCGACAGATAGGGTCATGTTCCCAACATATGGACATCAAGTCTAAGAAGTGGGAAGGGTAGTTGGCTTCCTGTAACAGATATACAGTAACGAGTTCTAAGTATTGGGACATGCAGGCCTAAGCAAACAGTGCAGACCCAGATCAGACTGTTTCTGAACAGTCTGATCAGGGCCTACATGCTTTGCAAATCCATTGGCACTTTTTGGACTCATTGCTGGATCAGGAAACAGATTTGCTGAAATTTTAGGAGAAATACAGGAAGTCCTCAAGGTGTCCAAAGTTTTAGGATTTTTACCATAAAACTTGACAATATCTACAAAATGACATATATTCCATGTCTATTGGTATACCTAATCCTCTTTTCAGCTCTATTCATTTCTTACACCAGAAACTGACAACTGCCCTTTTTAAATTTTTACTGGAAGAGAACTCTTCTTACACATGTACTAGTATTTATTATATACCCATAAAATGTCCCGTTTACTTTCTACAGAAGTTACCGGTCAATATTTTTCCATATTGCCCGTAGTCAAGTTCATATTGCCCGTAGATAAGCAGTCACATTCACAATAGAACTACTTTCAAATTTGTCCATTTCGATACTAAAAATCGGCAGCCATCTTGTCGTGCGTTTCGACTGAAAGAACGTAAAACAAAACGAATATAGGTAATGACAAAGTGCAAAAAGCGCATTTTATGCTGTCAAATATGACCTACCTGCAATCTGTTTAGATTTTAAACACTTTTTCTAAGAAATCTGGAGTATTTTGAAAGAAATATAACCGACGCTTCGGAAAAAATGGCGTCCTGTGTTGGGAAGCGTCAATGTTTTTAATGACGTCACATCAACCAACGTTAACGTAGTCTTCACTTTGGCGCCGTTAGGCGTGGTTTTTCAACGTGTAGGGAGACACTTAACGACCTTCATTATTTTCCATTTAAAACCACTTAAAGATATATAATCTGATTTTACGATTATTTTTCTATACCAGGCAATCCTGAATTCTAGTAGACAGTTGAATTTTGGGGTATATATAAAAAAGGTTATTGACTTTATATTGAGAAATATTCGGCACTCGTTCATATGGCAAAGACGAACTCGCAAGCTTGTGCGTCCTTCGCCATATGAACTCGTGCCGAATATTTCACAATATAAAGTCAATAACCTATAAATATAACTCAACACTAGCTGTATTATTTAACTCTTCCGGCGCCCTATTCGAATAATTGCGACTGCCTAGCAGAGCGCCCTAGTAGCATTTTTGCGACCTTGAGAACTGATGTGATTTTGCCTTTTAGATAAACTAATTAAGGGAAATAACTAGCTCAAGTATATATAACTCAACACTACTTTAAAATTAGAAACATTTATGGAACAATGATTTTATAGGTTTAATTCTCTGCATGTTGTGTATTTTTTTTTTTCAGCATACAATATTTTGGAATATTTTTCTCTTATTTTTCCCCAAAACAGGATTCTACATTTCATGCAAATTGTCTCCATAGTGTCTATGGAGACAATTTGCATGAGATGTCAAGTCCTGTTTTCTGGAAAAAAATAAGAAAAATATCAAAAATTTGCTGAATTAGTTGATAGAGTAGTAAACGTTAAGAGCTCAAGATGACAAAGAAAATTAAGGAACAAGGAAAACTGAGCGATTTTTTTTTCTTATATTTCTTATTAGGATCAAAATACTGTGTGTGCTTGCAAGACCTGTCTCCTTGATTTGATTCTACCAAGTACCAACAATGTATATTTAAATGGAGAAATAGGGAAAATTATCTTTACATTATCTTCAATACTCCTCTTTAGCTGGAGTCACATGTTCTATGAAAAGGGTAATCCTTTGGAAACAAGGACTACAACACATGACTGAAAACCTTGGAAAGTACATTATGATAAAACACCCGTGTGACATAGTGCACTTTTTCACATCTCCAAAATGGTAGTCTCGCCAGAACCATCTCTGCTCGCTCATACAAGCAGTGAATCAAGAGGAACCTTCAGACAGAAAGCCATATCCCTTGCCCCTCTGAATGGCTGGGCATGCACAGTTAAAATTTGTCGTGACGGAATGCTCGAAGACACAAATTCGCTTGGCATGGCCCAAATGGTAATCCTTTGAAAGCATGTTACTCCCAATAATGATGAAACTGTGCCACACAATATGATAACACACCCGTGCGACATAGTGCATTTTTCCATATCTCCAAAATGGCTACTTTTCTGATGAAAATCTGTGATATTTTTCTAACAAATACTGCAAACATAGGTTATAGGTGCTCCTTAGAACCGCCTCATTGAGGCGGTTCTAACGAGTACCCACAACCTATGTTTTGGAGCAGAAATAAGAAAAATAATGTATACCCCCATACACCCCAGTTTTCTCTATATGAAGTGGGGTATACGGGGGTGTTCATTTCACGGACTTGTTCACGTGATGAACTCTGTGAGATTTTTTTCATATATCTAAAACAGTTATTTTTACATTTATTGTGTTATTGTGGGTGCCTCACTAAGGCAGTTCTAACTAGTACCATCTACCTATGTTTTAGAGCAGAAATAAGAAAAAAATATGCATACCCCTGTAAACCTTAGTTTTCTCTAAAATGGCCTCATATCTCAGTGAGGTTTACAGGGGTTTAATCACATAGACTTATTAACATGATGATAATTGCCCTTACCTCTGAGGTAATATTTGGTCTTCCTCCATTGCAAACATGAACAGCTGGGTTGTTGATATCAGCCAATGGGGCACGGCATGTCAGGAGCTCAAACATAAACATCCCAAATGAAAATATGTCAACCTGAAATAGGTAATTTACATAAAAACACCTATCTGTAAATCTTTTCAGATTTCCAAAGACAAATAAAACTTCCGGCTGGAACATAACAACCAATGTACATATGCTAACTCAGTGCAATTCAAGACATTACCATACTGATCGGAATAGTGCATAAATATACAAAATACAAAGACTGTTATATAGACAAGAGAATAGACACTTTATAATCATTTTTCTCTGCTACATGTAATCTACAATAGGGAATGCCTTGAACATATTTAAAGAAGAAAGGATAATTTTTCTAAACCTGATATCTGTTTGGAGAAGGACTCTGTTTTGGATGAAAGAAAGACTTTCCAGCACTTTTTGAAAATAAAAATAATAATGAGGCAACTTTTAGGATAATTAAAAAAAAAAGCTAAAAAAGAAGTCAGAATTTGTTACAACTTCTTAGATAATTTAGGGTACAAATTAGGATTTTTTTACTTAAAAAAAGTCCTAAAAGATAAGTAGGAATTTGAGGGATGCCCGAAGAGTATTATCAAAACACTTTAGAGTACCTTTTCAGTGTAGATATCCCTCCCAGCATGCACCAAAATCTCAGGTGCAATGAATGGAGGCGTACCACCATATCCTTTAGCACCAGCTGGCATCACAGACCTGCTGATTCCATAGTCCGCTATCTTCACTGTGACTGGCTGCTTGGGGTCACTATCAGAAGACTTTGGGAAATGCCAAACAAGAACATTGTCTGACTTTAAGTCACGGTAGATGATGCTTCTATTGTGAAGATAGTCAAGAGCATCTGCAACCTAACATAAAACATAAAGTCCAGAGCATCTGCAACCTTACATAAAACATAAAGTCCAGAGCATCTGCAACCTTACATAAAACATCAAGTCCAGAGCATCTGCAACCTAACATAAAACGTAAAGTCAAGAGCATATGCAACCTAACATAAAACATAAAGTCCAGAGCATCTGCAACCTAACATAAAACATAAAGTCCAGAGCATCTGCAACCTAACATAGAACATAAAGTCAAGAGCATCTGCAACCTAACATAAAATGTAAAGTCCAGAGCATCTGCAACCTAACATAAAACATAAAGTCCAGAGCATGTGTAACCTAACACAAAACATAAAAGATGTATTTATTTTCTGAGTTGATTTTTAAATGATCTAAAGTTACTACCGTATTGATGCTAAGTATTAGAACAGACAGGCCTAAGCTAACAGTGCAGACCCAGATCAGACTGCTCCTGAATGAGCAGTCTGATCAAGGTCTACACTGTTTGCCATTCCATTTGCATCTTTTGTACTCCTTTCTGGATCATGAAATAAATTTGTTAAAATTTTAGGAGCATTACAGAAAGGCCTCAAGTTGTCCCAATTTTTTGGATTTTTTACGGCAAGCACAATAGCTATACATCGCTGGTGTCTTTGTATCAATCACTTATTTGTACTGATCTAGGAAACCTTTATTTATAGCCATGCTGTACTTGTGTTTGTGATGTCAGAGAGTTATCCATAAAACCTAGAGTGGACAAATGTTTGGTAAGGCAAAAACAGTGTAGACCATGATCAGCCACCACATTGTAACGAAATGGGGCACCTGACCAGGGACTTCGCTGTTTACATAAAATACAAGGAATTTACGAAAAAGTCAAATTCTCCATCCATGGCTATTTTCCTAGCTCGAAGACAACTTGGTCTAGTTGTTCAAAGCATCATTAGATTAACAAACTAGTAAGTGATCATATTGTTAACTGTTCTAGCAAGTACAATATCTAAAATTTTGTTATTTTTTGCTGAAAAAATGTGAGTAAAAAATCACTTGCATAACTGAATTATCATGTCATACTTTGGATTTTTGCAATAGTACGGGATGATTTTGCACATTCTAGCGGTAGCAGAATGTCCCAACAGAAAGGGCAAAAATAAGACCCCTCTTATAAATGAGTATAAGGAAAATACCACATTCGAACCACAGAAAAAGAGCAAATCATGCGAGCATGTATCTTCGGAACCTTTAGGGTCTTATTACCGAATTGCCTGCATGCATATGCAGTCTGATCTGAGTCATTTTGGGTTCAGGGCTGTTTTGTTATTTACATTTTTTTTTCAATGCTCGCATCACCTGAGGATGAAAGTTTTCTTGCTCACTGATTTTTTTTTTAATTCTATAATTTGTGAGCAGGGCAAACAGCATTCTTTGATAATCTGAGCAGGGAGGGAGGTAGAGTGCCTCAACTGTTTGTATTTGAAAAATTATGTGCATTACAAATTTCATTCTCAAGTCAGTTGAGCACAAAAACACCTTTACAGCCAGAGGACCAGGTTATAAAACTTTTTTTCATGCTCAACTCAGCTAAGCTTGACATTTTTCCTGCTTATAAATATTAAAATGCCAACAGTTTTAATATTTATGAGCAGGAAAATACTATTTTCTGCTGATCTGAACAGAAAATGGCATTTTATCTGTATTTTTACTGATATGCATTCAAAACTTCATGCTAAAGAGATTGAGTTGTGCATGATTTTTTTTTTATAACCATGGACCCCCTTGTCGGGTTTGTCACTGCCTGGCTAAATTATTATAGCAAGGGAGTAGATTTTCTGACCTGTATCACAACCTGCTTGATCACAAATACTGGTAACCTCAGCCCTTCTTTGTGTCTCGTCTCTAGCAAGTCCTGTAGGGATCCCATTGGAGCCAGGGCTAGCAGCAGGGCCAGAGGTCTCCTAGAGAACCCCAGCAGGGGCAAGATATGAGGGTGGTGAACAGTCTGAAGTATAGACACCTCCTGGCGGGCAGTAGTGTACGCTTGGCAAACCTTCTCCAGGGCCATCTGGGAAGCTAGCTGTAAAGAAGAAGAAAACAAGAAGGTATTTTTGAGGCCCTGAATCTCGGCTTAAATTTAGTTTGTTCAGATTGTTAAGTAAAGATTTTAACCCATTTTGTACCAGTAACCCTAAACAAGTAATTGCTAAACAGTGCAGGCCCAGATCAGATGCGACAGAAGGCGGCATCTGACCTGGGCCTTCACTAAATGCAATAAATTCAGCTATTTTCCAAATAAGTTTTAAAGATAACACAACCTGTCACCCTTAAATTTTAAAATGGACTCCAGTCATATATAAGGAGTAAGACTCCATTTGGTATCAAAAAGGGTTATTACTCTTCACTGTTTACATATTTGTCTGTACTGTGATCAGGGGTGAAAGGATCATGATTTGTTTTTTGTTTGATTTGAGGTTTAACGTCCCCGTCAACACTGTAAAGGTCATTTTGGAGACGTTGCTTCCAATTTTGTGGGACTTTTACCCGACATTGAGATGAAATGACATCTCAAGCCCTGTCGCCCAATGAAAACAATAGGGTTTATTAGCATGGACGGTCCGCCTCGCACCGCGGTTCCTGGACAGGCTTAGATCCTCTAAGCGGTTTACCAGTACTAGTGTGCGGGCCAGATTCAGCTCTGCGTGGAAGCATCATGCAGCCCATATATTTCTTCAAGCCCCTATGGGCGGGGGCTATAAAGGATCATGAAAATGTACTTAGATCCTACTGAGAGGGCTTGTTATGGAAACCTTGAATCTTCACCAGTTGCATAGCTATCTGTTTGTTTGAATTTGAGATTTAAAGTCCCTGTCAACACTATTCAGGTCATTTTGGAATTGTTGCTTCCAACTTTGTGGGACTTTAACCTAGAATCTGTACCAGTCTACAGGGTTATAAGGATAACTTGTGCTGCCCCTAATTACGCAAATAGTGTGGATCCAGATCAGATGGCTCTGATCTAAATCTACACTGTTTGTCACTGAGTTTGCGAATTTTAATGAATACATTATATCAAGTAATTTGACTAATGGGTGTGACTAAATTAATTCTTTCAACAGGACAAGGGTTAAGCATCAGGAGAGCCATACCTGCCAACTTTTCAAATTTTTCATGGGGGAGATTCTGCGTGTCATGGCATTTTTCGATGGAATAAAGCGCCGTGAATATTTTCCCGAAAATTTCCATGGGGGAGATATTTTTTCAAACTAGTAGACACACTCCAGTTCACTAGTACAATCAGAAAAATTGCATTTTATGTATTATCCAATAAATCACTGGTATAATACTTAAGCTTCAATAATTAACAGTATTTGCAATAACTAAAGATTGTCTGAATATATGATCTGGCTGAAATTAGGTTCTTTTACTCAGAAACAGTTTTCATGCAATTGCAAGGAGTGCTTAATGTCTGATTACCGTATTCAGGTGTGTATTACCCGCATTTGCGTACTACCCGCACCCCCTTTTTTTGCCAAAATCTGGGGGAAAACTGTTATACTGTTGTATTACCCGCATGGAACATTTGCTGAAATTTTGGTGGATGCGTAAGTGAGAAAAAGTAAGAATTTGGCCAGTTTTTGTAGCACACAACGGAACGCGCGATCGTCTTCAAAAGGCGGGAAAATGCATGTGCGTGCGAGTATCACCAGAAAGCATGTATTTTGCATTAAAATGTTGAAAAAACTTTACCTGTTCACCATTGTTATTTATTTATTAACCCACATATGCCCGCGGCCCTTTTTGGGGACATCGGCAAACAGTGCAGTCCCAGATCAGACGCCTCAGAAAGACGCCGCAGACGTTTCTTTTTTGGGACATCGGCAAATAGTGCAGACCCAGATCAGACACCTCAGAAAGACGCCGCAGATGTCTGATTTGGATTTACACTGTTTATTGATTTATAACGGTTCAATTATGACACTATTGTTAATCCCTGTCATATAATTGCCACCCTGCGGTGCGTGTCGATAAGGTGTGAAAATATGGTCAAGTTATGTCTCTAATTTGCGTTTATTCCCCAATCATGAAATTTAATCCGCAATCAGTGTGAAAATTATTTAATTGCTCCTAGGACGAGTTGCTACGACTATTCTCGTGAATGGTTATGTTTTGGCGCCAAATAGCAGACGCTTGGCGAGAAAAGTTGAACTCTTTGTGTTAACACATCTGTATTCTGTTGTTGGTTATTGTCACGGAGCTTACGGAAAGGGCTGTTTTGCTAGCGAGAATACTTTTACCGTTTCCAAACATTTTTTTATGAGACAGATACGCCCAATTAAGATAAAACAATCCACATGTGGGGTTGCTGGGGGTACGATGACGTCATTTACCGATCGCGTGCAGAAAAAAACTAGCGGTGATTTGTGGGCGGCAGTTTGGATGCCGGAAAACTATGATGTTCGCATTGAACTTGCTTGTTTATTTTGTTTAAAATCAGAGATTTAGGAATAATACTCACAAAATCGGGCTTGCTAGTAATAATGATTGTTATATTACTCATGTGTAAGTAAAATTGAGTGGACAATTAAACATTATTTATGTCGGGAATCGTAAAAGGATAGAGCATAACATGAGATGCATCGTATTTTCAGCTGACAAAAGTAAAAATAAAATGGTCCAAAAATAATTCGGGCGGATTACCCGCACCCAGAACTTGGGCCTGTAATTTGAGGGAAAAAACTGCGGGTAATACACGCCCGAATACGGTATACTAACAGCCTTTATTTTGCAAAACAATTGTTTCTGAAGTTTCTGAACACATTCATTACCAAATAACAATACAATTCTTAATTTGAGAGATAAAAACTACGATTTTCGTAGTCACGAAAATATGTGACATCGCTCATTCATAGGTAAATATTTACTTTCATTACATCTGGGAGAGATTAAATAATTGTTCAAACATACTTACATGAAAAGATCAGCAAAGGGCATCCCTGTTCATGCTCATACAGATAGAAAACTGCTGGCAACTTGCATTTGTTTGTGGGTACTGGGTAATGTATCATTGGGTTAAAAATAGTCAATACAGCTAAAAATATACTCAGGGTTTTTCCATCTCCAAAATAGATAGTGAAGAAATCTAGATTTTCCAAATGACTATCCACAAACAATATGGCTGATAAAAATACCAAGCGTGAGGAGGTGGAAAAATCGTGGTTTTGGCCGATTGTGGGGTCAAAATGCATGGAAAAATCGTGAAACTCACTCCTAATGGGTGAAAGTTGGCAGGTATGGAGAGCTTTCTTAGTAATCACAGATCCAACCTTAATGTTAACCATCCAAGACACTGGTATTTCAAACTTGCCATTATCTTATGCCACACTATTATTATACTCTATGTGTATTATAGTGGAACTTCATTTGCTATGGCAACCAGGGCTCGAGAAAATGATGGTACATTGGTCTGAGACCATTTTTTTTTGTGAGCGCAACCAATTTTGACTTAAAAATAACATCTTAAGTTTGGTCTATAATTCTCTCATGTTTGCTTAATATTAAGTATCAGCTTCAAAGTTGTCACAAAATGAAAATTTTGCAAACAAAACAGAAATTTTGTCAATAGGAAAGCCAAGCATGTATTGGAAAACACTTTCAGCAGAAGTTGCTGGATCAGTCCATTATGTAAATAGGTGGAAGTCCAATCAGGCTTTGATCTTTGATCACCATGCCAAAAATTAATTCATAAATGTCCCTCAGATTTGTTCATTCTGATGAGAGGTGAAGTATAGAATGACACTATATTGATCTTCTTTGATATACCAACTGATTGTCCACATGTGAACAATTAAGTACATATATCTTGTGTTGCACAAGATGTTTGGTATTATATTGGTGAATGGTTCATACCAGCTTGTCATGCATAACAATGAAGATGTTTTTTCTGGTCATTGTTTATTTGCTTATTTATAACTGTAAAATATCCAAGACATTTTGATAGCAGGGAGCTGGAGTGCAAGTGTGTCCTTACTTACCCACTACAAAGAAAGGTGTTGAAAATCAGTTTTGCTCAAAATAGAGCAATAGAGCGTAAGGGTAAATATCCAGAATTCTCTTTAGTTTGAGGTGCACTGGTTATATAGGATATCATATACACTGTTGACATCACTGAATATAACAATGTCACTAAATGTCACAGTAATGCCAGCATAAAAAGATAGACATCAGCAATTGAACTGACTGCAGTATTAAAAATCCACATTCAGAGCTGAAAGGAATGTAAGAAAAAAGAGTCTTAACTGGATGTGAGGGTTAAAAAGAAAAATATGGCCCCTTGATGTCTGATAGTGACCCTCAGGACAGATTTTTCTATCACCCCTTACACTCATGTAAGGTTCTTAAAAGGCTGAATCAGACAGTGAAATGTGATGATGTAAACATTAATTATATTTGCCAGCACTAGGCAACAAAAAAATAAAAGATTCCTACTGTTCTCTTTTGTTCTTTATCTTCTTCAGTGTATAGAATCTTTACTGCTACTTTACATATCGGGGATGATTCCTACAAAATACATTACATAACCATATACAGTTGCACTTCAATAACTTAAATAGCTTTGGGACCATGAAAACTGCCAATTTATGACTTCACTAGTCGATTTCTTTGACGTTGGATGGTGTAACGTCATTTTATCGCATCGAAAACGTTAGAAAAGGATATAAATGCATGTGTTTCAGTCAATAATTTTAGCGGGATTTCTTCTAACAATGGTGAAAAGCTGAGAGATTTTGAAGGCAACAACAGCATAATTGCCGATTTTCAGCCTGTTAGAATCGAAATAGATCAGCTCTAGTCTGCGATTTGCTGAGTGATAAATCACAGTTTGTCGGTCATTTGTAAGTAGACAAATGATGCGCGCTACGCACTTGTGATTTGTCTACTTTACAACTGACCTCCAAACTGTGATTTATCACTCAACAAATCACACTTAAAGCTGATCTATTTCTTAAATATATGATAATGAATGAAAAGGTAAAGGAAGTGGAGTAACAATAAGAAATATAAACATGCCCCCACCCACTGCAATGACAGCAGTCTTTACTCAGCTGCTAGCCAGTAATGTTGGATGTTCCAATGGTGAAAGATACACAACACCGTCACCTCACCCAAACACCTAATAAGATGCTGATGACCAATTTCAACCAGTGCTTCAGCTGAAGTGCACGACCCGCCGGATGCTTTTAGCTTTATGAGTGTTACCATATATGGGTACGGCAGTCATATGACCTGGACCTAAACGGTTCACCCAATAAATGCGCCTTATCGTAAGGAGCAAAAATATATCTTATACTTTAGTACTGTAATCTGAATCGTTTGCAGGATAAAATGCATTCTCAATTTTCCAATACAAAAGCATATGTGTCAAAGTTTGACCTAGGCACAAAGAAGGTCAAGGTCAACCCAGGGTCACCATTTTAGCAATTTATGATGGGCCTACGTCCCAGATGCTATTTGCCCAGTGGTTCTGGAGAAGACTATTTTTGAAGGGTTTTTACCATATATGGCTTGGCGGCCATTTTGGTCATGAGACCTGGACCCCATGAGCAAATTTTGGTTTCCCCCATCCCATAGAGGCTCCATATGAAATTTGACTTCAATCGGCCCAACGGTTTCCGAGGAGAAGCAGTTCGAAAATTTTCACATTTTTTGCCTCGGCAATGCTATACTAAATGGAATGTAATATTTCGCAAGTTCATTGGTTAGATCTCGTTGATATCTATCAGTATGCCAAAAAATTATTTAAATATTCCAACAAAAGCATATGTGTCAAAGTTTGACCTAGGCACAAAGAAGGTCAAGGTCAACCCAGGGTCACCATTTTAGCAATTTATGATGGGCCTGCGTCCCAGATGCTATTTATCAAGTTTCGTGGAAATCTGCCCAGTGGTTCTGGAGAAGACTATTTTTGAAGGGTTTTTACCATATATGGCTTGGCGGCCATTTTGGTCATGTGACCTGGACCCCATGAGCAAATTTTGGTTTCCCCCATCCCATAGAGGCTCCATATGAAATTTGACTTCAATCGGCCCAACGGTTTCCTAGGAGAAGCAGTTCGACAATTTTCACATTTTTGGCCTCGGCGAGGCTATACTAAATGGAATGTAATATTTCGCAAGTTCATTGGTTAGATCTCATTGATATCTATCAGTATGCAAAAAATTGTTTAAATATTCAAAGAAAAGCATATGTGTCAAAGTTTGACCTAGGCACAAAGAAGGTCAAGGTCAACCCAGGGTCACCATTTTAGCAATTTATGATGGGCCTACGTCCCAGATGCTATTTATCAAGTTTCGTGGAAATCTGCCCAGTGGTTCTGGAGAAGACTATTTTTGAAGGGTTTTTACCTTATATGGCTTGGCGGCCATTTTGGTCATGTGACCTGGACCCCATGAGCAAATTTTGGTTTCCCCCATCCCATAGAGGCTCCATATGAAATTTGACTTAAATCGGCCCAACGGTTTCCGAGGAGAAGCAGTTCGAAAATTTTCACATTTTTGGCCTCGGCGAGGCTATACTAAATGGAATGTAATATTTCGCAAGTTCATTGGTTAGATCTCATTGATATCTATCAGCATGCCAAAAATTGTTTAAATATTCCAAGCGGTTAAGTCACTATCACCAATTTCACAAACGGGTTACGGACGGACAGACAGACCATATATGGCTTGGCGGCCATTATGGTCATGTGACCTGGACCCCCATGAGCAAATGTTGGTTTCCCCCATCCCATAGAGGCCACATATGAAATTTGACTTCAATCGGCCCAACGGTTTCCGAGGAGAAGCAGTTCGAAAATTTTCACATTTTTCGCCTCGGCGAGGCTATACTAAACGGAATGTAATATTTCGCAAGTTCATTGGTTAGATCTCATCGATATATATCAGTGTGCCAAAATTGTTTAAATATTCCAAGCGGTTAAGTCATTATCACCAATTTTCACAAATGGGTTACGGACGGACAGACAGACAGACGTTCTCACGAATGTATACTTATGTGGCTATTTTTGGCAGGATTGATACTTAAGTGGCTACTTTTAGCCACTGAAAAGAAGTATTTTCGGTGTCTAACGGAATAAATCCCATAGACTTACATTGATTCTGTCCATCTACATAGCCACCTAACTATACATTTGTTGGTGCTGACAGACTGACAGAATGACCGAATGACAGAATGACACGGTGATTTTAGGGCACTCTTAGAAATCAACCGACTTCAGTCGGTCGCTTTTTCTGCGGGTCGTGCAATTATCACTGTTCAATTCTACTACAGTAGAAATTCAATAGCTTGAATATGTTTTGGAACATGAAAAGTGTTCCAAGATAGGAACTGACCATGAAAAGTGTTCCAAGATAGAAACTGATTGAAATAATGATGGCCTATCAGTGCCAGGCCATGGGCATAGTGGATTTAAAGATCATTGCTTTATAAAGAAGAAAGGAATGGTGTTTGTACGCATTAGAATCACCTCATGATGTGATTCTAGGGAGTACAAACATCATTTCTTTTTCATGATAAAATCCTACATACTGGTATATAAATTTATCATATGAAGTCGTTGATAAGCAGTGGATAACGTCGTGTAATAAAAATCGTACGACCACACCTGTAATAACACTTTGGCGGGATTAAGTAACATCATGACGACGTCCATGTCAACAATGCATTTCTTGTAGAAAAATTGTCAAATTAAAAGGCAATAAAATCCAATTTAAAGTAGTCATATGATAAAGAGAATCACACACTCGTGGTCATTTCATATAATATTTATGAAACTCGCCGAAGGCTCGTTTAATAAATATCATATGAAATGACCACTCGTGTAAGATCCTCTATATCTGGAGCTATGGGAAGAATTCTCCAGGGACTCCAGAACAAGTTTGAATTACCCATGGTAAACCAGCCATCCATGTTTTAGTTACTGAAGGGTCACTGTACTCAATTCCTTGACATTTTTATAAACTGTAAAAATAACATACCCTTCTAAGTTCTCCTGCATATACTATACCAAATGCTCCCTTGCCTATCTTCTTGTCCATATGCAGTGTCTCATCATCCACAACAAAGCCGGGGTCAAGGTCATGAAACACCTGAATGAAAATGACAAACATATAAAACAACACAAATTCCACCATAGGTTATGCCATGCTTGAGGGAGACAAATCTGTATTCAGGTACAGAACCTTAGATGCAAGTGTGCACCAAGTATCTTTGCTTTAACACTTATTGTTCTTAACCCTTGTCCTGCTGAATATTCATATATGCCACACCCACTACCGATTATCAACCAATCAGATTACCTGTAGCAAATTATTACAACAAATTCACAATCTGACAGACAAACAATGTAGATCCTGATCAGATGGCTTCTTCAGAAGCCATCTGATCTGGATCTACATTGTTTCAAAGAAAAGGCATATCCGGGCTCAGTAGAACAAGGGTTAAGAAATGTACTTGAACACTAGAGGCAGATGCAAATACCTAAGGTTAGATAACCTACAATTTCATAAAGTCAGTGAACCATAAAATATAGGTCAAGGTTAAATTTGGACGTTTGCATTCAACTTGACATCCAAAGATGCCAAGTTTGCATCAAGATTTATTAATGTAATTACTTTACTTATGGAGAAGCAGACTTAAATATAAGGGCTGATACTAGGGTTGATGCAATATTTCTCAAAGTCAAATGTAGGTCAAAGTCAAATATGGATACTTAAATTTTGTTTGTTTGATTTGAGGTTTAACGACCCAGTCAACACTGTATAGGTCATTTTGGGAAGTTGCTTCCAATTTTGTGGGACTTTAACCCGACATTGAGATGAAATGACATCTCAAGGCCTGTCGTCCAATGAAACCAATAGGGTTTATTATAAGCATGGATGGTCCGACTCACACCGCTTTGCCTGTGCAGGCTTAATCCTCTAAGTGGTTTACCAGTACTCGTGTGCAGTAGGTTTCAGCTCTGCAGCCCATCTTTTTCTTCAAGCCCCGATTGGCAGGGATGTAGATACTTATATTTAAGTTGCCATCCAAAGATGCATGTTGTACCAAGTATCATTAGTGTAGTTATATTTCATAAGAAATGAACCTGAACAATTTGGTTAACACAGGGATTGAGGCAAATGTAGAAGGATTGACAAACAGACTCCTACAAGGGGTCCTCACTGAAGCAGGTGAGACAAAAGTAAGCTAAATATTTTCATAATATGCATCCATCTCATTATAACACTACTGTTCAGGTCCAAAGCAGAAACAGTGTCAGTTAAACAACTGTGTTATATCCAAACAAAAATAAATAGATAATACAGAAAAATGACAAATTTACTGTTTGTTTGATATGAGGTTAAACATCCCCACCAACACTGTAAAGATCATTTTGGAGACGCTGCTTCCAATTTTGTGGGACATTTACCCGACATTGAGATGAAATGACATCTCAAGCCCTGCTGCCAAATGAAACCAATAGGGTTTATAAGCATGGACGGGCCGACTCGCACCTCTTTGCCTGGGCAGGCACAGATCCTCTAAGCGGTTTACCAGTACTCATGTGCGGGTCGGTTTCGGCTCTGTGTGGAAGCATCATGCAGCCCATCTATTTCTTCAAGCCCCGATGGGCGGCGGCCAACAAATTTACTGTCATTTATAAGTGAAAGCTATACATTTTTGGAGTCCATCTTTGAACAGTGTTATATCCAAGAACCTGTAATCCAAGATCAATGCTGTAAGGAGGTTGTGCTGATCCAAGTCTCCATTGAGTCATACATGCTAAAAGAACCTTTTGACTTGGTGCAACCACTAACATGTAATGTGTGATGAAACATTCTGAATGACAATATTACGCCACCGAATAACACCGTATTTACCCTGAGTTTTAGAACACACTTTACCATACTTGTTCTAAATTTATCTACCCTTTTTGTACCAAATAAAATAAAATCTTCCTCCTTATATACAGCAAGAGTCCATTTCACACTTCAGGGGTGTCAGGTTGTGTTTTCTTAAAAATTTATTTGGAAAATGGCTTAACTTTTCACACAAAGTGTAGACCCTGATCAGATGCTGCATTCTGTACCATCTGATCTGGGCCTGCACTGTTTGCCAATTACCCGTTTTGGGGTTTCTGGTACAAAAAGGGTAAATAAGTAGAATTTACTACCCAATGTTGAGTCTAAAAATAGCTGTAAACCGCTACATAATACTTTCATTAAATAAGCATTGGGGTTTAATGGCAGATCAACCCTTGAGGGCCATTTTGTGTTGTCTCTGAGAGAAAGGGAGAAAAGAGATAGAAGAGACAGTGGAGGAGATGAAAGTGAGGGACAGGGGAGAAAGAGAAGAATGGATTGATCATGGAAGTATAGAAACTGAAAATATCACAACATTCCCCCTCTTCCCTCACCTGCCACAAAAACAACAATAGTTGCACACCCCAATGACACAAGATACACAACACCTTCACCTCACCCAACCACCCCCTTTAAAGGGTTAAAAGGTGGTTTTCAATTTTTAAAGATGGACTCCAAAAATGTAAAGAATACAAAACCATAGATGGTCATTTTTTTCTACAAAGTCTATGCATTTTTGTTTAGATATAACACAGTTATCTAACTTACATGATTAATGGATTAGACCCCAATAATAGTGTTATAAAGAGATTGTAATGTATTGTACTAGAAATCAATCTATACTTACCAAATCTGGTGCAACATACAACATCCTGTTGGTTCCATTACAGTTCATAACTTTAGGAGAAACACTGGCATGTTTCATGCAGACTTCGTCGTAACCATCAAACACATTCTGTATACAGTTCTCCACCAGGAAAGTGTATAGAGTTCTTTCTTCCCTTCAATTCAAAATTACACTGGTTAAGGATTATCTTTAACCCTTGTTCTGCTGAATATTTTTAATAGCCATAATCATTTCTGATAATCAGCCAATCAGATTATGTAATATGATGTTTTTGTTCAAATTAACGAACTGAATGATAAACAGTGTAGATCCTGATCAGAAGGCCATCTGATCTGGATCTTCACAGTTTGCAAAGATAGGGGTTGTCATGAACAGCAGGATAAGGGTTAGTCCTTGCTCTGCTTAACATGACAATCCCTACCTTTGCAACCAGTGTTTTGTTTGTTTGTTTGATTTGAGGTTTAACGTCCCTGTCAACACTGTAAAGGTCATTTTGGAGACGTTGCTTCCAATTTTGTGGGACATTTACCCGACACTGAGATGAAATGACATCTCAGGCCCTGTCGCCCAATGAAACCAATAGGGTTTATTAGCATGGGCGGTCCGCTTTGCACCGCAGTTCCTGGACAGGCTTAGATCCTCTAAGCGGCTTACCAGTACTAGTGTGCGGGCCGGATTCAGCTCTGCATGGAAGCATCATGCAGACCATATATTTCTTTTAGCCCCTATGGGCGGGGGCCGTGCAGCCAGTGTAGATCCAGATTAGATGGCTTCACCATCTTATATTAGAAGCCATCTGATCAGGCCATTTATTTAGTGAACTGAATGAAAACTTGTTAAACTGAAATTGTCAATACAACGAGGTTTGTAGTTATATCAAGTATCTTTATAAAGAGGGTTAGATGTGTAATCTTTTTCTTTGTAAAGTGAAACCTCGATGACCATAAACTCATTGATGCATCATATACCATCGCTGATTTGAACCCATTTTCTAGCCCCTATAAAATTTTTCACATAGATCCTAGTAACAAACATTTGGGCCAGTGGATGCCAAAATCTACAATGTAGCCTGAGCAGCCAGTTAAGACTGAGATAAGCCTGTGCATTGGCACAGTCTGATCAGAGTCATTGCTGATTACATGAACCTATTTTAGCCTCTGGGCTATTTAAAGGGACATAACAGCATAAAGGGTCATAGTTTGGTTTTAGTTTATACTAATTTAATTTAGTTCAATTGCGATGAAAGCTTCAAGCTTATTTGAATCACTCTTGAACACTCCTTCAGGATGTTATCACGCATGCAAGACAGAGGCGTATGGTTATAGCTACAGATATGGTTGGTATTTTGTGATACATGAAATAGTTTTTGTCAATTCTCGATAAAACCCTATGTTGTGGGTATCCATTAGAACTGCCTCATCGAGGCAGTTCTAATGAATACCCACAACATAGGTTTATATGGAGAAATAAGGAAAACTTTTCTCCAATTATCACAAAATATCAACCTAATCTGTTGCTAAGGAGGGTGGATGTACAGGCTGATCTGAGTCTTTGCCGGTTGCACCAGTCTTATCAAATGTTTTGTGGTGCACTAGCTCATTTATTTTTTTTCTATTTTATCTTGAAGTGACATGATGCATGTACTCATTTAAATTCACCTTATTTGCATTATCTGCTGGTTCCTAGTCTGAAGATTATCAGCAGTGTTGGGAAAACTGGTAACCAGACCCCCCTGACCTTTTAAGGTCAGGGGGGTCTGGTTACCTGTTTTTCCAATATTGATAAAGTGTAAGCTGGGAGCCAGCAAATAATGCAAAAATGGCAAATAGCCTCACAGCCTCATTAGAGAAGGATAGATGCAAATACTAATAGACTGTCATACATATGCACAAATATATGAAACTCAGGTGATAAAAACTAACCATGTGAAGAAGCTGTTTGAGTCAAATTTTGTGGGACTTTTACCAGATAGGAGATGAAATGCCAAAGAAACTGCTAGGGTTTAAGGTACAGTTCCACTTATACCACTTTTCCTGGCCAGGCTTAGACCTTCTATGTGGTTTACCAGTGCTCAAAAGTTTGCTTGGTTTCAGCTCTGCACGGAAGCACAATGTAGCCCAGTCTATTTCTCCAGGCCCTGATGGGTTGGGGCCATCAAGACAAAGGGATTTATTTCAAAGATTGCCAATATAGTTCACCTTACTTCTAATAGAAGCTGTGTCCGCAACATACTTTAGTGGAGATTGATAACAAAACATTTTCTACGGTCATTCTCTCCCTTCTGCTCATTCAATAAGGGGCAGTTGTCTGTTTTGGTGAAAGAATGGCCATTGTACTGGTTAACTGCTTATGCATAAGACTGCTCAGGAACAAGTGTGGCTGTGTAAACTGACCAGCTTGATATGATCCAAATAGTGTTGACTGGGCTATTAAACTCCAGACCAAACAAACAAATTCCAAACTGATGTCTGCTTTGATGTCTAGTGTTGACTGGGCTATTAAACTCAAGACCAAACAAACAAATTCCAAACTGATGTCTGCTTTGATGTCTGCTGGCTACTTTGAAAGTCATTGTTGCAAACAGTGTGGATCCAGATCAGACTGCTCCTCTAGGAGCAGTCTGGTCAGGGTCCACACTATTCGCCTGTGTGCAAAAAAAAAATTTGAAAAGATTGCATGAGTATTCACCATATTTACATTATTTGCTGGCTCCCAGCTTGCACACTGTCAATATTGGAAATTTGTTTGTTTGATTTGAGGTTTAACGTCCCAGTCAACGCTGTAAAGGTCAATATGGAGACGTTGTTTCCAATTTTGTGGGACTTTTACCCGAAGAACAGGTAACCAGACCCCCCTGACCTTTCAAGGTCAGGGGGGTCTGGTTACCTGTTTTTCCAACACTGATAACCTTCAGACTAGGAACCAGCAAATAAGGTGAATGCAGCAGACAGCATAAACGGACATTTTCATACACAGGTTTTCTTGGCATCTTTAGGCTTAACACTACAGCAGCTTCAGAAAAAGAAGCATAATAAGAGTAGTAAAGGGTTTCTTGTTAGAATTATATGGTGTGGGTACTTGATAGAATCCCCTAAATGAGGCAACTCAGTGGGGCGATTCTAACAAGTACCCACAACAAACATTTTTATGGAAACTAAAGAAACAATATCCCTTAACCCATTGCATGTGGGAAAACCCCTAAAGGGGTACCTTGGCAAACAGTGCAGGCATGCTGCATCTGATCAGGGCCTGCACTATTTGCTAACGAAAGTTTCCGTCAAAAATAGAATAAAATAAAAAAATAGGCCTACCACCCCTTATATGATAAATGGACTTGTCCAACATATAGCAGTGGAAAAGTCCACTAGCATACAATGGGTTAATTATCTTGTTACACCTCCTAACTGAAGCTATGATTACTTAATGAACTAAGGACAATATCTCTCCAAAGCATATTAAGTTTAACCTTTTTGAACTGGCTCCCTGTTCACTATCGTGGTTACCGGTATCAGGCAATGGTGCAGTGGTACCCAAACTGAGTCTTCCTGACTTAGTTGTGTGTGTATACAAAACTTCCCATGACCCTGGATTTTCTTCCTGAAATGTGCTTTCTTCTTGTAAACACTGGGGGCAAGGAATGACTCTAGTAACTAAGTACCGGCCTATACAGTTCTGAATAAACCTTGCTTCCCCAATCTCTGGGTACCAGTCTTGCAACAAACTATCAATATGGTCCACGATTTTTGACAAAATTTCTGCCTGTGCTGTTTCATCAGCAAAAATGTCTTTTGAATCCATAGACTGAAAACTTTGATTCTGACACGACTGATGAGCCCCGAAATAGAAAGTGATTTTATTAGCCTGGAATGAAATTTCTAAGATCACACTGTCTTTTATTTCTAGATCTGCCCAGTCATTATCAAAATGACATTTCATTGCTAAGTTATCCACATCATAATTGCACATTCCCTGTGAGTAGCCGGTTCCTGTTCGAACCTCCTTCACTTGTAAAATTACATTTCCATGAAATACCAACTCGAAACCAGTCTGCCAGCATCTCCAAACTGTTTTATCTTTCCTTATATCAGGACACTTTTCTAAAAGCTCTGAGGAAAAGGGATACATTTCTGCTGCTGGCTTCAAAAATGTCTCATCATTTAGTATCCTTGTTATAAGTCTCGGCCAAAATCCACTTGGAAAATACGTCATGAGATACAATCTTGTTGAAGAAAAGATTGGATTTTTTTCTGCCTTGCTTCCAATAATGTACAAGTCCCCTTCTTTCCCAGTGGGCAACTCTTGGAAAAATGTTGAAATGCCAATACTGTAAACTGAGCCCATAGAGCCTGACCTAGAGGGAATTCCATCCTCGTGTCTCTTAACTGGTATCTGAAAGAAAGCATAATCAGTAGCCCTTTTTCTGATGTTATCGCTGACCAAGTGGTTATCACTGAACAATAATGTCAATCACAACAATTGCTGTCTGTTTTGTCATCTGCGTCATTGTTGATAACATTGTGGAACCAGATCAGACTGCTCCTCAAGGAGCAGTCTGATCAGGGTCCACACTGTTTGCCTGTATGCAAAAATATGTTTGAAAAGTTTGCAAGATGTTTCAGCAGATGACATAAACAGAAAACATTTTTTTAAGATGCAGTTTTATCTGCAGTTTAAGGGTTAAACTGAATGTTTACCGCAGAAATCCTAAGAGTTTGGACACCTTGAGGACTTGCTGTAATTCTCCTAAAAATTTAACAAATATGTTTCACAGTCCAGCATGGTTTCCAAAAGGTGCAGACAGAATTGCAAACAGTGTAGGCCCTGATCAGACTGCTCCTTCAGGAGCAGTCTGATGAAGGAGCAGTCTGACATGGGTCTGCAATCTTTATTTGGGCCTTTTTGTTCTACTACTTATGGTCCTCATTACAAAAACATGCCTATTCAAATTTTACTGCCAAAAAATTCAAAATTTTCCGATAAAAAATCTGCTATTTTTTATATTTTCATACAAAACATAGATTATGGGCACTCGTTAGAACCACCTTTGTGAGGCGATTCTAACGAGTACCCACAATCTATGGTTTTGCATACTCCCATTAACCCCAGGTTTACCATACTAAAGTGGGGTTTAAAAGGGTCAAAGTTATATAGGCACGTTTACATGATGATTACAGTATTAGCCTTAAACCTTTATTGGCCAACAGAAACATCTGCCCAACAGCTTTGGACTGCTTCAGTAACAAAACATGGTATGCCATATCTATCTTATTCAGTGAGTTTTACATCAAATTCCATACAGTAAGTAACCAATGAAGACCCTGATCAGATCAGATGCCATATTCTATGGCATCTGATCAGGGTCTTCAATGATTGCAAATGTCCCATAACGTAATGATCCTAAGCAAACAGTTAGGCCTAAGCAAACAGTGCAGAACCAGATCAGACTGCTCCTTTAGGAGCAGTCTGATCTCAGTCTACACTGTTTGCCATTCAGTCTGCACATTTTGGACTCCTGAAACAAATTGTTAAAATTTTTGGAGAATTACAGCAAGTCCTCAAGGTGTCCGAATTATTAGGATTTTTATTGTATATGGGTTGATAAAGACGGCAATGAAAATAAAGACCCACTAGTACTGTAAAATGTGTCTCAATACAATATCAGTGGACGTCTATGTTTGGGACAAATATTTTCAGCCAACATTCTGACACAATTGACACCCTCCCCCACCCACAGTACTGTCAGTGCTTTGATTTTCACACTGTAGGTCAAAAAGGACATTTAGATAAGAAACAATAATTCCACCAAAGATTATGTAACACTATGGAGGGCCAAATCTGACCTCAACATGAGGGTCCATGCTAGCGCCAAAGCCAGGGTTGATGTAAATAATAACAGCTTGATGAACAAATGAACAAATGGATGGACGGAAAACCAGATACTTATATAATGCCATGCTAATAATAGTTTATTTGGAGTTTAATGGCCCAGTGAATACTGTTTATGTCAAACTGAGGCGGTCAGTTTACCTTACCACACTTTACCTGTACAGACTTATATGTAAGCTGTTGACCAGTGTGGTGCACATTCTTTTGCCTGAAATTGACAACTACCCTTCTTGAATCAGCTGAAGAGAAAGAGTGACCATAGAAAAGATTTCAAGATAAAAACATGATCATTCTCCACAAAAGAATGCATGTTGCTGACCACCTGGCAGGTTATAAGAATCTTATATGGGTGTGAGGGGTGGATTGATAAATCCGTCCCGAGGGACACTGTCCGGCATCACGAGGCTTGCCGAGTGATGCCGGACAGTGATCCCGAGGGACGGATTTTTCTATCCACCCCTCACACCCATATTGGATTCTTTTTCTTGCATACCTTCCATTTCTATTGCGAATTTTTAATGCTGCTGTCACTTCGGTTACCGCCATTTTGTGATGACACAACAGGAATGTTTAGTGACGTCACGCATGACAACGCCGCGCATGAGGTTGTAATCAACCAGTGCATTTATCAAACACGCGATTATATTCGATTTGGGGTCGGAACACCAGGGTCAGAACATAAATTTCTATCCCAGGGTAAAATCACGGATTACCTTGTCTGGTGTGCAAGAATATCTAATCTGTGACCTCTTGATCACCAGTCAGACATGCATCCAACTGGTCTGCCAAGACCAGCAACCAATCAAATAACCAAGACCAGCAACCAACCAAATAACTTGATGTAATTTATTCTTGTGAATTCACCAAATGAATGATAAACAGTGAATATTTCAGATGGCTTCTTCAGAAGCCATCTGATCTGGATCTACACTGTTTGCAAAGGGAGAGCATATCCTGGTTCAGCATAACAAGGGATAACATAACTGTGAAAGGTCCATGTCACTGAATGCGCCTCATCATAAAGAACAAGAGTATATATGGTTTATGGGTGGGGATCTTAACCGTTTCCGAGATATTAAGCATTTAATGCAAAAAAGGGGGTGGGGCATGCCCCCTGGGACCCCCGGGTCCAAAGGTTCATGTCACTTAATGCGCCTTATGATCAGGAACAAGAATATATATGGTTCATGGATAGAGATCTTAACCGTTTCCGAGATATTAAGCATTTTGTGCAAAAAAAAGGGGTGGGGCATGCCCCCCCCCCCCGGACCCCTGGTACCCCATGGTCCAAAAGTCCATGTCACTGAATGGGCCTCATTATAAGGAACAAGAGTATATATGGTTTATGGGTCGGGATCTTAACCGTTTCCGAGATATTAAGCATTTTGTGCAAAATAGGGGTGGGGCATGCCCCCCCCCCCGGGAACCCCGGTACCCAAAGTTCCATGTCACTGAATGCGCCTTATCATAAGGAACAAGAATATATATGGTTTATGGGTGGGAATCTTAACCGTTTCCGAGATATTAAGCATTTTGTGCAAAGAAGGGGGTGGGGCATGCCCCCCCGGGGGGCCCCAGGGTCCCAAAATCCATGTCACTTAATGCGCCTCATCATAAGGAATAAGAATATATATGGTTTAGTGGCATTATTTGTAACAGTTTGCAAGATATCAGACATTTCTACTTTTTCCCATACAAATGCCAATGTTACCAAATTTAACCTTGGCGTAAAATAGGTCAAGGTCATCCCAGGGACACCATTTATGCAATTTATGATGGGCCCATGTCCCAGGTGCTACATGCCAAGTTTCATGCAAATCGGCCCAGTGGTTTCGGAGGAGAAGATTTTCGAAGGGTTTTTACCATATATGGGCATGGCGGCCATCTTGGTCATGTGACCTAGACCAAAAATGCAAACTTTCGTTCCCCCACCCCATGGAGCCTCCACATGAAATTTGACTACAATCGGCCCAGCGGTTCCGGAGGAGAAGACGTTTGAAAATGTGAACACACACACACACACACACAGAATTTTTGCCTGGCCATACTATCAGCTCACCAATGAGCCTTCGGCTCAGGTGAGCTAACAAATGAACAAATGGATGGATGGAAAACCAGATACTTATATAATGCCATGCTAATAGTAGTTTATTTGGAGTTTAATGGCCCAGTGAATACTGTTTATGTCAAACTGAGGCGGTCAGTTTACCTTACCACACTTTACCTGTACAGACTTATATGTAAGCTGTTGACCAGTGTGGTGCACATTCTTTTGCCTGAAATTGACAACTACCCTTCTTGAATCAGCTGAAGAGAAAGAGTGACCATAGAAAAGATTTCAAGATAAAAACATGATCATTCTCCACAAAAGAATGCATGTTGCTGACCACCTGGCAGGTTATAAGAATCTTATATGGGTGTGAGGGGTGGATTGATAAATCCGTCCCGAGGGACACTGTCCGGCATTACGAGGCTTGCCGAGTGATGCCGGACAGTGATCCCGAGGGACGGATTTTTCTATCCACCCCTCACACCCATATTGGATTCTTTTTCTTGCATACCTTCCATTTCTATTGCGAATTTTTAATGCTGCTGTCACTTCGGTTACCGACGTCCGCCATTTTGTGATGACACAACAGGAATGTTTAGTGACGTCACGCATGACGACGCCGCGCATGAGGTTGTAATCAACCAGTGCATTTATCAAACACGCGATTATATTCGATTTGGGGTCGGAACACCAGGGTCAGAACATAAATTTCTATCCCAGGGTAAAATCACAGATTTCCTTGTCTGGTGTGCAAGAATATCTAATCTGTGACCTCTTGATCACCAGTCAGACATGCATCCAACTGATCTGCTAAGACCAGCAACCAATCAAATAACCAAGACCAGCAACCAATCAAATAACTTGATGTAATTTATTCTTGTGAATTCACCAAATGAATGATAAACAGTGAATATTTCAGATGGCTTCTTCAGAAGCCATCTGATCTGGATCTACACTGTTTGCAAAGGGAGAGCATATCCTAGTTCAGCATAACAAGGGATAACATAACTGTGAATGATGCCATGACGACCAAAGTACACACATCAAAAATATATGCTTTAAAGTACCTCCTTCATCATGGTGGGCTCCAGGTTTCTGTCTGTCGGGAGCAGTGAGGGTAAGATAAGGTGGTCTTTATCAAACTGCAGGGCTACTTCAAACTTGTTCAACAGGCTCAAGATAAACTTGCTGATCCGTGATGAGTTTTTGTACAGACTATCCAGGTGGGCAATCTTCATCACACCTAAAACAAGACAAAATCGGGAAATATTAAGAAAACATGCCTATACAAATGCATTGCAAACTGTAGCTCCAAAAAACAAAATTTTTAGCTGAAAAATTTTGATATTTTTCTTATTTCTTTTCAAAATATAGATTGTGGGTACACGTTAGAACCGCCTCATCGAGGCAGTTCTAACAAGTACCCACAATCTATATTTCAGAGCAGAAATAAGAAAAATAAGGTTTACCCCTGTAAATCCCAGTTTTACTTTATAAAAATGGGGTTTGATGGGGTCAAAATTATATACGAGTGTTTGATTAATGATACTCCCTTAAAGGGAAATGAATACATCAGTAATATTTTCTGTCATTTTTACAATGGAGACAACTTTTGGTACTTCCTGTTCCCTAAATTGCGCAACTAAGTCACCTGAAAAGGGGTCTACTTCTAAAGGAAAGAATTTGCTCCTCAGAAGACCCCAATTGAGAGGGAAAACAAAACTACTTTTGAAAAAGTTGATGCCTCTGAAAATGTGTAGATAAAGATGAAATGTCAACATTTTTCAACATCCAGATTGTAATGAAGGCAGAAGGCAAAGATAAAATTCTATTAAGAAGTTTAGGGACAACCAAATTGAATGTCTTCATGGCATCATGAACTATGAAAATTTAAATTTTAATATTCACACATTTTTTTTTTATCATTCATTGAATTACAATCCAACCCGTATTCAACAAGCACCTCAGGGATAATGAAAATGTGATTGCCTAAGACAGGTGCTTGCTAAATACAGGTGCATTTAAACGAATTTGCCTTTTTAGGAATTAACTGCAGGCTTGCTCTAAAGTGGTTACATGCTTAATAGAGACGGCCACAATGACAGGTTTTGCTGAATTTATTCTTGCACACAAGATCCTGGATTTAACACTGGGATAAAAATCCTTCCCAGAGTTGAATAAACAAAAAGAATGATCACGCCTGATGTACACTGGTTGTGTAGGATGTCATGTATGCGGTAACAGGACACTTCGGCCCCAAACCACCTCGGCCCCTAGACACCTCGGCCCCAAAACCACCTCGGCCCCACATAAAATTGAAACCCTAGACGGGTCGGCCCTTGGACACCTCGGCCCCTAGACACGTCGGCCCCATATACCAAGACACTTCGGCCCCACTTTGCTTTTCACGGGGCTTCCACTTAAATAGGAGATCAGGTTGGATGCCCGTCAAACGACTAGGTAGGAATACAATTCCTCCTATGGTGCCTTCCTTCACGTAGGTTGCGATAATGACATGTATACATGGCGACTCAGAATGACCCACTTACGGCCCCACAGAATATGACATCCTACGTGGAGGAGGCTTAGCTAGGGGCACCACATTTTCCTAACTTTAACAAAAAATGCAGAAAGGGGATTGACCTACTTCCACATCCTCCGCGATAGAGGTCACCCACTAACTAAAATAAACACAAACTTGGGCCCGAGACGGCGGAGGCCATCGCACTATACTATATGTTGTATGTACAGAATAAACAAAAATCACAAAATATAATCTACAAGCACAACCTTGCAGGTACAAAAACTGTCCTACCCAGCAATAGAGAGCGGGTGGGCTTGCCCCAAAACGGACAACACCATCTTTAAAGCATAAGAAAAACAAACATGACAGGTCCGTGGCGGGGCGAGCACATCCGCCCGCATATATACTCAATAAGCTGGGGGCACAGACCAAATAATGTAAAAATGTACATACGTTACAAAAATATGCAAAAATCAAACAAAAAAATAAAAAAACAAAATACCAATATCAAAATTGATACAAAAGCGTAGACGACATCCATAGACATGGTGCTGGCGTGAGGGTGTAGATGCGGCTGAAGCTACAAGCTAGAAGAAAGAAATGGATGGACTCTACAATTTTGTGGTGCAAATAAGCACCACAAAATGGCTAAAAACTTTGTCTCGAATCCCCTGATTGGGTATAAGGTGCATAACACGTAGCATGGAAACGTGTATAGCAATCTTTAGAAACGTCTTCCAAATCGCAATGAAACTTTCAAACAAAATTAACTGCTAAATGATCCCCTTTATGATAAGGTCAAACTCGGAGCCTACCCTGTTACACAAAACAACCCACACCCCTTTGCGGCAAACCGCAAAAACCCAAGGCACAGCACTGCTATAACTTAAACGCAGGCAATCACGTAGCCAAACCTTTAGAATGGAGTTCCAAATTACTACAACTAAACTATGTTGCACCAAAACAAAGGCTCACATTGGAACTGTGCAACACATCCACAGCCCTTGAAAAATGAAGCACGCCTAGCCCAGAAACTCCAATCAATAAAGATGCCCTTTAGCGACAGGACACATGCACTCCTGAAGCAAACAGGAAGACAAAATATAAGCCCCACCGAGACCTGGAAAGGTCACGGCACCGTTTCACAAACCTCTCAGGACGGAGCTCGGCGATTGGCTACAGGGTAAGGGGATGCCCGTGGGCTCGGAGACACCTGAGACGTGAGACGACAAACATGAGACGGACGGGGCTGGAGCCGAGCGATGGTCTCCCTGTTCACCGGCAACGGGGAATGGGGGTACCACCGAACGGCTACGGTGTAGTGCCAGCATGGATTCGTTCCCTGGGACCCCACCAGCTGACGACCCGCGACACGGGGAAACTGGAAAACAACAATGCCCGATGAGGTTTTTTTTTATTATTTTTATTTGCTGATTTGATTATTTTGATATATTTGAACCTATAATATATATATTTATTATATATTATAACGTTACCAAATAGAAAATCTATATGTCCATTTACAGTGTTTAAGAAGAATGGAAGACACACTTGAAAATTCCCCTCTTTTATTTAGATGTATAATTCTAATTGTATTGCGGCATGCTTTAGCGCAGGCTCTTTTTTTCTACATTTCTGCTCTTGATCATCTATAGGCTTTTTTATTATCCGAAATAATTCCACACCGCTAAAATACTTTTTAAATTAATTTCAATAAGAACATGATACCTAATTATCCTAACTTCTTGGATGGCAATCTGGATTGATCGGTGGATGGGGCCGTAAAACCAATAAAAAAATCATTCCTCCGTTTTGTTTATCATGGTGATGATGAGGGATAATCTTATATTTGTTAACAAATTTATATATTTATTTATTAATTTATTTATTTTTGGCCTCGGTAGCTAAGTCGGATGCGCGTCTGACTGGTGATCAGGAGGATGTGAGTTCGATACCAACCGGGGTCGGCAACTTTATTTCGTGGAGATTGATTATGATATCTTTTCTAAGGTAATTCTCTCCCTTCTGCTGATTCAAGAAGGGTGGTTGTCATTTCTGGCGAAAGAAATATGCACTGTATTGGTTAACTGCTTACGTATAAGCCTGCCCAGGATAAGTGTGGATAGTTAAACTGACCCGCTCGAAAATGAACTAAAAGTGTTGACGGGACCGTTAAACTCCAATACAAACAAATAATTTATTTATTTTAGAACTATCCTCGTAAGTAAACCAATTAATATAATGTATGCATGCAATTCAAAAACTGCATGAAAAATGGTGCAGATCCAGTTCAGAGGGTAGAAGCAATCTGGTCAGGATCTACAATGTTTGCAAGCTTAAGGATTATCGTGTTCAGCGGGGTAAGGATTAATGAATTTCAGGTTAGTACACTATCTAGCAAAAAGTTTTACCAGAACAATTAATTATTGACTTAAATTAGTAAAGTGTGACCTCAGTAAACAACCAGGCGTTACTAATCCCCTTTTCCCCCAATAAAGAGATCCCTGATGATAAACAGATTATTGTTATCAATTTTCACACATTTGATTGTCATTCTAGCTCATATTAAAGGCGGACAGTAACGAGTATATTGTATACTTTATTTATTTATTTATTCATTTATTTATTACTCATTTCTGACTATCAGCCACTCAAATAACTTGATACATGTGTACTATATACATGTATATATTAGTGGATAAATTGTAGAAAAGTCTCATTAACTATCAGTATCAAATATTCACAATTAGAACAACCCGCTAAACCGCTGACTCAAAGTCAACGTCACGGTTGAAGGCGGCGAGGCATTAGCTGTGCTTAAGAGTGTAGTCCAAGTTAACCTGAAAATGTTGTGTATGCGTATATATTTATTATAAACGTCTCAATGGTTATTTTTTTTTATTATTATTTGAGACGGTTCAAACCAGTACACACAACCTGTGTCTTGGAGCAGAAATAAGAATTACGAAAACATGCCTGTACAAATGCATTGTAACTTTTACCGCCGAAAAAAGGAACATTATAAGAGGAAACATTGTGATATTTTATTATTTCTGCTCAAATAAGAAAAATAAGGTTTACCCCTGTAAACCCCAATTTTACCATATAAAAGTGGGGTTCAAGGGGGTCAAAATTACACATTACGAAAACACGCCTAAACAAATACATCGAAAACTTTACCGCCGAAAAACAAAACTTTTAAGATGAAAACTTGTGATATTTTTCTTGTCAGGTTGTGGGTACTCGTTAGAAGCGCCCCATCGAGGCGGTTCTAATGAGTACCCATAATCTATATTTTAGAACAGAAATACGAAAAATAAGGTTTACCCCTGTATACCCCAGTTTTACTATATAAAAGTGGGGTTCAAGGGGGTCAAAATTATATAGGCGTGTTTTCGTGATGAAGGTGTGTCTTCGTGATGTAAATAATGTATGCCCCTATGAGCCTCACTTTTCCCCATATAAACTGGGGTTGAGCGGGGTCTTCATTACACGGGGTTGTTAACATGATGTTGTTTTTTTTTTGTTAGATTTGACATTTAACGCCCCAATCAACACTATCTCGGTCATTTTGGAGACGTTGCCTTCAATTTTGTGGGAATTTTACCCGACATTGATATGAAATGATATCTCAAGCCCTGCAGCCCGATGAAACCAATAAGGTTTATAAGTATGAACGGTCCGACTCGCACCGCTTTTCCTGGCCATGCAGGCTTAAAACCTCAAAGAGGTTTACCTGTACTCATATGACTTGACTTGATAGATTTTGTAAGGTAACCGGGCGCTAAAAGCACATAGGGGCTACCCCCATCTCGCTAAATGGGACTAGTTTATGAACTGCTCTTCCAAGGGCCTCCAATGTGCTGGCACTTGTCAATTCGACAGGTGTCAGCTGACCAATGGGAATATACTGAACTCTTAATCGGAGGACGGCACAAATCGCACCCAAGGTACAGCGTTTGTCCTAAGAAACACAGTTCTATAGCGATTTTAGAATTTTGAGTGCAGGAATCAGACCAAAGACGGGCTCCAGTATGTGATGACGTGTTGCCAATTTCGACTGCCAAATGTGTCAGAGCACAGCCCTGTTTTCGAATGTCTGGCCGAGGAAAAAAGCTAACATACATTATCAGTTCTGGCTTCCATTATTCTCTGCCTCCACCCCTGACATGGCAAAGAAAACGCCTTCGGTCACGATGCTTGTTAAAGGGTGATAACGCATGAAATTTTTGAATTTTGAACAGGCATCTAAAGTGAGCCAGGATGGGTGACTAATAGACCAGCCAATTCCGGCTATTGCAAAAAGTCCTAGTACCCGTGCTCTCATCACGGAGACCTGCCTATGCAAGTGGGGTTCAAAATTGGACAGGTGTGTCTTCGTGATGTGTTTGGAGGTATGTGTTTGTTTGGGAAAGGCAGTGATGAGGCTAATCAGCCGTTTTGCAATCCCGCTAATTTTTATTTTTGAATGGTCTTCCAAAAGGCATTTTTAAGGGACTTCCTGTTTCCAAATACCTAGCAAATGGTGGATATTGCCGTTGCCCCGCCTATAAAGGTATTTAGCGTGTGACCTGTCCCCGTTTGTATGCTCTGTTCTGGCAGTATTTATGCCTTCGCTTTGCCTACTTCAGGGGATTACATTCTGTTGGTACCTAGGGGGAGCCCAGTACGGGCTTTCTCCCAGGTGCCCTCAGGATGTTGTCCTGACGGGCTCCGTCGAGCCTCCTCTCGTTCCTGAAATAGAAAAGTCGGATTAGTGCTTTGGGACCCCATGTGTGCGCTCGGATCAGTGTAGTTGTGTCCAGTTTCTTGTCCCCCGGGGTCCCACCTGTACCTGTAATACAAACAAAAGTCATTAGTGCATATTGTGCTTGTGCTAATATGACCCCGCCATCCGTCACATATTTTGGCTTCCCATTCTGTGCACAGGGCGGGCCGGGCTTGTGAGGGGGTCCCCCCCACAAAGGCACGGTCCGGCTCTTAGGTTAACTTGTTCAAAACCAAGTTAACGGGTGGCGCGGTTATTGTGAAGAATTACCTTCCCATAGGGGCTGCCTGTCCTGCCGCGGCATGTTACCTCATCGGAACACTCATAAGTGCAAAGCACATGAGCCGCAACCACAGTGTCCCGAATCGGCTTGTCGCCGCAGGTTCAAGCATGTCCGTGGGAGTTTTCGGGCTATGGGATTTTCTTATGATGCACCCTTGCCCGTGGTCTGTTATGATGTTGAAGGTATGGGAGGGTCATTGGTTTGTCCTTTGACGGGGGGTAGCCTCGGCGGGGCACCCATAAGTGCAAAGCAAATGAGCCGCAACCACAGTGTCTCGCTTTGACGCCCCCGTCTCAGGTCCAAGTGCAGATTGACAGTAGGTGATGGTTGCCTAAGCGCGGTGTGTGGGTAACAAAAGCTGTTTTTCTTATATTACTTCCCAGTAATTTGTGTCTTTAAGGAATTTCTTAACCACCTCGGCTATGGCCGAGCAGTGTTTTTCGGGGGGAGCGAGGAGATCTTGTAGGTGTACCGATTCATATCCTAATTTGAACATTTCAGATTTTATCTCTTCTCGTGCATGGGCGTTTGTTACACATTCAAACAAGATGTGTTGTGTTGTTTCTAGTTCATAGTTATTGCATTTTCTGCATAGACCCGTTGTGTTTCCTAGTCGAGTGAGGTTGGCATTTAGGCCGTTATGGTTAAATCTCAAACGGGAAATTACCACGTCTAATTTTCTGTTGTTGCTAAATTGGTGGGCAGATTTACCCACTGTGGGCTGGAGGAGTTGGTAATGCCTCCCGGTGTTGGTTGGGTTTCTATCCCATAGAGCTTGCCATTTTCTCGTTATGGTGGTGTCTATGATTGTATAGATCTCCCGTTTTGAAGGGAGAGTATAATCTTTAATACCTATATCTAGTGCTAATCTGGCTGTTTCGTCGGCCGCCTCATTACCGGGGATGCCGACGTGGGATGGGATCCAGTCGATTTCAATGTCTTGCCCTTCTCTTTTTGCCTTATCTAGTTTAGACAGGATTGAGTCAATTTGGTCAGGTCGTGTTTTGGATTTTCCTGACTGTAGGGCCTGGATAGCGCTTAGGCTGTCCGTGAGTACTGTGGCTTTGGGTGTCTTAACTGTGATGGCCCAGGAGATGGCCCAGTGAATGGCAATCAGTTCAGTTGTGAATACTGAGAGGTGTTGGTTTGTTTTAATCGGTACGTGAAGATTTCTCTCTGGGACAACGAATGCGGCGCCGGTTTTTCCTGTTGTGGGGTCCTTACTGCCATCTGTGTAGATAAGAGTTTTCCCAGCATGGCTGGTGCGAACATAAGAGAGGCTTTTATTTTTCATGTATTTATTTGTATTTTCTTCTTTCCTCCCCAGGACCTGATGGAGGTAACAGGAGGGTGTGTTGTGTTTGAGATCCCATTTGGATCTGTACTTGGGTGCCTGGATCTTATCGGGTATGTTGTGCTCTTTCAGGAGGGCACGGACTTTCTTACAATATGGGTTGTAGTTCTTGGCTCTCCTACATGAATAGCAACCATGATCTGTTAATAGATCATTCACTGGGAGGGATTTGCCAAGTGGGGAGGATCTAGCCCAGTATTTTAGTATGAGTTCTTCCCTTCGTAGATGTAGTGGTTTAAGTCCACATTCTACCTCTAGTGCGTTGATTGGGGTAGATCGGTATGCTCTTGTTGCTATCCTGAGGGCCTGATTTTGAATGATATTCAGAGTTTTAAGGATATTCTCTGATGCGGAGTTGTAAGCCTGGGCTCCATAGTCTAGGTTACTAAGAATAAGGGCTTTGTATAGGATCAGGAGTGTCTTTTTATCAGCTCCAAAGGTGGTACCTGACACTACTCGTAGTAGGTTCAGGTCTTTTTCACATCTTTCTTTCTGTACTCATATCACAGACTGTCCGTTTCTTGAAGTCCCGATGGGCGGGGCCGATTTTAACATGATATAAATGCCCATACCCTAACAGATATCAAAAGTGGGGCCGAGGTGTCTTTGGGGCCGAGATGTCTAGGGGCCGAGGTGACAGTGGGGCCGAGGTGTCTAGGGCCGAGGTGACTAGGGCCGAGGTGTCTAGGGCCGACTTGGTTTTGGGCCGACCTGTCTAGGGGCCGAGGTGGTAGTGGGGCCGAAGTGTCTGGAAATCATGTATGCTGTGGTTTAAGTCTGATGTCACTGCACTTAATAGGATGTCACTTAAACCACAGAAATGTCATCAGAAGGTTGTAGACTGATTTTTCTACCCATCCCTAAACACTATCTCCACAAAAGACTGTTGCCTACCTGGCAAGTATTGGGTCTTTGACCTCCTGATCATCAGGGACCAGTTGTTCAAAACTGAAGATGTCCTTAGTTAAATATCAGGGGCCAGTTGTACTAAACTAAAGATGTCCTTAGTTAAATATCAGGGACCAGTTGTTCAAAACTAAAGATGTCGTTAGTTAAACACCAAGAACCAAGAGCAAGAGTTCAAAAGAAGTTGTTAGTTAACTTATTGCCAAAGCTTTGATTATTAAATATGGCAAATATACTATTATTTTTGATGAAAGCTACTCACTTTTTTTCAGCAAAAAGTACAAAATTTTACATATTGTATTTGCTAGAACATTTAACAAGAGCTCCACATGTGAGTGCCAACGCTCAGCTGCAGTTTCTTTTAGTTAAACAAAAATTCTAAGTCGAAAAAGGGGCATAACTGTGCCAAAAATATTTTGAGGGTTACCTCACCTATTGGTATGAGTTCCTCTTTTCATAATGAACAACTAGTCCAAGTTTCAAGTAAATATGTTCAGTAATGACAGAGATATTACAAAATGTCCAAGTTTTTGCACGACAACGACGCAAAAATTCTAAGTCGAAAAAGGGGCATAACTGTGCCAAAAATATATTGAGGGTTACCTCATCTATTGGTATGAGTTCCACTTTTCATAATGAACAACTAGTCTGAGTTTCAAGTACATGTAAATATGTTCAGTAATGACAGAGATATTACAAAATGTCCAAGTTTTTGCACCACGACGATGATGCCAGAGCTATGACAATACCTCGTTGTTTTCTTCGAAAACAGCTGAGCTAAAAATTTGACCAATAACAAGTTTGTTAAGCTAATGAGGCTTTCAACAACTGAAGCCAATAGGACAGGCATATGACTGAGCTACTAAGGCTGGCAATTCTTTGTAGTTGCTGTTGTTGTTGTTTTTCAGTTTTTGACAAAGATAACTTTTACTCACCATCTGCTGCAAAATTCCTGATTTCTTGTGCAGAGACAACTTTGGCTAACTGGTCACTTAACCACTGAGGGTCTATAAAATATTGTCCCTTTAACATTAAGTCTTCAAAATGACATAACACACCTGTAACAAAATAACATTATCACCTACAGTGGAACTTCAATGGCTCGAACACCTTAGGAACCTCGAAAATCTGTTTAAGGGGAATGGGAACACCTGGCAGATTTTTCCGCCATTTTTCAAAGGGAGACAACTTTCGGGACTTCCTGTTCACCTTCCTATAAGCCCTGTCCCACTGAAAATGGGGTTTTCTCTTAGAGGAAAACATTTGCTCCTCAGGAGCAAATTCTTTCCTTTAGGAGTTGACCCCTATTGACATGGGAGACAAAAATACTTTTGCAGGAGTTACCTCCCCTGAAAGTGTTCCCATTCCCCTTAAGACAGGGGTAGTTCAAGCCACTGAGGGTTACTGTCAATGAGTGCCAGGAGGCATAACAAGATTCTTTTGGACATCTTTTCGGTGTTCTATAATGAAAATGTATGCTGTATTTACTCATTAGAATTGCCTCATCAAGAGAATTCTAATGAGTACAAACAGCATACATTTGTAATATAAGACAAAAACCTCCTAAATTATCCCCCACTATTTCTTATCTAGAGGAATTCCATAGGGGCTCAAGGACACGCTCCACTCAGCCATGGTAAACTCGCCATTGATGTTCGAGCCAACGAAGTTCCACTATATTTAACTGTCTTTGCAAATTAACTAAATTTATACCAGAAACCCCAAAATGGGTTAATGGCTAATAGTGCAGGTCTGGATCAGATGCTGCAGAAAGTGGAGTGTGATCAGCGCCTTCACTGTTTGCAGAAAATCCAACTATTTTCTATTTTTTTTTATATTTTAAACCTGCTGTATATAAAGTGGAAGATTCCATTCAGTAATGCTTTTTAACATTCCAATTTACCCTGATTTTGAGATTTTACATCCCAGTCAACACTATTAAGTTCATTTTTGAGACGTTGCTTTTGGTTTTGTGGACCTTTTACTCGATATAGAGTGAAATTAATTCTCAAAAAGATACCGCTAAGGCAAAATACCTGGGACAGCCCAACGGACACTACTTTGTCACGACAGGCTTAGACCTTCTAAGAGGTTTACCAGTACTCATGTTCGGTCCGTTTCAGCTGTGCAAGGAATCAGCATGCAGCCTAAGCATGCAGCCTAAGCTATTTCTTCAAGCTCTGATGGGTGGGGGTGCCCATTAACCCTGAATTCAACAATCAAGAAATCAATACCTATCTCATGGAGAAATCTAGTTGCCTGATAGAGGTCCTCTTTATTCCTGAATCCTGTACTTTTGGTGAGTTTGCTCTCTGCCAGAGGGGTCATCTTATTCATAACACTCACCCTACAATATCAGAGCCAGCTTAATTTAAACCTTGTCCACTGAATATATTTATTTAGCCACACCCATTGCTGACTATCCACCAATCAAATTACTTGATAATATATTTGTTAAATTCACAAACTGCATGACACAGAATGTAGATCCTGATCAGATGGCTTCTTCATGATCTGGATCTACACTGTTTGTAAAAAGTAGGGCTTGTGTTCAGCAGGATAAGGATTAACCCTTTAACTGCTATAAAAACTCCTGGAGCAGACGACAATCAGATTTTTTTTATAAATATTTTCTAAATAGGTAAGACCTGACATTATATGTGAATTGTCTGCCCCCATGTGAATCGCCTGCCAGGGGCAGACAATTACAATTCACATATAACAGCAAGCCTTTTTTTTTCACTGAAAAAATAAGCAAATACTTTAGTTTATACTAATTTATTTAAATCTGATTGCGAAGAAAGCTGTCAAGCTATTTGAATCGCTCTCAAACACTCATTCCCAGTGTTATCAGATGTGCGAGAGAGGCAGTAAATTTTATACCACTGCTACCCATTTACACACCTAGGTGGAGTGGAGCAGTGGCATTAAGTGTCTTGCCTAAGGACACCCCTTGCCTCTGGTGGCCGGATTCGAACCCACAACCTTTTGATCATAAATCAAACAGGCTAACCACTGAGGTATCAAGGCTGCTTTGAAAATGCAGTGTGCTAGTCATGATCAGCAGTTCATTCTGCTTTTTATAAAAAAAATTTTATTAGCAACAAAGGCTTGACATTATATGGAAATCTTCAGCTGGTTGTGATTAGCAGTCCGAGGATTAAGTAAGGAGAAATGGAGCCATCTAGCAAATTTAACAAGACAGGCAACTTTCTGGACTTCCTGTCCATTTTTCTATAAACTGAGCCTCTCTGGACAGTTTTTGCGTTGTGTTTGGGTTTAATGACACATCAAACCTTCTGGGTCATTTTGTGTCTCTCCCAGTATGGGAGAATCGAGAGAGAAGATAAAAGAAAGGGAGAGGGGAGAAGGAGGAATATGAATGAAAGTGAAAAAACAGTAGAAATTAAAACATTCCCCTTCTATCATTGCCTGCTGAGAAGACAGCAGGCCTTGCCCAACTACAAGCCAATATGAGTTGGATGCTTCAGAGACATAAGATACATGGTACCTTTGCCTAACCCAAACAACCCACCCTCTCGAAGAAAGTTGTCTACTCTTAAAGTGCCACTGCCCCACTCAACCCAGGTGTAAATGGGTAGCAGTGGTGTAAAAGTCACTGCCTCTCTCTCATGCAAGTGATAAAATTCAGAATGCATGTTTGAGAGTGATTCAAATAAGCTTGAAGCTTTTATCACAATCAAACTAAAATAAATTAGTATGAACTAAAGGAATGAATTTGCTCTTTAATTATTTGGGGGAATAAGGGTTGATGATGGACACATGATTATTTCAGCCATCACCATGCTGAACCTGGATATATTCATTTCTGAAAACAATATAGATCAAGACAGTCAGCTGATCAGGATCTATACTATTTTCCATCTTGCTTCATAATATAATGTTATTAATCAAATAATTTCGTATTGGCCCAGTTACAGGTCCGAGGTCTGCTGTATTGGCACGAGGCCGAAGGCCGAGGCCAATACAGCTGACCGAGGACCTGTAACTAGGACAATACGAAATTATTTGATTAATGACAATTTTATTAACTGTCGCAATTAAAAACATGATTTATGATTTTTGAATATTGGTTGACCTTGTGTAATATATGATAATCAATTAATAATTTATGGTAAAATGTATACACTATGACATATATCTAATGGGTTGTTTTAATGGGCTGATCACAACTCGTCTTCAAAACATACAACTCCTAGGTCTGTAACCTTGACCTTGACCTCAACATTACTATGTGATTCTATTTGTACAGTTTTATAAATACTTTTATTTGCTTCAGTGCCAGTGGGGAAAGGTTATGGAGATAATTTTGAAAATGATCAAACTGACTATTCAATTACATCTTTTAGTATTATATATTACAAGACAGACAGACAGATAGACAGAGAGAAAGAGAAATGCTATGTCGTCATTATCTTTAATATTTAACACAGACAGACCCTTCACTGTTATTATATCTAAAATCTACAGTTTGATGAAAATGACATATCAATATTCAATTAAATACTTACACATATGTATCATCATCCAACACTGGTTCCTTACTGTCACGTTTCCTATCTTCAGCTATTTCTTTGATACAGTCTTGTAACAGAATGTACTTTTTTGGAACTTTATGACCAAGAAGCTTTTCATTCCTTCTACCTGTTAAGAAGACATACAAACTCATTTTTGGACAACAGTATTTAGCATATGCATTCGAACAGCCAGGCCTGAGCAAACAGTGTAGATCCAGATGTTCTGTGGCATCTCATCTGGATCTGCACTGTTTGCCACTCATACAGCTATTTTTAGACACAATATCGAGAAGTTAATCATACTTGTTGAAATCTTAGAAAAAGCATGGTATGGCGCTGAGGTGTATTTAGCTTTTACAGTAAATTTCCGCTATTTAGACCACCTAAATTTAAGATTAATTCTGCTTTTAAAAGCTTATTGAGAAGGTTTCAGTTATTCTTTCTTTGTGTTTTCTACACCCAGTGTCTCATAATAAGAGACCACCCTTGGGACTGTTCAAATGTGGTCTTAAAGACCTTTTTTGAAAATGTGCTCTTAAAGACCACTTTTAAACAGTCCCAAAGGTGGTCTTAATACGAAATTTAACTGTATATGGTATATTGGAATAAAGCACTTGTATTCTATACCAATTAAATTCACATTCATCCAGTATTTTATATCACTTTGCAGAGGAATGTATAAAATCAGGAATGGCAACTCTGTCAAAAGTATTTTGTCTCCCTTGTGTGTATGTGTAATTTAAGTTTTACATTCAACCAACAACTAAGGTCACAGGGAGACTGGAGCATCCAAAAGTCTGGAGAAGCCTGGAATCTGGTTTATGAGGCGAGTAGTTTAACCACTACACCACAAAGGCTTCTGCAGTAAGCTCAGACTACTTAATACAGCTTGTTATGTGTAACTTGTTATATGAAACTTTTTTCTGTTTCATATTCCTGTCGGGGCTACACCACACAGCTCAAACACTGCTCAAAACTAGAATTTGTTTTTCTACAAAAACACAGATGTCTCCCCCGTTTTTGACTGCTAAGTATAACCTTGACATTGGAGGTATTGAGCTGGGTCTTGTGTGCAACACATCATCTAATGACCGGCCCCGATAGCTCAGTTGGTAGAGTGTCCGCTCCGGGGAACGGGAGGTCTTGGGTTCGATCCCGGGCCGTGACATACCAAAGTCGTTAAAAATGGTACTAGCTGCTCCTTGCTTGGCACTCAGATTTACGGGGTAGAGCTAGGACTGGTCAATCCAGTGTCAGGATAATGTGACTGGGTGTGGTATCATGTAATGTGTCTGGGACATGATACTTCAGTGAGGCAGCACTATAAAAGTGAGCATTGAGCTCCCTGTCGCAACCAGACACCCTCGTGATATGACTGAAAAATTGTTGAAAGCGACGTTAAACTCGAATTCACACACACACATCATCTAATGAAGATGAACATTTCTGCATAGTAACTTTAAAAATGTTAATAGAAAAATAAAAAAGTTATTGGCCGTAAACAAAAAAAGCACTTTTTTACCTTTGACCTCTAAGTATGGCCTTGACCTTTGAGGTACAACACATCGTCTCAGCTAATTTTCCATGAGGAATCCAAATATGAAATTTCAAAACCCTAGCATACACAGTTCTAAAGTTATGCTATGCATCACTTTTGACATACATTACAATGGGCACAAATTACCAAAATGACAAAGGGCCATAACTCACAAAGTATTTTTCGGAATTTTGTCATAAGTTAATCAGTTCATCTACTCATCACAACCAATCTATTCACCAACTTTCAAGGCTCTAGCTCCAATAGTTTTTGAGATATCTTGCTGACAAGATTTTATTAAAAAAAAATTCAAAGGGCAATAACTCTTGAAAGGGGCATAATCAAGACGAGAAAAAAAATACGTGTCAGCTAATTTTCAATAAGGAATCCATATATGAAATTTCAAAACCCTAGCATACACAGTTCTAAAGTTATGCTATGCATCCCTTTTAACATACATTACAATGGGCACAAATTACCAAAATGACAAAGGGCCATAACTCACAAAGTATTTTTCGGAATTTTGTCAAAAGTTAATCAGTTCATATACTCATCACCACCAATATACTCACCAACTTTCAAGGCTCTAGCTCCAATAGTGTTTGAGATATTTTGCTGACAAGATTTCATTAAAAAAAAAAATTCAAAGGGCAATAACTCTTGAAAGGGGCATAATCCGGACAAGAAAAAAAATACGCGTCAGATAATTTTCCATGAGGAATCCATATATGAAATTTCAAAACCCTAGCATACACGGTTCTAAAATTATGCTATGCATCACTTTTAGCATACATTACAATGGGCACAAATTACCAAATTGACAAAGGGCCATAACTCACAAAGTACTTTTTGGAATTTTGTCATAAGTTAATCAGTTCATCTACTCATCACAACCAATCTATTCACCAGCTTTCAAAGCTCTAGCTCCAATAGTTTTTGAGATATCTTGCTGACAAGATTTTATTAAAAAAATTTCAAAGGGCAATAACTCTTGAAGGGGACATAATCCGGATGAGAAAAAAAATACGCGTCAGCTAATTTTCCATGAGGAATCCATATATGAAATTTCAAAACCCTAGCATACACAGTTCTAAAGTTATGCTATGCATCACTTTTAACATACATTACAATGGGCACAAATTACCAAAATGACAAAGGGCCATAACTCACAAAGTATTTTTCGGAATTTTGTCAAAAGTTAATCAGTTCATATACTCAGCACCACCAATATACTCAACAACTTTCAAGGCTCTAGCTCCAATATTGTTTGAGATATTTTGCTGACAAGATTTCATTAAAAAAATTTCAAAGGGCAATAACTCTTGAAAGGGGCATAATCCGGACTAGAAACAAAAATATGTGTCAGCTAATTTTCCATGAGGAATCCATATATGAAATTTCAAAACCCTAGCATACACGGTTCTAAAGTTATGATAAGCATCACTTTTAGCATACATTACAATGGGCACAAATTACCAAAATGACAAAGGGCCATAACTCACAAACTATTTTTCGGAATTTTGTCAAAAGTTCATCAGTTCATCTACTAATCACCACCAATCTATTCACCAACTTTCAAGGCTCTAGCTCCAATAGTTTTTGAGATATCTTGCTGACAAGATTTTATTAAAAAAATTTCAAAGGGCAATAACTCTTGAAGGGGGCATAATCCAGATAAGAAAAAAAATACGCGTCAGCTAATTTTCCATGAGGATCCATATATGAAATTTCAAAACCCTAGCATACACGGTTCTTTAGTTATGCTATGCATCAAAAGCGTAACGCACGGGCGATCGAACCAGAACTAATATGCCCCTCGAACTTTTTCAAAGTTGGGGGCATAATAAGAAAGTTATTGACAGAACACAAAAAAGGCCCTTTTTTACCTTTAACCTCTATGTATGACCTTGACCTTTCAGGTACCAAACTGGGTCATGCGTGCAACACATCATCTCATGGTGGTTAACATTTTTTCCCAGCAATTTCAAAATCCATCTAAAAATAAGAGTTATTGACCAAACACGAAAAAAGGCCCCTTTTTTACCTTTGACCTCTATGTATGACATTGACATTTTACGTACCAAACTGAATCATGTAGCAACACATCCTCCCATGATAGTTAACATGTTTGCCAAGTAACTTCAAATTCTATTTAAAAATAAGCAAGTTATTGACAAAACCCGAAAAAGGGCCCCTTTTTTATCTTTGACCTCTAAGTGTGTGTGACCTTGACCTTTGAGGTACCAACCTGGGTCATGCACGCAACACATCTCCTTATATTGGTTAACATTTCTGCCAAGTGATTTCAAAATCCATCTCAAAATAAGAAAGTTATTGACCAAATACGAAAAAAGGCCCCTTTTTTTACCTTTGACCTCTAAGTATGACCTTGACCTTTGAGGTACCAACCTGCCTCATACGCACCACACATCGTCTTATGGTTGTTAATAATTATGACAAGTAATTTTAAAATCCATCTCAAAATAAGAAAGTTATTGACCAAATACGAAAAAAGGCCCCTTTTTGACCTTTGACCTCTAAGTATGACCTTGACCTTTGAGGTACCGACCTGCCTCATGCGCACCACACATCGTCTTATGGTTGTTAATATTTCTGCCAAGTAATTTTATAATCCATCAAAAAATAAGAAAGTTATTGACCGGACACGATTTGCCCATACATATATACATACCAACAAACTTCTAAGGGAGATAATTCAAAAAGTATAAATGCGAGAGTTATAGTTCTTGCGCACTGCACATCGTCTAATGCTGATTAATATTTATACGAAGTTTCATGAAGATAGCTCTAACGGTTTTCAAATTACAGAGCGGACACGAATGTGTGACAGACAGACAGACGGACAGAAGGAAAGACGGACAGACGCCCGGGGGAAAAACAATATGTCTCTCCGAAAAAAAAATTTTCGGGGGAGACATAATAACTGAGTGAAAACAATTTTGGAATGTATATTTCACCACTTCAGCTGGTATTTAGCCTTTGGAACTTGGCATTTTATGTTACTGTTACGTAAAAGTTATTACATTGCAATTTTCATGGCTTTATCCCTTGCAGTAAGGATCACTAATTTCAATAGGTCATAACTCTTTAAACGGAAATGGACCTAACTTAACAGCCACACACAGGAAGTGACAGACAGATAAAACTATGGAATTTTTATAGCTGGATTTGCCATTGGAAAAACAGCACCTTTTCTTAAATGAGCCAAGTAGAGTAACAGTGACCATAGCTTATTCTTTTGCTGGCATGACCCAAAAAAGAAAAGATCTCAGTAAACAATTTGGCTTTGAACAGTTTTGAATATAACAGGGTATGTATTTGCACAGACAGACCAAATAAGCAAACAGTGTAGTCCCAGATGAGATGGCATCTCATCAGGGTCTACACTATTTGCCACCCAGCCAACTATTTTAAGCACAACATCAGGTAGTAAATTGTACTTTTTATTTTCAAATTTTAGAACAAAAATTGTATAAAGGAGTTAAGTGTCCTAATATTCAGGGCAAATACAGCATTTACATATTTTTTTTATGCAATATGGCTGTTTAATACATGTTTGGTAATGAATCATGGTAATTGTGTTCTGAATATTTATATATGCCACACCCACTACTGATTATCAACCAATCAGATTACTTTATGCAAATTATTGCAACAAATTCATGAGCTGAATGACAAACAATGAAGATCCTGATCAGCTGGCTTCTTCAGAAGATCAGATAAGATCCTGATCAGATGGCTTCTTCAGAAGCCATCTGATCTGGATCTTCATTGTTTGAGAGATAAGACATATCCGGGCTCAGCAGGACAAGGGTTAATAAGAATTTGTGGTTTGCTTCAATCAAATAATCTACCCCACAAACCTGGATGTTTCAGTTCGAACACCTTGGTGAATATCTCAGTTTTCAGTTTCTCTATATTTTCTCCCTTTTTCCCCTTTGTACAGCAGACATTGATAACACCAATCAACCTGGGCAGGCCCGACTTATCTGCATCTTGTATGTGGTATTTGTCGCTGATAATCTGGGCCATGTTGTCCTCCCAGGTGGGGGGATAGTGTTTTTTCTTCTCCTTTATCTCATCCAAATGTGTGCCCACAATAATGACTGGTGAGTTAGGGGCTTGTGCCTGGAAGATAAATTAGTTATCATGAAAAATAAAACTGAAGAAAATGATCAGTGGAGCGCTGTGGTGCAGTGGTAAAGCATCGGATTTGAGATCGAGAGGTAGCCGGTTCGATCCTCGCAGGCGCCACGCGTTGTTTCCTTGAGCAAGAAACTTTATCCACATTGCTTAGTACTGGTTCCTACCCAGGAAAAGAGGGCCACATGGAAGATCAGTACTAGTACTAAATGTGTTACCCTCTATAAATAAGGTCGATTATTATTATTATTATTATTATTATCAGAATCAATACACAATTACCTCACACCTCCCATCAGAGACACCAAAGGGAAAGAAACACGAACATAAAGTAACCAAACCCTAATGAAAACATCACTAGTGGATAGCAGAAAGGACAGTTACTTTCCCACAAAATGGCCAAAATGGCTATCAAAAATAAGAAGATATAGCAATACATACCTGCAAAGACAAACTACAGTAGAACTTTGATGGCTCGAACACCAATGGCTCGTTTACCATTGCTGAGTCGAACCTGTTCTTGCCTCCCTAGGGAATTTCTGTACATAAGAAATAGGAAGGGTAAAAATTAGGATATTTTCGTCTTTTATCTTGCAAATGTATGCTGTGTGTACTCATTAGAATCGCCTCGATGAGGCGATTCTAATGAATACACACAGCATACATTTTTCATTATAGAACACAGAAAATATATCCTAAAGTATGTCGTTATGCCTCCTGGCATTAGCCCTCAGTGGGTCGAACTATCCCTGTCTCGAACAGATTTTCATGGTCCCAAAGGTGTTTGAGCCATTGAAGTTCGCCTGTATAACAAATAATAAACCACAACAGAAGAACTGCCTTGGAAAGGTCTGCATAAGGTATTTCACTGAGGGGCTTAAATTGATTTTACATGGCCATAATCCTCATACTTGGTTCTGTTGTTGTTTAGACAAATGATTGGTTCAGTCCATATGAAACCCAATATTAGCATTTGTCAGTTTGTCTTGGACTATAACCCTTATCTTGCTGAATATTCATTTAAGCCACACCCATTTCTGTCTATCAACCAATCAAATTACTTGATGTGATTTATTGCTACAAATTCATAAACTGAATGCCAAACAGTGTAGATCCTGATCAGATGGCTTCATCAGAAGCTATATGATCTGGATCTACACTGTTTGCAAAGATAGGGGTTGTCATGAACAGCAAGATAAGGGTTAAAAGCCCCACTTTGTAATGGGTTTATGATCCTTTCAAGATCATTTAACTTACATCATGTAGATTATTAATCAGAGGTTGACAAACTCTGCAGTACCCAGAGAAAAGCCGCCATGTGTAGGTTTTGTCCCTGAGTCCAGCATAACACATGGAGACTAAACGAAATATTTTCTATTGTCATAATACCTTCCAGTGTTTCCTTTTATTTAATATGAAACCAATTTTCATACATACAGATCGGACCTTTGGATGCTCAGATTGGATGGAAGGATAGTACAGATGGATGGATACATATGGACAGCAGTGATACCATTTACCTCCTCATTGAAAATGGCAGGGGCATAGTGACATGATAACAATACTCTTAGAAAGCCACATACCCCACCACAGTCACATGGGCAGTAAGATAAAAGAAAATTTACCTGTATATTGACCAGCCACTGCCTCAACTCCTCCACCCCAGCTTCTCCCGTTGTCAAGTTCCAGACCACCAGGTAAAGTGATCTTGGACTCAAGAAATATTGATGAGTGGCATAATATTCTTTCTGCAAAAGATTTTACTATTTCTGGATAAGTGTAACCAATATTTCATCTAGAGATGCCCTGATTAACCCTTTTTGTACCAAATGGAATCTTCTAATCCAGATGTCAGGTTGCGTTTTTTTTTCAAATTTACTATGGAAAATGACTGAATTTTTTTGCAAACAGTGTAGGCCCTGATCAGACGCCGCATTCTGTAGCGTCTGATCTGGGCCTGCACTGTTTGCCAACTACCCGTTTTGGGATTTCCGGTACTAAATGGGTTAAACACTTTACTGGATGTTTGCTGTCTTAGGCAAATTAATACACAGTCAATGGTGGTTTTCAAAGATCAATCAAAGTGTGCTCTCTCTATACATAGCATGTTCTAGTGATACTATTTTTAGGATCCAAAGGCCTTTAGAAATCACTGAACAACCTTTAATAGCTTGTTTAAAAAGTAAAGATTTCATAGAAAAATGACCATTTATGGACATTTTTCTATATAATCTATACATTTTGTATATAGGCTTCCACTTCCCTACAACAATGCTATAAACATTACTGGCAGTTATTGATTGATGTTTAATCAGTCATCGATCATAAAAATTATTGTAATCAAGAAATTAGACTTTCTGAAGAGTCTTTAAACCAAGGTCCTGTCTCCACATGGCCTTAGCTGTTGGTGGGATGTAAAACTCTTAACAGTTAATAGCCATTCTCTGTAACCATTTGAATTTTTACATAGGGCCGTGGCACGCATTGTCACCGATTTTGCTGATACCTTCCTATCTTCTATGTTGTGACCTAAAACCAAGCTAACAATGTTCCATTCATCCCTTTACACAACCGTTGCTATGGCAACGCCAGATGTATATCTGACCAAAAATTGATGCGAAGTTTGACCAAAAAAGACAGTTTTTCAAGTTAAAGTAGTGATTATTATAAAACTGAAGAGCTTTTTATTTTTCAACCATTATAAAATATGGTTCATTTTGGCTAAAATCCAGAATTTCACATATACCTATGTATAATGTTTTACACTGTATATGATCTATGAAGTGGGTGGGGTATCTGTATTTTGAAAATGCCAGTTTTTACACATTTTCAATGTCGATTTCTGAGTTTGTGCATCTGTGTGCATATTTATTCGTAAATTCTTGATGTAGAGGAAGGTTTCTCCACAGACAATTTATAAAAAGACATGTTTGGGATTTTACCTTTTTTGAAGCGTAACCATGGTAACTATGACTGTACCGTCCAAAAAATAAAAATGCAGTATCTTTAAAATGATAACATTTTAAAGCCATTTCCAGTTGACAAATGGATTTACAAATAGCAACTGAAGTTGCAAATATAACTAATCTTCCAAATAGACTATGTGTACTTCATAATTATTTCCTGGAGGTCAAGGTCAAGGTCACAGACAATAGAAAATGTCTTTAAAATTGACCTTTTTCCTCTATATTACATATATGTTTTTGCATATACTGCTGTAAAACAGTAATCCTGTGTGATCATTATCTTCAACAGTTCAAAGTCTTTCAAATACAAGGGAAATATAATTGAAAACATTATAGAAAGTCAAGGTCAAGGTCACAAAATCAAGAAAAAGAACTCAAAATGGTATATACTTCGCTTGCTAGCAAACATTTTCACATGTAATGTTGTGATAATGCCATCATTGGTGAACATTAAATGTCCCATGTATATGCTCTTCATTTTAAAGAGAATAGCATTAGGAAGCACTATCTAAGGTTATGTTGAAGGTCACAAAAACGAGAAAAATGGCCAAATAGGGCCTTTTTTCTCATCACTAGAATGCATATTTTCCCTTACTTACTTACCTTACTTGCACATATTCTACATATACTGTTGTGATATTGACACCCTATGTGAACATTAAATATTTCCTTAATATGATCTTCAAACTGAAACGAGAGGCCATAGAAAACGCTCTCTATGATGAAGGTCAAGGTCACAAAAACAATAAAACTGACTCAAAATTTACCGTTTTTTCTCCTAGACTCATTTTATACCAATGGATTCTTCCACCTATAATACACCGTTAGTCCACATCAAATTTTAGGGGTGTTATGTTATGTTTTCTTCAAAGTTTATTAGGAAAATGTCAGAACACCTTTCAAAACAGTATAGGGACTGATCAGATGCAATGTTCTGTGGCGTCTGAATTGGACCGGCACTGTTTGACAGTTAGCTGTGTCGGGGTTTCTAGTACTAAATGGGTTAACTAATTTTAAATATTTTTTTTTCACAAAATGATAAAATAAGGGACCATTACGGACACCGTCATTTTTATCTTTCTGTCCAATAATAAATAATTCTGTCCAATAATTCAATCTGTCTAATAAATAAGTTCTGAAATTAGATCCTTTGGAAGCAAAGAATACACCAAATAAACGAATATAGCAGACTCGGTTTTATTGAGTCTGTTCATGACCAGTACTGAAATGTGCAACACCGTCCACGTCCCCAAGCGCCGGCTAAAGCAGAACTCTATTTTCAAAATGATTCAAAATGAACTCTGGAGACCACGTCAAGCTCTCGAAAACCAGCATTTGGATTCAAGATAGACCAAGTATCATGCCACTCCATCTTTGAGAAACAAGACATAATCATTGTATCCCCCGATATAAAAGTTTATGGCAGGGCCTCCATGGTCTTGTGGATAAGAGCGGTATCTCTTAATCATTAGGTCACTCAGTGCTGTCACGTGAGACACCAAGGTCTGCAAAGGAAGGCAGAAGCATCAGTGGTGTAGGGGTTACGCTACTCGCCCTGTAAACCAGGGGTCGCAGGATCGACCCCGGGCTTATCCAGACTTCCGGATGAGTCTTTAAACCGATATCCCGTCTCAGTATGACCTTAGCTGTTGGTGGGACGTAAAATTCAAACACTCACTCACTCTCTGCAAAGGAAGGTCAGGTGTTTTTCCCAGTGGTCTGGTTTTTGTCCAGACGTTTAAAAAGTCACACACATGGGGAAGGACCTTCATTTTGAACAAGAAATTTGTTTATGGTGTTACCATGCAGGTTTACAAAATGATGATTGAAGGACAAGACTTTTAAAAAGGACAGCCATTGTATAATGTAAGATCAAATTGCTGCAATATGCAAAAACAATGCTTATGTTGGTTGGTACCTGATGGTCTGTCTCTGGTCGGGCCTATCTGAGTCTCACTGTTGGTTTTATTTTGCTCCAGCAGTTCAGTGGCTCAGTGGTTCCTTGCTGTCAAGTCCTCAGCGTTGTTTCATCTCTGTGGTTGTTCATTGTTTGTGTTCTAGGAGATTGTTGCACTGATGAGTTAGGAGGCCTCCATGCGGACTGAACAAATTATTTGCCTCAATCACGACGGAAGTAAGGGCGAGGATTCTGGTCACGTATAATCGATTTAAGCCCCCACTGGAATGTGTTTCCGCTGACCATTCCAAGGCTGTTCTTCTGTCGCAGTTTATTTTTGTTACGGTTTGTCTTTGGGCATTTGTGTCGCTTATATTATTTTATTTTGGATAGTCTATTGGCCATTTTGTGGGAAAGCCTTTTGACTTTCCGCTATTGATGTTTCTATTAGGGTGTTGTTTCATGTTTGTGTTTCATTCCCTTTGGTGTCTCTGATGAGAGCTGTGGATTATTTGTATAGATTCCTGATAATGCCTCCACTTCTATTTTACTTACAATGCGTTGTGGTGACAAAGGTTGGTTCCTAGTCCTAAAGCAGTTTGATGACACCTTTATACCCTTAACAGACATCATGATATTGTCAAGCTGATAATTCTGAGATAATTTGGCGAGAATTGGACCAAAACTGTGGCCTCTTGAGTATAAATAGGGTCCATCTATGTTTTGACCTTCAGGCCTACTTTCTAACCCGACATAATCCATATCCAGCAGAATGAAACCATTTTAGCAATTCTGGTAGAGGGTCATTTCAGGAACATTCCTGTAAAATTATTTTGAAATCCGACCATTGACCTAGGAGGGGATGTCATTTAAAGGTTCCTTTTTTCTATTTTTAGCTTTGGCGGCCATTTTTGTTCAGCGGAACGGAATCATTTTAGCAATTTTGCTAGAGGTCACCCTAGGAATACTCCTGTGAAATTCTTTTAAAATTGGCACAGTGGTTTCGTCCTCAGGTGTGCTAAAAAGTCAAAACTGTATTTTTCGGAAATGTTGCACTCTGTGATCGGAAAGTTGGTCGACGCAGATAGCTAAGTAAGTGAATGAAAATATCTCCTTCAAAAATCTTCCCAGAAACCAAATGGCTCCATAAACAAACAATAGCTTTGTGGAACGATATGTGACTATTGGTCCTCTGGTCTCTATAATTTGACCTTTTGACCTACTTTTTGACCCGACTTGACCCGGTATTGAAACTGACCTAGATTTGAATGAGGCAAACATTCCAAGCACTGGGTCAAAATTGTTAGCTATTGAGTGTCAAACTTATTCTTGACGATGGACAGCGACGGACACAGTGTGATAACTATAGCTCCCTTTGGCTCAGGTGAGCTAAGCACACTTTGAGCCTTTTGCTCAGGTGAGCTAAAAATACTGTATTCTCCAATATTATATAAAAAAAGAGTTCAACGGTGTCAAATTTATGATAAAATGTGAATTCCAACAACGTGATGGTGCAGATACTGATTAGTTTTCCTATATTGCCAATCCAATCGGAGACTGCCATAACAGCCCCCACATGATTTACATGCTTAAGCGACTGGCAAAGACTCCAATCAAACTGCATGGATATACAGGGTGTTCAGATATTTATTGGTGGTGGCCATTGCCCTATTGTCGGAAATCACATGCAATGGCTAAATATTTTTGATGAGCTTTGTTCTCCTTCAAATTTGTCATTTGATTCCCTGCTACCAACATCCTCAAGAGAGAGAGAGAGAGAGAGAGAGAGAGAGAGAGAGAGAAAGAGAGTTATATCATCTTTTGTAATACAGGGCTTCAATGCCCCAGTAGTTACATTGGGATAATGTGCATCCTACCTGTCCTTTCTATAAGTACTTATCAGCCCTGGCCCATTGGGACTAAAGAAAAAGATGGGCTGAAACCGACCCACATGCGAGTATTGGTAAATCGCTTAGAGGATCTAAGCATGCCCAGACAAAGCGGTGATAGTCGGCCCGTCCATGCTTATTAACAATATTGGTTACATTGGGTGGCAGGGCTTGAGATGTCAATTTATCTCAATGGCGGGTAAAAGTCCCACAAAATTGGAAGCAACGTCCCCAAAATGACCTTTACGGTGTTGACGGGGACGTTAAACCTCAAACAAACAGATAGGTACTTAGGGAGAAGATTTTGATTTTGATGTTTCTTTTACAGCCCTTTAATGAATGTTTCACATATCGGCCCGAATGTTAATCAGAGGTGAGCGAAACCTGGAGTTCACGGAAACATGGCATGACCCTCCTTTGTAGAACTTAGCATCTCACATGTGACCCAAGCCATGCTCAAACCACAGCGGTGTGAGACCTGATGATTCTATAAGATTCAGTGCTCTTACCCAGTTGGCTATAGAGTGTCTTTAACCCATTTAGTACCGAAAACCCCAAAACGGTTCCAGGGCAAACAGCACAGGCCCAGATCAGACGCCGCAGAATGTGGCGTCTGATCAGTGCTTACACTGTTTGCAAAACGTTCAGCCATTTTCCAAATAGATTTTGAAGAAAACACAACCTGACACCACTAATTTTGAAATGGACTCCTGCTACATATAAGGAAGAAGAGTCCATTTGGTACAAAAAGGGTTAAGTAAGGAGAGGAACGCATTCAGAATGGAAATTTGAAGACAGCATGCTCGTCTGCTTACTGCAGCTTTCGGTAGCATGTTGTTTTTTTAAGTAGTCACAGTAGTTTATGTTGATTGCTGTTGTGGTTGAGTGTTAGGTCCCTGTACTGGCGCTCTTACCCATTGGACAACAGAGGCTCAAGCAAAATAAGAATTGTCATGTTTCTTCTGCGCATCATCTACTGAAGGTTTAAAATACGTCTGTAAATTGCATTAAAATATCCCACAAACTTTTCAAGAGAGAGAGGGTGCAATTAAATGACAAAATCGCTCGCTTCAATGCTCAAAGGGCCATAAGCAGTATCATTCTTGTCTTCTACATGTGGTCTTATGTTTTTTTTCTGTAAAGTTTCAGGAGAATATCTCAGATGGTCTCAATGATACGCAGCGGACATGAAAACGTGATGTACAGACAGAAACGCGGATTGACAGACCGGGGACAAAACACAATATGGGAGGAGGGGAGGGGGGTTTCTGTAAAGTTTCATGAGACTTAATGTTAGGCAGCGGACATGAAAACGTGGTGTCTAGACAGAAACACCGATTGACAGTGAGTGAGTGAGTTTTAGTTTTACGTCCCACCAACAGCTAAGGTCATACGGAGACGGGACATCGGTTTAAAGACTCATCCGAAAGTCTGGAGAAGCCCGGGATCGATCCTGCGATCCCTGGTTTACAAGGCGAGTAGCGAAACCACTGCACCACGGAGGCTTCTACACCGATTGACAGACCAGGGTTAAAACACAATAGGTGGGTAGTGTGTGTGCGTGTGTGCGTGGGGGGGGGGGGGGGGTTGGTTGAGGGGGGTATCTTCATATATTTGACTAACTTACCTGTTCCTACCGGATTTAAGACCCCGTACAAAATGTTGATTTTCTGAACTGCATCAGCACTCAAAAAACGGTCTTTCTTCATTCGGATCCCGCTGTGAACACTCAAAATAGCCGGCACCCCAAAATTCACATTACGCTGTCGGTTATACAATATTCTCTTCATTTCCTTTATATGTGACTATAAACTGTTCTTATTCAGTATACTTATGCCTAAGTCTGGTAAAAAATCTCTTAAATCATTAAACTGTCGGTCATCGGAGCATGTTACTTTGAACAAGAAAGTAGAGGCAACACATTTTGCCGCCATCTGTTTTAATTTACAACAACCAAGGGAAGAAAACATTGGTTCGCCCTCAGCTTGAATATGCATCACCCATTTGGAATCCCTATGTTAAAACTCAGATTCAGCAAGTGGAGAAGGTGCAGAGGACAGCTACTCGATGGACCTGCCGACGATGGCGCAATAGAAGTAGCGTCGGTGACATGCTTAACGAGCTAGAATGGCCGTCCCTAGAGGCCCGTCGTGAGCAGTCCTTTTTAACCTTCTTCTATAAGATACATTCAGGTACAGTGGCCGTTAATAAAGACAAATACTTGACCCCTGTGATAGTTTCAACCCGAACAAGGGCATCAAAAGTAAACAACTCGCAGTATCATAGGTACCAGTCCTACAGTGATGCCCTGAAAAATTCCTTTTTTCCTAGGACTATTCCCCAGTGGAATAGCCTTCCCTCTTCTGTGGTGAATGCTTAGACTGCAGAGGAGTTCAAAGCCCGTACAGTTTAAGATTGAGACTCAGAGGTATGCGTTTTAGTATACCTCTGTTATTCAGATTGTAAATAGTTTTAAGGACTCATCCAGTGACTTCTCTCTCTTTTTTTTAGCTAAATTCTAAATTTAGCTACGCACCCAACTGAGGCAATGGCCAAATCTGACCGACTCAGTATACGGGCCTCCGTGGCCTAGTGGATAAGAGCGCTGACTCTTAGTCATTAGGTCTCTCACCGCCGTAGGTTCGAGCCTCGCTCGGGCCACGTGTGAGACGCCAAGTTCTGCAACGGAAGGTCAGGTGGTTTTTCTCCGGGTACTCCGGTTTTCGCCCAATTTTGATTAACGATCGGCTCGATATGAGTGAAATAATCTTGAAAGGGCCGTAAAACCAAAACCAGAAACCAGACCGACTCAGTATAAGAAGATAGATAGAAGAAACTCATCCGTACTGGCTATTAGCACAGTTACCGTGTCTTTTTTTGTATTGAATTGTATAAGTGTAAGCCTTCTGCACCGAGTAAGCTGCATATTTATCTATGGACATGTCACCAGTAAACAATTTTGATTATTTACTTTTGTCCACTGATGAGAATATAAGTCATGAAACCTTCTTCTTGAGCATATTTTACTAGCTGTTTAATAGAATATGGGCAGAAAAGTAGAAAATTTTAGGTCAATTTTATTCTTTTTTTGAATTTGACCTTGAACTTTGGACAGACAATATATTTGAATATGATTAGCATAGAAATGATGTACATAAAACGATTTATGATGATAATATTTCAACAGACTATTCAAAATTATTCAAAAATATGCTTGTGTTAGAGGAAAATGAGACATGACGTAAAGTCATTTTTGCTGGCTATTCTGACCTTGACCTTTGTTCTTGGAGAATGTTTGTAGATAAAAAATACTTCAATGTAAAGTACTTGATACTGACGCATACAACGGCCACGTATAGTGGCAATATCAAAACAGACTATGTGAAAATATATGTTTTAAACAGGAAAAATTAGGGAAAAATGCCATTTTTAAAGTCATTTCCTGTTCATTTGACATTGACCTTGACCTTTAAAACAATACAAAGTATACTGTTGAAAAATAGGATGCGTGTAATATCTGTTTGAAGTAAGAAAACAACTTGCACCAAGGAAAGGGCTGTATGGTGTCATCAGTATAGCAATACAATTTGTTTTTCATTTTTGGGACAGTACACTTACAGTAGCCATGGTAACGCTTAAAAAAGGTAAAATCCCAAATATTTCTTTCAACAAATTAACTCTGCAAACAGTACTTTATCTTGTGAAAGCATGCATACATGTGCACACAAATGCACAGACGGAAAAAAACGCTTTGGAAATGCTTAAAAACTGCCTTTTTCAGAATACAGATACCCCACCCACTTCTAAGATCATTATGAGCGTAACAGAATACCCATGGGCAATGTATTGTATCGTGACACTACCAACGATAAATTATTTTCTGTTATTAAGGAACGACTAAATGCATAAGATTTTTCTGATAGCCACTGCTACAGTTGCAAAACTGTCAATTTGGGATGAAATTTAACCTCATTTTTGGGTCAGATATTCATCTGCTGTTACCATGGCAACGGTAATGTCTAGAAATGAAAGAAACATGGATAGCTTGGTTTTGGGTCACAATATGTAATATAGGAAAGTTTAAGCAAAATTGGTGACTATGCGTGGCCAAACTTTTTAAGTGGTTACAGAGAATGGCTCTTAATTCTTAAAAAAAAATTACATTACAAAAAAACATCCTTCAAGCAATTACATCAGCTAGCAGGTGGTATTTTTCTTGTTTATCTGAGAAAATAAGGCTTGAAGTATTTTTGTCCCTGAAAACTATGTGAAACAAGAAGCCCATGGGCCACCAAAGGTCAAGTGGTAGAAATTTGCCCTTGCCCCATCAGCAATGTTTTTCAATAAACAATGGTGGCTTGAAAAATCTAAGTTAAGGTTACCAAATGATCACTGATGCTTTTTTCAAATAAGATGCCATAGATTTAAAAAGCTTTTTAGCATCAGCTATTCTTTGTCTTGCATGCTCGTGAGCATGTATTCTTAATAATATATTCACTTTGATTGTCAATCCCCTAAATACAATAGCAATATCCTTATGTGAGGTGAAACCACATTACTTGCATTGATGCTAACCTTAATGAAGGCATACAAGACATCCTATTCAACCAGTGCACCCGACCCCACCCATTGGGGCTTGGAGAAATAGATTGGGCTGAACGATGCTTCCACGCAGAGCTGATACCGACCGCACATAAGCACTGGTAATCCACTTAGGAGGTTTAAGCCTGCCCAGGAAAATTGCTGCTTGTCGGCCCGTCCATGCTTATAAATCCTATTGGCTTCATTGGGCAGCAGGGATTGAGATGTCATTTTATCTCAATGTCAGGTAAAAGTCCCACAAAATTGGAAGCAACGCCTCCAAAATATGTCAGGTAAAAGTCCCACAAAATTGGAAGCAACGCCTCCAAAATGATCTAAATTGTGTTGACAGGACATTAAACCTCAAATCAAACAACCAGTGCACATTGAACATGGGAGAATTCTCAATTTGAATCCTATCACTGGGTAGGATAAGGATTTCTATCCCATTGTAAAATCCAGGACTTCCTTATCTGGTATATGTGAAAGAACAGAGTCTTCCCTGCATGCATGTAGAAGCTTTAAATCAACAGGTCTCCATAAACAGTACAGCAAAGACTTTGATCAAACTAAATGAATGCACAGGCTGATCTGATTCTTTTATATAGCACAAGTCCATCTCAAAATTTAGGGGTTTCAGTTTGTGTTAGTTTTAGAAAATTATTTAGAAAATTGCAACAGTGAAGGCCCTGATCAGATATGGCATTATGCTGTGTCTCATCTGGACCTACACTATTTGCCAATGTCCTGGTTTGGGTGTTTTCCACATAAAATGGGTAAAGGGATGTAAGGACGAGTTATTTCATAGCCCCAGATAAGAAGGGGGTATCTAAATATCATTTTTTCTTATTTCTACATGAAAACATATGTTGTGGGTACTCATTAGAAGCACCTCCTCACCACAACGTATGTTTTCGTGCAAAAATAAAAAAAATCTCAGTATTTTTTGGATGAAAAATGTGCCATATCTGGAGGTATGGAACTTATTTAACCCATTGTATGCGAGTAGACTCTTCCATTGCTATATGTTGGACAAGTCCATTTGCCATATAAGGGGTGTCATGCCCAATTTTTTTTCATTATTATTCTATTTTTGACGAAAATTCTGTCAGCAAATTGTACAGGCCCTGATCAGACGTTCTGCAGCGTCTGATCTGGGCCTGCACAGTTTGCCAAGGTACCCCTTTAGAGGTTTCCCGCATACAATGGGTTAATAAAATGTATTTACAAAATGACTGAAGCGGGTACTCATAAAAGCATCTCCTAACCACAACGTATGTTTTCGTGCAAAAATAAAAAAAATCTCAGTATTTTTTTGATGAAAAAGGTGCCATATCTGGAGCTATGTAACTTATGTAACCCATTGTATGCGAGTAGACTCTTCCATTGCTATATGTTGGACAAGTCCATTTGCCATATAAGCTGTGTCAGGCCTATTTTTTCATTATTATTCTATTTTTGACGAAAATTCTGTTAGCAAATTGTACAGGCCCTGATCAGATGCTGCATTCTGTGGTGTCTGATCTGGGCCTGCACAGATTGCCAAGGTACCCCTTTAGGGGTTTCCCGTATGCAATGGGTTAATAAAATGTATTTACAAAATGACTGAAGTTTTTGCAAACAGTGAAGGCCTTGGTCTGTGCTTTCACTGTTGGTCAATAAGCCAATTTGCAGTTTCTCACCTATCATTACAAAAACACACCTATACAAATGCACTGTAAATTTTACCGCCATAAAAGTTAAAAATTTAAGATGAAAACTTGGGATATTTTTCTTATTTCTGCTAAAAATATAGATTGTGGGTACTCGTTAGAACCGCCTGATCGGGGCTGTTCTAATGAGTACCCACAATCTATAGTTTAGAGCAGAAATAAGAAAAATAAGGTTTACCCCTGTAAACCCCAGTTTTACTCTATAAAAGTGGGGTTCAAGGGGGTCAAAATTATATAGGCGTGTTTTCCTGATGATGAGGGAATAAGGGCAAAGGGGAAACCTTCATGTTTAAATAAACATACAATGTTTCCAAATGCACTGTGGACTGTTTAAGAGTTTTGCCCGATCAAGAAGCAGATACCTGGCCAGCAAAATCCCATGTCCTGAATTCCACTTTTCTCTGTTTCCCATCAATTTTGCCTTCAAATATCAAATGGCTGATATCAATGCCAACAGTGGACAAAGGTTTATCATCAACAGTTGTAGCTTTTGATTGGTTTTCTTCTCTCTGTACAAAATGCTGAAATTCAAAAAAATATATACTGTACTGGACATAATAACTAGAACTGCACAGTGCAAATAAATTAACCCTCAAGATGCCAAGAAAAACTGTATCTGAAAATGTTGTCTGTTGCTCATTAAAACTGCCTCAAGGCAGTTTTAACCCTTTTTGTACCAAATGGAATCTTGCTCCTTATTTAAAGCAGGAGTCCATTTCAAACTTTACGGGTGTCAGGTTGTGTTTTCTTCAAAATTGATTTGGAAAATGGCTTTACTTTTCGCAAACAGTGCTGGCCCTGAACAGATGCCGCATTCTGCTGCGTCTGATCCGCGCCTGCACTGTTTGCCCGGGTACCCGCTTTGGGGTTTCCAAAACCAAATGGGTTAACAAGTACCAACAACCTATGTCTAGGAGCAGAAATGAGAAGAATAACATATACCCCTGCAAACCTGAGTTTTCTCTGTGTAAAATGGGGTTTAGAGGGGTGTTCATTACACGGACTTGTTAATGTGATGTTATACACCTGACAAAGATTGCCCTTCAGTGACTAAAACCAACATACATGAGACCCACTTTCATAGTCTCAAAGCTTGTTGAGCCAGTGAAGTTTGATAATACTTTTATTACATTTTCAGCAGTGATTTACTGTGACTTATAATTTATAACTCACCTGAGTGAATTATTTCATTTCAAACATATTCACGTCATAATTGCTAGGGGACATTGTCGACGTCGTTTGTAACAACAATAATAATAGTTGACATCTGGCAGAAAATCTGATAAAATTATGGAAATAAGACTTCAATTTTCGCGCTCATTCGATGATTTTGAAGAAAGACCTGCAACACGAAGATAAAGTATGATTTTCTTTAAAAAAAAAAATTCTACTTTCATGACATTGTTGCATCTGTATTTCAAGCACAGGATGATTTTTGCATTGAAGTGAAAACAAGATGGCAACTGATTTTCTTTCTAAACCACACCTCCTGAAATTCATGCCCCGACTGGAACTATTTTGGTAGGAAATCAAAATGGCTGAATTTGAAAATTTAAAGATAAAACAAAAATGAAAAGGTAATAAACAGCTTATTTGTTTGTTTTTGATCGATTGCTGAGAAATAATTCATAAGTATTGTAAGGCTTTTGGGTAATAAAAACTCATTTGCTATCTCTCACTCCTTTTTTACATGGAAGCCTTAGAACACTGGTGAATTATTTCTCCGTAATCGATCAAAACAAACAAATAAACTCTGTGTAAACCCTGCCAAACAAGCCATGTGATTCTCTACCTTGTTCAATATTCAGATGGTAAAGACATAACCAAACTCATTTCAGAATATGAATTATATGGTCATTTTTTATATAATCTATACAGTTTTGTTCTGTAATAACAGGGTTGTTTGACTGGCACTCTTTCTGTTTTGGATCTCAACAAGAGCAATGATAAAGACAATAAGAGATGTAGAGGATCTTACACTCGTGGTCATTTCATATGAAATTTATGAAACTAGCCTTTGGCGAGTTTCATAAATTTCATATGAAATGACCACGAGTGTAAGATTCTGTTTTTAGTATATGAACCCTCTTAACTGGATTTTATCACCTTTAAATTTGACAGTTTTTCCACAAAAAATGCATTGTTGACATTATCCACTGCTTATCAAAGACGTCATATGATAATGTGATGTACTTACTGTTCTCTCTTTAGGAGAAGTCCCCCACTTGGCCAACTGCTGTAGCAGTGATGTCTTCCCTTTTGCATAGGCTCCCACTACCATAAGATTCATACAGTTGTACTCTTCTGACCTGAAAACACAAACACATCATTGGTACATAATAAAAGTTACAAGAATTCTGCTGATGGCTTTGTCACACCTGTGATTGTAGTTGTTGAGAAATGGACCATAGCAACAGAATGATAAGGTATAAAGGGGAATGGGAACACCTGGCAGATTTTTCTGCCATTTTTCAAAGGGAGACAACTTTCGGAACTTCCTGTTTGCTTTTCTATAAGCCCTGCGCCCCCTGAAAAAGGGGTCTACTCTTAAAGGAAAGAATTTGCTCCTCAGGAGCAAATTCTTTCCTTTAAGAGTTGACCCCTGTTGACACGGGAGACAAAAATACAGTCAAACCTCGATAATTCGAAGTGATAGGGACCGCCAGATTGTCTTCGAATTATCGGGAGTTCGAATTTTCGAAATCGGTTGTTTTCGGAAATGTTCGGAAGGTTTCATTCGGTATAATATTTGACTGCAGTTTGTCCATAGGCAAGAACGCAGTATTTCTATATAAGAGCAAAGTACCTCATCTAAAAGAAAACAAAACAACATGGACCATTTAACATTCCGCAACAACTGAGTAATGTAAAACAATAAATCTCTACAGACGAACTATTGTACCAGGAAAAAGGCGGGACTGAAAAGTCAGCAAAGATCTGGATCAGAATGCAATAAGCATACGGTTGAAGTCTGTGCTGGCAAACCATGTATTTCTAGCCACATATTTTCTGCATTTTTATTTTCTATTTCACGTTCAACTGTCTTTGAAATTCTCTGAAAATCGTCTACTTTCAGTTTCCCAAAAAAGGTCTCAGATTAAAGTCGCTTTATTGAAAACATCAAACAGGATAATCTTCTTAACGATGCGCATTACCAATTACTGTTATATCGATTATTAAAGAAGCACAGGATTATATAACTAAGTGTCAATTACCTGTATACACAATAATATTATGCACCTGTGAAATCAATCGGGTGTGAACAAGCTCAAAGAAAACATGGTCTTCAAGCATGAATAATGTGCTTGGCATATTTTGACTTCGAATTTGGAGATGGATTTTAATAGGAATTTCTTTGATGGGGACCGACAATTTTATTCGAAATATCAAATTTTTCGAATAATTGAAATTCGAAATATCGGAAATATTTTTACATTAAATGATAGCAAAAAAGATCGGGACCAACACATACTTTCGAAAAATCCTGTAGTTTCGAAAAATCGGCGTTCGAATCACCGAGATTCTACTTTACTTTTGCAGGAGTTGCCTCATCTGAAGGTGTTCCATTCCCCTTAAGTATTTTGTGATGATTGAAGGATAGTTTTCCTTATTTCTCCATAAAAACCTATGTCGTGGGTACTCATTAGAAGTTAGAACCACCTTGGTGAGGCGGTAAAAATGATTACCCACAACATAGGTTTTTATGGACAATTCACAAAAACTATTCTCCAGTTCAATTACTTACCTTATCAGCTGCTATTATGGACTAGAACATTGGGTTGACCCTAGGCTTGGCATAAATGTTGACAGACAGGCAAATTTACAAACTGAGGAAAGGACAAATTGACAGACAGAAAACCAAACTCCTATATTGTGTCAAGCTTTAAGAAGACTCGATAAAAACATATCCTGGGAAAAAAAAGATTGAAAAACAAATTCTTATAAAAACTATGCAAATACATGTATACTATTAAAAGCAGCATACAGTCAAACTTCAATGGCTCGAACCCGTTTGGGACCATGAAAATTTATTCGTATCAGCGGTAGTTCGAGCCACCGAGGCGATTCTAATGAGTACACACTGCATACATTTGCAAGATAAAAGACTAAAATCTCCTTAATCATCCCCCACCATTTCTTATCTAGAGGATTTCCCTAAGGGCTGAAGTACGAGTTCAACCCAGCCATGGTAAACGAGCCATCGGTGTTCGAGCCATCGAAGTTCTACTATATTTTCCTGTATTACATATTGTTGTTGCTTTAAAATATGGAAAATTGGGTTTTCAAATATTTCTTAACGCTCACAATGCTGAACCCAGATATTTGAAAACCGAATAGATCCAGATCAGCTGGCTTCTCAGAAGGCAGCTGATCAGGAACATTACTGTTTTTCATTCTGCTTCTGAAGCAGTGGCAAAAATTATGCAACCCAAAAGACTGAAAATTTGGGAAGAGTGCAGAATACTGAAATATTCAGCTGCATGTTGCTTCCACCCAGAGCTGAAATCTGACCACACACGAGTACTGGTAAACTGCTTAGAGGATCTAAGCCTGCCCAGGCAAAGTGGTGCGAGTCAGACCGTCCATGCTTACAAACCCTATTGGCTTCATTGGGCGACAGGGCTTGAGATGTCATTTCATCTCAATGTCGGGTAAAAGTCCCACAAAATTGGAAGTAAAATGACCTGTACAGTGTTGACGGGGATGTTAAACCTCAAATCAAACAATCAAACAAAATAAGCATGGTGAAGGTAAAAATTACTATATGTCACAAGAAATTCCATTGTAACGTTACGGGAATTGTAACACCTTCATCAGGGGAGACAACTCTTGCAAAAGCATTTTTATCTCCCATGTCAATAGGAGTCAACTCTTAAAGGAAAGAATTTGCTCCTGAGAAGCAAATTCTTTCCTTTAAGAGTTGACCCCTTTTTCAGTGGGACAGAGTTTATAGAAAAGCGAACAGGAAGTCCCGAAAGTTGTCTCCCTTTGAAAAATGGTGGAAAAATCTGCCAGGTGTACCTATTACCCTTAATATACATACTCTTCTAGAACAGAACGAAGGAATCCCACAACATCTTTAGCAGGATTGATGTCCCCTTTCATAATATCTTGTATGGGCCCTTCAATAGGGCACAGTTCAACTTCTATCCTGTTCAGTTTATCAAGAAGTCCTAGTTTAGCAGGAAGCTGAAATGAAATGCATGGCATGTTTAGACTAGTAACAAGGGCTGTCATCGAACAACATAGCTCAGCTGGTAAGGTGTCAAAGTCTGTGACACTGAGTTCACATGCAGAGGTGGGAGTATTGCTGAATGAAAACTTAAGAATCATACCTGACCTTAAAGTCATGGGCGACAGCTGAGTATTGCTGAATAAAACTTTCGACATATACTCGTACCTGTATACCAAATGTAAACAAAATCCATCATATCATTTGGTAACTTTAGTTGTGGTACCCTTTTGATTCTAAGTATTAGGACAAACAGGCCAAAGCAAATAGTGCATACCGTGATCATACTGCTCTTGACTTTTTGACTCCTTGTTGGAACCAGGGCTCAAGGTAGAGGGCAACTCAGGTGAAGAAGTTGCCCTGTTGGGGCTCACTTCGCCGACTTTGGCATTGAAAGCGAAAAAAACTTCACCTTGAAATTTCGCCCGTTATTTTTTTTCCGGTGTCTTTCTTGTGAATAGTAACGGTAAACTGACAAGGTGACGATAATCCTTCGATCAACTAGTGTCATGAATCTCAGTTAATTGCGCTGACTAACGCTACCTGTTTATTCTGCAATTCCTCCCAGTTGCAGTCAGGTATGTTTATGTAACTTAATTCTATATCTAAGCCACTTGCTCGTTCCGCTCGTGTCACGTGCCAGCTACCTTTAGGTACGATTATGCAACTTAATTCTATATCGAAGACGTTAGCTCGTGCCACTTGAGCCATGTGCATCAGCAATGTCTTGACACACTGGGTACTCATATACTGCAGGATACAATCATCATCATCAACGGATTTTTTATTAACGTGTAGGTACAGGGGCAACGTCCACATAAGTGGGCCCCCTTCCAGTAGCTGGCTTGCTGCACGCATGGCAGATCTGACACCAGATCTCCAGGCTTGTCTATCATGAGGATCGATAGCAGAGAGCTTCCATTCTCTGCAATCTCTTTCTGTTAGCTGCTTCCAGGTCATCTTGGGCCTTCCTGGCCCCCCGCTTTCCACCTACCTGTATGTCACAGGCAGTCTTGACTGCACCATTGGAGCGTTCGACATGTCCATACCAGCGAAGCCTTCTCTCTTTCAGGATGAGGTCTAGGTCCTCAATGCCAAGACGCTCAAGTAACTCACTGGACCTGACGGTGACAGTGTCCTGTGGCTTGACATTGAAGATCTGTCTGATCATTGCCCTGTCATTTCACTGTAGACGTTGGAGGTTTGGCTTTGTAAATGGCCATGTCTCACTGGCATGGAGCATTGTGCTCCGCACACAAGAGCTATACACACGGCCACGTGTCTTGAACCAGAGGTGGCGGGAAGAGAGAACTGGTAGCAACTCCTTGAATTTCTTCCAGGCTGTTTTCACATGTGATGTAGTTGAAAGGTTACAACCACCCGCTGCAGAGAGCATATCACCTAGGTAGCAAAAGGAAGCTACAACCTCCAGCTTGTTGGATCCAACTTGGACTTCCCTCTGTGGTCTGCCATCTAAAGGGCGTGCAGTTCCTTGGCACCGTGTACACCTGTAATCAGGGTCCTCTATCAAGGGTTTGAGCCCACTGCATTTCTTGTGCACCCAGAACTTGCAGCCATTACAAAAGATTCTGTTGCTGCCCACTCCAGTGCGACATACAGTGCATGGGAACTGGCCTGTACTCTGCAAGAGGTCTAGACCTGTACCACAGATCATGATCTTTGTCTTTCCTGCATTCACTCTCAGCCCTTTCGCCTCCATTGGGTCTTTCCAAGTTAAGAGCCTCCTGACACATTCCTAAAGGGATTCAGCTATGATGACAAGGTCATCAGCATACAGGTCCTCCGAGGGGACTCCAGAGTGGAACTCGCCTGACAAGGCTTCAAGCACAATGATGAAAAGCAGTGGGCTGAGAACAGAGCCTTGATGAACACCCACCTTCACCTCGAATTCTTCTCTGTGACCGTCACCAACGCAGACACGGCTCCGAGCATTAGCATACATCCCTTGGACCAGTTTCACAACCCACTCGTCCACTCCAAGTTTTCTTAGTGCCCACCAGATGACTTTCCGAGGCACTCGGTCAAATGCCTTCTCCAGGTTTAAAAAAGCCATGTAGAGTCTCCTGTTGGCCGCCAGATACTTCTCTTGTAGCTGGCGTACAACAAAAATTGCGTCTGTTGTGCCTCTTTCTGGGACGAAGCCAAACTGGGAATCGTCGATGGACACCAACTGCCTAATGAGGCCATCCACAATCCTCTCCAGGACTTTCATGACCTGTTCTGTCAGCTTGAGACCACGGTAGTTGCCCCATTCCAATGCATCGCCCTTGCCCTTGTAGAGACAGACAATGAAACTCTGTTCCCAGTCAGAGGGTACCTTCCCATCACGGATGATTGCAGCTGCAAGGTCGCGGATCATCGAGGCACCCACATCACCTGCAGCTCTTATCGTCTCCACCACTATGCCAGAGGGACCCGGTGCTTTGCCAGTCTTCATCTGAGAGATAGCCTTCTTAACCATATCAATAGTGATTAGGATGGGTGGCCCTTCCACTGGTGCTTCATCAGACAGGTGGTCTGGGTCCTGGTCGAACTCAACATTAAGTACAGAGCTCTCACTAGGATTTTGAAAACAGGATTCAAGGAATCCTTCCTTGTAAAAAGTTGGATTCCCAGGTAAAAAGTTGGATTCAAATGTAAAAAAGTTGGATTCCCACATAAAAAGTTGGAGTTCTGATCTTGACTGTGCATAAAACATAGACAAAAATTTCTTATTATCAACACATCCATATGAATAACTGACGTGCAGATTGTGGGTACTAGTTAGAACTATTTCACTGATGTGTCTAAGAAGCAGCCACAATCTGATGTTTTGTAAAAAATTTAGGAAAATAATGTTTACCCCAGTAACCCCCCCCCCCCCCACACACACACACACTTAAAAAACGCAGTTGCTCCGATTTATTCTCACTCTTCTAGCCAAATAATGCCACATCATAAAAATCATGTTGTAGTAGGATAACAGCAGATATAATGTAAACCCAGATCAGAAAAGAAGCATTCTATACAGCCATGTTGGTGCTTTCGGACATAAATGTATGTGACACTGGCTCATAATTTTGTGAACAAATACGTAGGGAAGCATCCTATCAAAGTCTGACTGCCTGTAATTGTTAAAGTGATTGAGTTTTGAAGAATTGCAGACATTTTTGTCACCAGTAAACATCGAAACACTCTGCCCGAGTGATAAAAAGTATAATCGTGTAGTCGCGAAAATATATGACATTGGTAATTTGTCAATTATATTGTCTTCGCCGTAACCCTGGTTTACCTAAATGTGATATTTTACCGACTAATGTTAATCCATTGATGGTTCATGCTTACATCAATCAGTAAACTAATTAATTGTAATCCGTAATAACACAGGGATTAGCGCGGCGAGATTAAAAAGGTACAATCATTTTTAACACGTGCGGCAAATCGACCACTTGCAAAAATACCTGTGGCACGTGTGCTTTCAACACAAAAAGTGGCGCCGCATTTGATCTTTTACGGGTATTGCGTAAGCAGCCTAAATTAGCTTCTGATTTTACCGCTTCTCTAATTTTGGATGTGTGTCGCAATAAAAACATGCGTACATAAGAATCGGCGATAGTGAATTTTACGCGTAGAACGGCAAAACGTTTGCGTAAAATACGCAGAATCCTGCGTTTCAGAGAGCTCTGAAGTAGCCTTTGGTAGTGTTCTAACCAGGCCCTCTGCCTTGAATCTTCACTCACTGACATCTCCCCTGCATCATTCTTTACTGGTTTGTCACCTACAACATCGGCAATCTCTCTTCTCATCTGGTTAGCAAGGCGGTATACTTCTGAGGACTTAGGGTCAATATTCTAATCTTGTAGATCTCCTTCCCAGCTTCTTGGCGGTGGAACCAAGATATTTATAGTTTCCGATTAACTTGACACTGCATTAGGATTTAATACATTTGAAATATATAGATGGTTTATTTATTTCACCATTGAATTGTTTGTACATCATTTCTGCATCCACCTGTCGTTTTCATTTTTTTTTATGGACAACAACAAGAGTAGGTAGCAATTTTTAATTTTGTAATTGAAAATAATTATTACTTGCCAGTAAATATTCAGTAACTATCCAAATTTATAAAAACCAAACAAAAAAACTGATTTTCATATAGCGAGGCTGTTCCTCTTGTTTCCACAAGTAATGCCTTAATAAAATACAATTGTGACAGGAACTTCATGTAAGTGAAATACATTAATTTTGACTATCTAACGACTACACAGAAACCTCTTTACTTTATAACACTATGCATTACAACATGGTTGGATATAACAAAAGTTACAGCTTGCCCAAATATTTCTTGATTATTACCAAAACTACCTTAAGTAATCATGCTATTAATGTTTGTTGGGCTCCAACAATAGTGATACAAGAGGATGGAGAGTAGTATGAAGTTATCAGCCTAGGTTCAATTTAGTGCTTTGATATTTCATTTTTCAAACTGAAAATTCGGCTATGATGTTCACCGAAAAGTCTTCATGTAGACCCCAAGCTTCTTCATCTTAAATCATTGGGTGGCAAGACTTGAGATGTCATTGCATCTCAACGTCAGGAAAAAGTCCCACAAAATTGGAAGCAACATTTCCAAAATGACATTTTTAGAGTTGACGAGGATGTTAAATCTCAAATCATATAAAACAAATCTTCATCTTAAAAGGCATATCTTTCTCATGGTCATCATCAAAATATCACATGTATGATTGATACCCCTATAAAACCCAATTTTCTCCAAATAAATTGGGGTTTACAGGAGAACACATTACACTGTTGTTGTCTGGCATTAAGCCACACCCCCTTCTCCCTAGACCCAACAAACTTCTTCCTATTTTCCCAGGAGGGAGAAGTCACTTCTCCCTAATTGTTTGGGCTAGCTTGGGCCCTGTGGAACATGACACCCCTTACTTAGGAAATAGACTCCTACTAGGCTCTGTTCTCAGCCCACTGCTTTTCATCATTGTGCTTGAAGCCTTGTCACTCGAGTTCCGCTCTTGATTCCCCTGGGAGGACGTTTATGCTGATGACCTTGTCATCATAGCTGAATCCCTTGAGGAATGTGTCAGGAGGCTCTTAACTTGGAAATATGCAATGGAGGCGAAAGGGCTGAGAGTGAATGCAGGAAAGACAAAGATCATGATCTGTGATTCAGGTCAGGACCTCCTGCAGAGTACAAGCATCCCATGCGCTGTGTGTTGCACTGGAGTGAGCAGCAACAGCATCTTCTGTAATGGTTGCAAGTTCTGGGTGCACAAGAAATGCAGTAGGCTCAAGTGCTTGATAGAGGACCCTGATTACAGGTGCACACGGTGCCAAGGAACTGCAAGACCCTTAGATGGCAGACCGCAGAAGGAAGTCCAAGTAGGATCAAACAAGTCGGAGGTTGTAGCTTCCTTTTGCTACGTAGGTGATATGCTCTCAGAAGCGGGTGGTTGCGATCTTTCAACCACATCACATGTAAAAACAGCATGGAAGAAATTCAAGGAGATGCTACCAGTTCTCTCTTCCCGCCACCTCTCGTTCAAGACACGTGGCCGTGTTTACAGCTCTTGTGCGCGGAGCGCAATGCTCCATGCCAGCGGGACATGGCCATTAACAAAGCCAAACCTCCAATGTGTTCAGCGGAATGACAGGGCATTGTCAAGCCACAAGACACTGTCACCATCAGGTCCAGTGAGTTACTTGAGTGTCTTGACATTGAGGACCTAGACCTCATCCTGAAAGAGAGAAGGCTCCGCTGGTATGGACATGTGGAATGCTCCAATGGTGCAGTCAAGACTGCCTGTGACATACAGGTAGGTTGAAAGGGGGGGGGGGCCTGGAAGGCCAAAGATGCCCTGGAAGCAGCTGACAGAAAGAGAATTGAAGCTATCTGCTTTCAATCCTCATGATAGACAGGCCTGGAGATCTGGTGTAAGATCTGCCATGCGTGCAGCAAACCAGCTACCTGGAAGGGGGCCCACTTATGTGGACCTTGCTCCTGTACCTGCACGTTAATAAAAAATCCGTTGATGATGATGATACTATATATAGCAAGGACGATTCCAATGCAGCTTAAAATCAGATGACCCTTTTTGTACCAAATGGAATCTTCCTCATACATGTATATAGCAGGAGTCCATTCCAAAATTAAGGGCTGTCAGGTTGTTGTTTTCTTCAAAATTTATTTGGAAAATGGCTTAACTTTTTGCCAACAGCTGCATCTGATCTGGGCCTGCAATGTTTGCCAATTACTCCTCTTGGGGTTTCCGGTACCAAATGGGTTAAAGTACAACACTACCTCTTTTAACTTGGAATTTTTCTTCAGTGAGAGGACTTTCAGTGATTTCAGCTCCCCTACTTCCTCTGGTAGACTCTCCAGCTGATTAAAGCCTATCTGAAGGTTAGACAGGTTAGGGAAAAGTAGCTTCCTATGGAGGTCCTGCTCTTTTTCCTCTAGGTCCCGCATCTGAAATAAACATAAGGTTTAACAGGTTAGGGAAAAGTAGCTTCCTATGGAGGTCCTGCTCTTTCTCCTCTAGGTCCCGCATCTGAAATAAACATAAGGTTTAGCAGGTTAGGGAAAAGCAGCTTCCTATGGAGGTCCCATTCTTTCTCCTCTAGGTCCGACATCTGAAATAAACATAAGGTTTGACAGGTTAGGGAATGCAGCTTCCTATGGAGGTCCCGTTCTTTCTCCTCTAGGTCCCGCATCTGAAATAAACATAAGGTTTAGCAGGTTAGGGAAAAGCAGCTTCCTATGGAGGTCCCATTCTTTCTCCTCTAGGTCCGACATCTGAAATAAACATAAGGTTTGACAGGTTAGGGAATGCAGCTTCCTATGGAGGTCCTGCTCTTTCTCCTCTAGGTCCGACATCTGAAATAAACATAAGGTTTGACAGGTTAGGGAATGCAACTTCCTATGGAGGTCCCGTTCTTTCTCCTCTAGGACCCACATCTGAAATAAACAAAAGCCACATCAAAAAAAAATGTTTTTGCCATATGCAATCACTGAAGGTGCAGATCAGCCTGTGCATCTGTGCAGTCTAATCAGCATCTATGTGTTCACTGCTTGGAGAGTATAACACCTGTAGTTCCAAAATCTTCATTTTCAATACTCTTGTTAGTCAATGTAGTTAACCAGGGGCCAGTTGTTCAAAACTTACAACATCATTAGTTAACAAACTGTTAAAACTTTGATCATTGAATATGGCAAATATACTAATATTTTTGCAAAAATGTGAGATGAAAAGCTACTCACTTTTTTCAGCAAAAATACCAGAATTTTAGATATTATACTTGCAAGAACAGTCAACTAGAAGTGGTGTTTGTCATCACGCAAACGCGCCTATAAATTTTTGACCGCCTTGAACCCCACTATTATATAGTAAAACTGGGCTTTACAAGGGTACACCTTTTTTTCTCATTTCTCCTCAAAAACATAAAATGTGGGTACTCGTTAGAACCGCCTCAATGAGGCAGTTCAAATGAGTACCCACAATCAATATTTTAAGCAGAAATAAGAAAAAGATCACAATTTTTCATCTTAAAATTTTCGTTTTTTCGGCGATAGAGTTTACGCTGTATTTGAATAGGCGTGTTTTCGTAATGTAAAAGACTATGCCGACAACCATATGCTTGCCCCTAAATGCCAAAATTTTCAAAGGCCTAGCTGAAGAAAAAAAATTTCATCCAAGTTTTTTTCAGAATTTATTCAAAAGTTAATCAGGTTAACTTCTAATCATTACCAATCAACTTTCAAGGCTCTAGCTTCAATAGTGTGAGATATTTTGCTGACAAGATTTCATCCACATTTTTTTCAAAGGGCCATAGCTCTAGAAAGGGGCATAATCCTGATGAGAAACAAAAATATGTGTCAGCAATTTTTTCATGAGGAATCCATATATGAAATTTCAAAACCCTAGCATACATGGTTCTAAAGTTATGCTATGCATCGCAAAGCATGTGATGTACAAATGCCTCAAGATACGAAGGGCCATAACTTATGAAGAATTTTTCAGAATTTCTTTAAAGGTTAATCAGGTCATTTACTCATCACTAGCAATCCACGCATCAACTTTCAAGGCCCTAGCTTTGATAGTTTTTTTTAGATATTTAATTTTGTTGACAAGATTTCATCCAAATTTTTTCAAAGGGCTACAACTCAGGAAAGGGGCATAATGCATACAAGAAAACAAGAGGGCCATGATGGCCGTGGATCGCTCACCTGATCCATAGAGTAACAAGTGGGCCCCGGGGAGGGCCATTATTGACCCCAGAGTTATAATGTGCATAATGTTGAGGGAGGTCTAAAAAGGAGAAGCTTCATACCAAATATCAACTAAGGCTATAATTTGAACAATCTTGGCAAAGGTCCACTAGATGAAGCTAAACACCAAATATCAAAGACCCGGGCCTTGCTGTTTCAGAGAAGAAGATTTTTTTAAAGATATTCCCTACATAAGCCTATGTAAAACCAAATGGCCCCCGAGGCGGGGGCATTTTTGGCCTCAGGGCTATAATTTAAACAATCTTGATAGAGGTCCACTAGATGAAGCTTCACACCAACCAAATATCAAAGACCTGGGCCTTGCTGTTTCAGAGAAGAAGATTTTCAAAGATTATCTCTATATAAGTCTATGTAAAATCAAATGGCCCTGGGGCGAGGGCATTTGTGGCCAGAGGGCTATAATTTGAACAATCTTGGTAGAGGTCCACTAGATGAAGCTCCAAACCAAATATCAAAGACATGGGCCTTGCAGTTTCAGAGAACAAGATTTTTAAATATTTCCCTATATAAGCCCATGTAAAACCAAAGGTCTCGGGGCGGGGGCATTTTTGGCCCCAGGGCTATAATTTGAACAATCTTGATAGAGGTTCACTAGATGAAATTTCGCACCAAATATCAAAGCCCTAGGCCTTGTGGTTTCATAGAAGAAGATTTTTAAAGATTTTCCCTATATATGTCTATGTAAAACCAAAGGGCCATGAGGCGGAGGCATTTTAGGTCTCAGGGCTATAATTTGAACAATCTTGATAGAGGTCCACTAGCTGAAGCTTCATACCAAATATCAAAGACCTAGGCCTTGTGGTTTCAGAGAAGAAGATTTTTCAAGATTTTCCCTATAAAAGCCTATGTAAAACCAAAGGGCACCGGGGCGGGGGCATTTTTGGCCCCAGCACTATAATTTGAACAATCTTGGTAGGGGTCCACTAGATGAAGCTTCATACCAAATAGCAAAGACCTGGGCCTTGCAGTTTCAGAGAAGAAGATTTTTAAAGATTTTCCCTATATAAGCCCATGTAAAACCAAAGGGCCCCGGGGCGGGGGCATTTTTGGCCACAGCACTATAATTTGAACAATCTTGGTAGGGGTCCACTAGATGAAGATATGTCTATGTAAAACCAAAGGGCCATGACGCGGAGGCATTTTTGGCTCCAGGGCTATAATTTGAACAATCTTGATAAAGGTCCACTAGCTGAAGCTTCATACCAAATATCAAAGACCTAGGCCTTGTGGTTTCAGAGAAGAAGATTTTTCAAGATTTTCCCTATAAAAGCCTATGTAAAACCAAAGGGCCCTGGGGCGGGGGCATTTTTGGCCCCAGCACTATAATTTGAACAATTTTGGTAGGGGTCCACTAGATGAAGCTTCATACCAAATAGCAAAGACCTGGGCCTTGCAGTTTCAGAGAAGAAGATTTTTAAAGATTTTCCCTATATAAGCCCATGTAAAACCAAAGGGCCCCAGGCGGGGGCATTTTTGGCCACAGCACTATAATTTGAACAATCTTGGTAGGGGTCCACTAGATGAAGCTTCATACCAAATAGCAAAGACCTGGGCCTTGCAGTTTCAGAGAAGAAGATTTTTAAAGATTTTCCCTATATAAGCCCATGTAAAACCAAAGGGCCCCGGGGAGGGGGCAGTTTTGGCCCCAGCACTATAATTTGAACAATCTTGGTAGGGGTCCACTATATAAAGCTTCATACCAAATATCAAATACCTGGGCCTGACGGTTTCAGAGAAGAAGATTTTTAAAGATTTTCCCTATATAAGCCCATGTAAAACCAAAGGGCCCAGGGGCGGGGGCATTTTTGGCCCCAGCACTATAATTTGAACAATCTTGGTAGGGGTCCACTAGATGAAGCTTCATACCAAATAGCAAAGACCTGGGCCTTGCAGTTTCAGAGAAGAAGATTTTTAAAGATTTTCACTATATAAGCCCATGTAAAACCAAAGGGCCCCGGGGCGGGGGCATTTTTGGCCCCAGCACTATAATTTGAACAATCTTGGTAGGGGTCCACTTGATGAAGCTTCAAACCAAATATCAAAGACATGGGCCTTACGGTTTCAGAGAAGAAGATTTTTCAAGATTTTCCCTATATAAGCCCATGTAAAACCAAAGGGCCCCGGGGCGGGGGCATTTTTGGCCCCAGCACTATAATTTGAACAATCTTGGTCGGGGTCCACTTGATGAAGCTTCATACCAAATATCAAAGACCTGGGCCTTGCGGTTGCAGAGAAGAAGATTTTTAAAGATTTGCCCTATATAAGCCCATGTAAAACCAAAGGGCCCCGGGGCGGGGGCATTTTTGGCCACAGCACTATAATTTGAACAATCTTGGTAGAGATCAACTAGATGAAGCTTCATACCAAATAGCAAAGACCTGGGCCTTGCGGTTTCAGAGAAGAAGATTTTTTAAGTTTTTGGTGAAAAAAATCTATTTTTTACTCCTGTGACCTATATGTGCAACGGACCGGAACCATTTTAACAACTTTGAAAGGGGACCACCTAAGGATCATTCCTGTGACGTTTGGTCAAAATCAGATCAGTGGTTTAGGAGGAGATGTTGTTTGAAGAAATTGTTTACGCACGCACGTACGACGGACAACGGACAAAAAGTGATCCCAAAAGCTCACCTCGTCAGTACGTGACGGTGAGCTAAAAATATGTGTCAAATATTTTTTTCAAGAGGAAGCCATATATGAAACTTCAAAACCATAACATACATGGTTCTAAAGTTATGCTATGCATCTCAAATTAAAGCATGCAATGTACAAATGCCAACAGTTACAAACATCCACAACTCATCAAGTATTTTTCCGAATTTCTTCAAAAGTTTACCGCCAGCCTCAGTAGCTCAGTTTGATGTGCGTCTGACTGGTGATCAGGAGGATGTGGGTTCGATACCTGCCAGGGTTGGCAACATTCTTTCGAGGAGATTGATCATGAAATCTTTTCTATGGTCATTCTCTCCCTTCCGCTGATTCAAGAAGGGCAGTTGTCAGTTTCTGGCGAAAAACTGTGCACTGTACTGGTTAACGGCTTACGTATAAGCCTGCCCAGGAAAAGTGTGGATAGCTAAACTGACCGGCTCAAAAATGACCTAAAATAGTGTTGACTGGGCCATTAAACTCCAATACAAACAAACAAATCAAAAGTTTATCAGATCATCAACTGATCACTAACAATCCACTCATCAACTTTCAAGGCTCTAGCTTAAATAGTTTTTGAGATATTTTGCTGACAAGAGTCCATCCAAATTTTATCAAAGGGCCGAAACACAGGAAAGGGGCATAACCCAGACAAGAAAAAATATTTGTCAGCTATTTTTCCATGAGGAATCAATATATGAAATTTCAAAACCCTAGCATACATGGTTCTAAAGTTATGCTATGCATCAGAAAGCATACGATGTACAAATGCACAAATTACAAAGGGCCATAACTCATGAAGTATTTTTTCAAATTTCTTCATAAGTTAATCAGGTCATCAACTCATCACTAGCAATCCACTGATCAATTTTCAAGGCTCTAGCTTTAATAGTTTCTGAGATATTTTGCTGACAAGATTCCATCCAAATTGTATCAAAGGGCCGAAACACAAGAAGGGGGCATAACTCTGACAAGAAAAAATATGTGTCAGCTTCTTTTTCATGAGGAATCCATATATGAAATTTCAAAACCCTAGCATTCATTTTCAGAGGCGTAAAGCGTAATGGACCGAAGGATGGTTTGTTTGTTTGAATTGGGCTTTAACGTCCCCATCAACACTATTAAGTTCATTTTGGAGACAATTTTCCAATTTTGTAGAACTTTTACCAACATTGAGGAGAAATGTCATCTCAAGCCCTGCCGCTCTAACTCACATTGCTTTGCCTGGGCAGGCTTAGTCCTTCAAAGCGGTTTACCAGTACCCGTGTGGGGTCAGATTTAAACCTGCGTGGAAACACAATGCAGCCCAATCTATTTCTCCAAGCCCAGATCAGCGAAATTGTGACGTCACATCAACGTCGGTGCAACGTCATGAGGTTTATGCAATGTCACATCAACGTTGCACTCACATTGAATTGACGTTGCCCTTACGACGTGTGCCTGCAGGGTTATCATGTGGGCTGTGTCAAGAAAGAATGTGTCTTTCGACATATATGCCAATGCAGGCTAATCAGTCTTCACTGGGTGCTATGTTGATTTTTGTTTTGCCAATCAATCTGTATACTGGATGATTACTCGTTTGTGGCAAACAGGTAACAAGAAAGCAGTCTGAGGGACAGCCAACTCCCCCACCACACTTGGTATTAGGCTCAACCTTGTGACCTTCACCTGTGACCTTGACCTTGAGTTGGCATGGTTTATTTATGGATACTGCACATCAGCTCACTGAGGGGGTATATTTCACAAAAGTTTAATGAAAATCCTTCCAGGGGAAAAGAGATATGGAGCGGACACAAAATTCCAAGTTTCAAACTCATGACCTTAACCTGTGACCTTGATTTTGAGTTGGCATGATTTATTTATGGGTTCTGCCCATCAGCTCAGTGAGGCGATATTTGATGAAAGTTTAATGAAAATCCTTCCAGGGAAAAAGGAGATGTGGAACGGACACAAAATACAAAGTTTCAAACTCGTGACCTTCATCTCTGACTTTGACACTGTTCTGCACATCAGCTGACTGTGGGGGATAACTGACCAAAGTTTAATGAAAATCCTTTGAAGCGTAAAGGAGATATGGAACAGACACAAAATTCAAAGTTTCAAACTTGATACCTTCCAATGTGACCTGGACCTGGTGTTGGCATGATTCATTTATGGGCTCTGCACATGAGCTCACTGAGAGGGATAATTGACCAAAGTTTAATGAAAATCCTTGCAGGGGTAAAGGAGATATGGAATGGACACAAAATTCAAAGTTTCAAACTCTTGACCTTCAAATGTAACCTTGACCTTGAGTCAGCATGTTTCATTTATGGGTTCTGCACATCAACTCAGTGAAAAGAATATTTGACCAAAGTTTAATGAAAATCCTTGCAGGGGTAAAGGAGATATGGAACAGACACAAAATGCAAAGTTTCAAACTCATGACCTTCAACTGTGACCTTGACCTTGAGTTGGCATGGTTCATTTATGGGTTCTGCACATCAGCTCACTAAGAGGAATAATTAACCAAAGTTTAATGAAAATCTTCAAAAGGTTCAGGAGATATGGAGCGGACAAGAAAGTGTTACGGACAGACAGATGGACAGACAGACAGATGGACAGACGGAGGACGGACATTCTTACAAGACATACATTCTGGGGTTCCCAATGTTAACTCTATGGAGATTTTAACCCCATAATGTAGCATTGTACAGCCATTCACCCAACAATCACTCAAATTTTAACCCTATTATCAATGTTAACTATATGGAGATTTTAACCCCATAATGTAGCATTGTACAGCCATTCACCCAACAATCACTCAAATTTTAACCCCATCATCAATGTTAACTATATGGAGATTTTAACCCCATAATGTAGCAATGTACAGCCATTAACCTAATAATCACTCAAATTTTAACCCCATATCAATTGTACAGAACATGAACCCCATTATGTATCTGGCGTTTGTACGGACAGACAAAGGCCATTCCTATAATCCCCGCTCCACTTCACAGCGGGGGTTAAAAACTTATCATGGTTTCACATCTACTGAATTGTTGTCTCTATATACAAAGCATGTTCTTGCCCACCAGATAAGGAAAACTTGGACTTAACCCTGGGATCGAAATTCTTATCCTACCCAGGTTGTCCTGCCCAGGGATTGGATAAAAATCGAGAATATTCACATGCTTGCTGTGCACGTTAGATAGGATGTCATGTCTCTGTCATTAAGTTTGATGTCACTGTGTGTACAGTGATGTCAAAAAAATGCAATATTGCAGCCATCAACAATCGAAGTGACTGCATTATAAAAAGAATCCACTCTCAGAAATGAAAAGTATGCAAGAAAATGAATATTATATGGATGTGAGGGGTAGACAAATAATCAATCTCTCGGAATCATAGTCCAGCATCACTCTGCAAGCCTTCTGACACCAGACAAAGACCCTCAGGATGGATTTTTCTATCCACCCCTCACAACCATGTAAGTTTCTTATACTCTCACATACTATGACAGTATTTGTCAGACAATTTGTGTTCTTCACAATCTGTAATTCTAGCCATTTCAATGTTTATAGATTATATTGAACAAGAATTCCGCTGAAGGTTATATCGCCCCTGTAAGGGTGAAATGTAAGTCAAGGTCAAACACAGATGCTTGCATAAAGATTCCATCCCCACATGCAAGCTTGTACCAAGTAGCATTAATGAAGCTCCTCTATTTCTTGAGAAATATATAGAGCCTTTAATATTAGGGTGAATGCTAGAGTTGACACATTAATAAACAAAGTGAGTGAACCATAAAATGTTGGTCAAGATCAAATGTGGATGCTTGCATTTAAGTTGTTAACTACTTACACTCTGTGTCATGGAGCTGCTTGAACCCACTTTTTTCCCTACCGGATCTGTTTCTCTAAGTAGGGTAAGGCATGCAAGCTTGTTTGAAGACAAGTCGAGCTCTTCCAGGTTTTCTAGTTTTAAGTGGCTGCGATGTCCACATGTGCCTGTCCTGTTGGGGTTCCTATCAGAAGTATAAATCATCACAAAATTATACATGTAGATCCTGTCAAGCAGGAGTAATGAGAATAATTAACCTTTATCCTGCTTATCCTGCTGAATAAATCAATTAAGGGGAATGGGAACACCTTCAGGGGAGGCAACTCCCGAAAAAGTATTTTTGTCTCCCATGTCAATAGGGGTCAACTCTTAAAGGAAAGAATTTGCTCCTAAGGAGCAAATTCTTTCCTTTAAGAGTAGACCCCTTTTTCAATGGGACAGGGCTTATAGAAAAGCAAACAGGAAGTCCCGAAAGTTGTCTCCCTTTGAAAAATGGCAGAAAAATGTGCCAGGTGTTCCCATTCCCCTTAAACCGCACCCATTTCTGATGGTCAACCATTCAGATTACTTAGTAAAATGTTTCATTCAAATTCGCAAACTAATTGACGGTGTATATCCTGATCATATTGCTTCTTCAGAACCAATCTGATCTTGATCTAAACTTTGTAAATGTATGGGTTTTTGTGTTCAGCAGGATAATGGTTAAGGGACAAATTTTTCTTAATGCCAAAGCAGAAACTGTGTAAGTTAAAAAAATGTCATGTACAAATAAAAATGTTGAGTTTCATAGAATAAGCGTTCTGCCAAAGGCTATAGTAAACTTGGCTATTTGGGTGAAAGCTAGGGTGGTCACAAATGTTTTGGAGTTTAACGGCCAAGTCAATACTATTTTAGGTCATTTTTGAGCCAGTCAGTTTAACTATCCACACTTTTCCTGGGTAAGCTTATACGTAAGCCGTTTACCAGTACAGTGCACGTTCTTGCCCCAGAAACTGACAACTGCCCTTCTTGAATCTGCGGAAGGGAGAGAATGACCATAGAAAAGATTTCATGATTAATCTCCACAAAAGAATGTTGCCAACCCCATCAGATATCAAACCCACTCCTCCTGATCACCAGTCAGACACGCATCTGACTGAACTACCGAGGCCGGCTGCTATATGTTGGACAAGTCTGTTTGTCATATAAGGGGTGTCAGGCATATATTTTCATTTTTATTCTGTTTTTCATGGAAAATTCTGTTAGCAAATAGTGCATGCCCTGATCAGATGCTGCATTCTGCAGTGTCTGATCTAGAATGTGGCATCTGATCTGGGCCTGCACTGTTTGACAAGGTACCCCTTTAGGGGTTTCACACATAAAATAGGTTAAAGATTCTTATTAAATGTAGCAGGTTGAAATTCAACTTACAGTTTGTGTTCACAGTATGTGTCATCTACCTGTCCTGGAGCCAGTTTTCTCAGCCAGTCCACCATGTCCAATATCTGATTTGAACTTAAATTAAGGTTCTTCAGGAGCTTCGGATAAGATGCCAAGAGACCCAGACTACTCAATCTATTTTTAGACATTTCAAGAGTCTGGAGCTGTGGTGCACAGCAGGAAAGAAAATCTGGGAATTCTGTGAGGTGATTCTTGGATAATTTTAAAGTTTTCAGTCCCTTCTTGGTTTCTGCTGCTTTAACTTCTTCATCACTTATGAGTTTTGGAGACCAATGGTTTATCTTTCTCACATCATAGGAGCTCATATTGTTAGGTTTTGCCAGGTCTTGGTCAGTGATTTTGTCAGACAAAATAGATGCTTTTCTGTTATTTGCATGCAATACATTGGTTTCGTACTCTGATTCACTAGCATGTCTTTCCCAGATTCCTGGTTTCGGAAGTGTTTCCAACAAATTCTCACTTAAGTCTAAAGTTTTTAGGCTTTTAGTATGCCAAACAGTCCCTGGAACATCTTTAATTTTATTTCTGCTAGCATTTAAGCTCTTTAAAGCTGGTAGACCTGTGAAAAGATATGATGGTAGAGCAGTCAGTAGATTCTCACTAACATCCATGTCCTCAAGAAGCTCGCAGTCTAGACTGAAATTTTCCGGCTTTGGAAATTCTGTAATTTTATTTTTGGACACAGTCAGTACACTCAGTGAAGGCAGCTGAAGAAGACTTGACGGTAACATTGTCAGACTATTATTAGATACATCAACCCTTGTAATCGCAAACAGGGGAACCCTTATGTTAACATTTGACATGTGTGGGTTGTTATGATTTCCAACACATGTTAGCCATGCTTCATGAATTACAGTCAGAAAATGTAAATTTTGCCACCTGACATACACAGGATTGGTCGGAAATCTTTCTGGATTTAGTGTATCAGTTGAGCCACATGACCCCTCTTCATCAGGTTGAAGGAAACTTGTATCATACTCTTGTCTCATTGCCACTTTGTTGATGCAATAATGCTGATCTATGCTTGACTTGTATTTCAGAAAGTGGTGTATAAAGGCTGGTTTCCGCTGAATAGCTCTCTTCAGAACACAGCTGTTTACATCTTCAACTTTGTATGTGAACAATTTATCAATCATTAACAAGTCTTCATTTTCTAGAGCTGTCAACAGAATTGCAGAATATTCAGTATCATCAAGCTTCATTGTAATGTTTGTCTTGGCACCAATTTGCAACAGTAACATGACAATTTCATGATACCCATTCTTAACTGCTATATACAAACAAGAAGTGGATTTATCCATTCCATTTTGTGATGAATCAGAATCATAGCTTGAGCCTCCACCATCGTCACTTCCAAACTCTCTGCAAAGTCGTACAGGACAAATCAGCACAGAGTCTATTGCTTTACCACACTGGCTTTGAGTGCTGCTGCTTGCAGTACTGGAACCAAGTCGTGTTCCAATAACTTGGAAGTCCAGTAGATATTTTACGATCTCCACATGGCCATTTTCACAGGCCAAGTACAGTGGTGTCTTTTTATCATTAGTCAATGCATTAACATTTACAGCTATTTTGTAACAAGTCTGGTCTCTGTCTGTGTACAGGGATGGCTTCAGGTATTCTGGGTAGTGCCATTCCAAAAGACACTTCACTATGTCACTGTGACCTAATTTACATGCAACATGTAGTGGTGACTCATTCTCTACATTACAGACATTACAACAATCTGGAGAATTCTGAAAAATAAACAACATTGTCAGAATATTGAGATGGAATTGCACACACAATCAATGCACTGCTACTAAGGTGCTGTCTGACTGTGGTCTGCACTGTTTCTCATTCCAGCTCTGTTGGTGCAATGGAACTGCAATGCTCGAACACATTTGGGACCATTTGTTCCAGCAGGGGTAGTTTGAGTCACTGAGGTTTATTCATTTGAACCTGATTAGAATAATTTAGATATGCTTTTTGATGTTCTATAAAAAAAAACGGGCCTCCGTGGCCTAGTGGATAAGAGCGCTGACTCTTAGTCATTAGGTCTCTCACCCCCGTAGGTTCGAGCCTCGATCGGGCCAGGTGTGAGACGCCAAGTTCTGCAACGGAAGGTCGTGTGGTTTTTCTCCGGGTACTCCGGTTTTCGCTCACCTCTGATTAACGATCCGCTAGATATGAGTGAAATAATCTTGAAAGGGCCGTAAAACCCAAACCAAAAAAAAACAAACTTTCCAATAAAATACAGGTATGTTCTATGTACTGTGTTTATCTTTTTACAATGACCTCGACCTCAAGTCAGCTGCAGCAGTAAGATAACATCATCACAAGGTCCTTTCTTATTACAAATTCCCTATATAACAGACAATTTCCTAGATAACAGACAAACCATGTTTATTTGTAAGAATGCTGAAGAACATTTGCCAGGTTTACAAGCAATCAGACCACCAAACCAACAGCAATAAAGATATTAACCAGATTCAATCGACATCGAAATGCAGCTCAAACCAACACTCACTGCCAACACTGATCTTACCTTCAAGATAAGTTTCACTACTGCTAGATGTCCACCTTCCACTGCTGCATGAATAACCTCATCTATTCTCTCTATTTTTAACACTCTGGCTAGAAGTTCTTTCATGATGGATGCATCTCCACTCCTAGCAGCACTGGAACAATGATCATTTTACTGGGAACTGATATATCATAAAAATCTTAAATTGGGAGACCTTGAGGACTTGCTATAATTCTCCTAAAATTTAAACAAGTTTGTGTCATGATTCAGCAAGGAGTCCAAAAGGTGCAGGCAGAATGGCAAAAAGCGTAGACCTAATCAGACTGCTCCTTTAGGTACACTATTGGACAGTGGTATTTTTGCTTGAAAATATGTGAGCAGCTTTTGCATTTCACATTTTCTTCATACAAAATGTTAACATATTTGCATATTAAAGTTTTATTATTTAAATTAACAACATAACAACAGTGATAGTTTAGGAAACTTACCCCATATCATTAAAACTTTACATAAATGCAAAAGCTACTCACATCTTGTCAGCAAAATACACTGTATTAGATATTGTACATGCTAGAACAGTTGTCATTTTGACCACTACAAGCTTGTTTCGGCCCCCGCCCATCGGGGCTTGAAGAAATATATGGGCTGCATGCTGCTTCCACGCAGACCTGAAACCCATCTGGAGAGGAGTACTGTAAACCGCATAGAGGATCTAATCCTGCCCAGGCAAAGCGGTGCGAGTAGGTCCGTCCATGCTTATGAACCCTATTGGTTTCATTGGGCGGCAGGGCTTGAGATGTCATTTCATCTCAGTGTCAGATAAAAGTCCCACAAAATTGGAAGCAACGTCTCCAAAATGACCTTTACAGTGTTGACGGGGACATTAAACCTCAAATCAAACAAACAAACAAGCTTGTTTAGCTTAAAGATGCTTTAAACAAATGGGCCCAGGCATATTTCTTCATCTTTCTGTAAATGACAACATCCAGGACTTCCTGTTCGCTTTCCTAGAAACTTATCCCTCCTGAAAAGGGAATACTTTTAAGGGGAAGAATTTGCTCCTTTTGAGACAAAAAGACAAAAATGTTTTTGAAAGAGTTGCCTCCCCTGAAGGTGTATCCATTTCCTTTAAAGCATTACAACCTGTATAATACTATTAAGAGAGTTTTCATTGATTCACCTTTTGTGGGTAAATTTCTCTTACACCAGGGTGTAATATGACTCCATTTTGATCTATTAACCCATTTAGTACCGGAAACCCCTAAACGGGTAGTTGGCAAAGAGTGCAGGCCCAGATCAGACGCCGCGTTCTAGACGCCGCAGAACGCGGCGTCTGATCAGGGCCTACACTCTTTGCGAAAAGTTCAGCTATTTTCCAAATAAATTTCGAATAAAACACAACCTGACACCCCTAAATTTTGAAATGGACTCCTGGTATATATAACTTATAAGGAGGAAGATTCCATTTGGTACAAAAAGGATTAAAACCACCAGTCAATATAACCTGTAGAACATGGTACTATTTATGGGTTTAACAAATAACTGCTGTATCTCAAATATCCACCAACATTGCTGTGGACATCTGTTAGTATTGCTTCTCCGAGGCAATCCTAACAAATGTCCACAACATTTGATTCTTGGAGTATTAAATACACGTAATTAAAATATTCTGGAATATCTCCATTGACCTTTACCATTCAGTGACTCTATAGGCTAATTCAGCAGATGACAATTGTTTCTTACTTTATGGAGACAATTTGCATAAGATGTCAAGTCCTGTTTTTTTTCCAGAAAACAGGACTTGAAATCTCATGTGGAGACAATTTGCATGAGATGTCAAATCCTGTTTTCTGGGAGAATTAGAAAAAATTTTCAAAATGTTGTCTGCTGCAAGGACCCAGCGTTAATCATCTCATCTTGAGCTAAGGATTTGTTCCGTTGAAATTGTCGCTCTAACGGGATTTGTCATCATACTGATCGTCAGTATAAAGAGGGTTGACTGTAACATGGTTTCTGCTTTTTTACTTTGGACCTCAACAAAAGTGTAATAAAGAGGTTGGGGCATGGATGTATAATCTTATTCAGACAAGGCAAGACAGGTACTAGGAATGACTATAATCCTTATCCCACTGAATAATTGATTAAGTCACAGCCATTTCTGAATTTGAACCAATCAGATTACTTGGTGTAATTTACTCTACAAATTCACAAAACTGAATTTCAAACAGTGTCCAGTGTAATCTGGATCAATGCTGTTTGCAAAAGTAATTGTTGTTGTGTTCTCTGGATAAGGGTTAAATTTCCTGTGGCAGCCCTGACCTCCACACACACACACAAAAAAAGCAGATACTTACTAGGCAAGTGGAGTAGTGACCTCACCAGGACCTACTGTATTTGGCAGCTCCCACCCAGAGGCAGGTAGAGTAGCATCAAGAATGGCCTTGACCTTCTTTAAATCACAATCACGACAAGCTTGGCAAAGATCTGCAAATTTTACCCAAGAATCATTACCTCAAGTATGGATGTTTAGATAAGAGGCAGTGTTTGAAATATATGAATTTTCAAAACTGATGGCCACATTCATTTTTCGAATTGTCCCAGTTACAGGTCCTCTGCGAGCTGTATTGACCTCGGACCTGTACTGTAACTGGGCCAATACGAAATTACTTGATTAATAACCTTATAGTATAATTAGGGAATTACCATATTTAAAATGCATCATTTGGGGCGGTTAATTGGTGTTTTTTCTGTCAGAACTTACACCAGCAAAGCCAAAAAAGGAATTTTCAACCTTAAAACCTAAGATTTACCCACCAAAATAATTTTCAATATACATGTAGTTATTCCAATTCTAATGGACTAATCCAAGCACTATGCGTAAAACTGCCAATGAAAACAGATTTTACATCATGACGTCGGGTTTCCAACAGTATACCATAACAGATTTTTGACATTATCAAATCAAACGTTGTGTTACTTAATAATTATTCAAGTGCTTTTTTCCCCGAATTAGTCTGAGAAACAAATATTGTGGGCATTTGTTAGAACTGCCTTGGTAAGTAAACAAATATCCACATCTGAACAAATATTCTTGCATAAATACCTATGCGCATGGCTGTTTGAAGCTATTGTCAAATGGAACGAAAGCCGTGCTCAAACAGCAAAAACCATGTTCAAATCATGTAATCCGCGTGCTGTTTGAATATGGATTTTGAGCTTTTGATATCACAAGATGGGCCTTGCTTTGTTTATGTTAGGTTGAGGGACGCAACGTACTCACCCTGAACGTAGCGTTTTGGGGTTCTATGATGACGTCATTGCATGACGTCATTGTAAACAACATTCTGAACTGGCCGCCATTTTGGTTTGCCTGTCGCATTTGAAGAGTTTATATGGAATTTATATGGAGCGTTTGGGCGTTTTAGTCCATATTTGCTGCCGGATTCGTAAGTTATGCAAGAATAACGATCATCCATGGTTATTTCATTGCATTAACATTTGCCGGATCCCTCGGAAGATATTTGAACATTCGGCCTAGCGGCCTCATGTTCAAACAGTTTCCTTGGGATCCGGCAAATGTTAATGCATGAAAAACCATGGTTGATCCCTATATTCACAGTATTAAATACTACAGTACTGTATATTCTTGAATATCTCCATTGTTTTGTCCCATCTCTAGCTATGGTTTTGTTCCACCCTAAATGTCATTTTAATCATTATGTTAAGTTTTGCCATTATACAGAATGTCATTAAAAAGATGGACGGCTGTATAAAGTATTTTTGCATTGGTAAACACCCAGGGCCAGTTGTTCAAAACTAACGACGTCGTAAAACTTTGATCATTTAATATGGTAAATATGCTAATATTTTTGCTGAAAAAAATGTGAGCAGCTTTTGCAAATGCAAAAGCTGCTCACATTTTTTCAGCAAAAATACCAAAATTTTAGATATTGCAAAAGCTGCTCACATTTTTTCAGCAAAAATACCAAAATTTTAGATATTGTACTTGCTAGAAAAGTTAACAATTTGATCACTAACAAGCTCGTTAAGCTAACAATGCTTTGAACAACTGGACCTAGGCCGCTACTGTACAAAGCCTTGACATCTTAATAACTTTATCTGCTCTAACAAGTACAGTATACTTTGCTGAAGAAAAAAAATGCCTGAGTTAAGCATTTTGCAATGAAAAAGCTAGTCACATTTTTACAGCAAATGTGTCATCCAATACTTTAAATTAAAGTCATGTTTACTAAACATTTTGACCGTTGAGAACAAGAGGGCCTAGGGAACCATTTATGTAATAGGAGAGAATAATAAGCTTAATGAAGAGATAATTTTCCTTATTTATTGTTATACATGTATGTTGTGAACATTTGTTAGAATCACCTCATTGTCACGATTCCAACAAGTACCCACAACACATTTTAATGGAAACATGTTGTGGCTACTAGTTAGAATGGCCTCATTGTGGTGATTCTAACAAGTACCAACAACATGTTTTAATGGAAACATAGTGTGAGTACTTGTTGAGGCAATTCTAACAAGTATCCGCAACATAAGTTTTAATGGAATCATGCTGTGGGCACTTGTTAAAATCTCCACACTGAGATAATTCTAACAAGAACCCAGAACATGTTTTAATGGAAACATGTTATGAGTAATTGTTAGAATCACTTCTTTGGGGTGATTCTAACAAGTACTCACAACATATTCTTAAGGGGAATGGATACATCTTCAGGGGAGGCAACTACTGCAGAAGTATTTATGTCTTCCTTGTCAATAGGGGTCAACTCTTAAAGGAAAGAATTTGCTCCTGAGGAGTGTATTCTTTAGTTTAAGAGTAGACCCCTTTTTCAGTGGGACAGGGCTTATAGAAAAGCGGACAGGAAGTCCCAAAAGTTGCCTCCCTTTGAAAAATGGCAGAAAAAAATCTGCTAGGTGTTCCCATGCCCCTTGAATGGAGAAAGAAGAAAACTACAACCCCTTGATAATCCTCATTATTCCTCCTTTCCTCCTTAATTGAGGCTTAGCTTATTACACATCACGTGAACAAGTCCGTGAAATGAACACCCCAAAGAGGTGTGAACATCCCTCTAAACCACAATTTGTGTAGAGAAACCTGGGGTTTACGGGGCCAAACAGTATTTTTCATATTTCTGCTCCAAGACATAGGCTGTGGGTACTCGTTATAACCGCCTCAATGAGGAAGTTCTAACGAGCAGATACAGACTATGTTTGTAGGAAAAATAAGAAAAATATCACAGACTTAAATCAGAAAACTAGCCATCTTGAGATGTGAAAAAATGCAGTATATTGCACGGGTATGTTACCGTAATGTTAAAGGTGTCCTTGACCCTATGCTCTGTACACCTTATCTGGACCTGTGTAATAAGCAAAAAATTTCATATTTCAAAATATGCTGTTGCAATGGCAAACAGCACAAACCCTGATTAGACTGCTTCTGCTGAAAAGTATGACTTTGGTCTTTACTATCTGTTCAGGTTGCCAGAGCAATCAAAGTCCACTATGACACTATCTACCATTTTTTAAATGGCTGAACTTCTTGCAAACAGTGAACGGAACATGACATCTGATCTGGGCTTGCATTGTTTGCCAGTGTCGGACCCTTTTTTGGTATTTCTATTTCTGTCTATAATGTTGTAAACAGGCTTACCTAGAACAGATTCTAATGCTTTTTGCTTTCTTCTTTCTGCAAAAAACAATATACATCTATCTTAAATACACATTAACTTTACAATACAGTTCATTTTACAGAGGATCTTAAATGAGTGATCATTTCATATGAAATGACTCTCTGGGTAGTTTCATAGATTTCATGTACACCACAACCTCTTTATAACACTATTGATGGGGTCCAAAGCAGAAACCATGTTGGTTAAACAAGCGTGTTATATTGAAACAAAAATGTGTAGATCATATAGAAAAAATGACCATTTATGGTCATTTTTCTATATAATCTATACATTTTTGGGATCCATCTTGACACCGTGTTATATTCAAAACCGTGTTATAATGTACCATGTTATAACGAGGTTAAGGTGTAAAATGAAATGGTGACTGTACTGGTTAACCGCTACGATTAAGCATGCCCAGAGAAAGTGTAGATAGGTAAACTGACTGGCTCGATTTGACCTAAATAGTGTTGACTGGGTTGTTAAACTCCATAACTAACAAAGCATATAGGCAAACAGTGTTGACCCTGATCTGGATCTACACTGTTTGCTGCAATGACTTTTAAAGTAACCCGTCCCAAATGTATCTCAAAGGTGCTCTCTCACCAGAGGACACTGTATGCAGAAAATACAAAGCAAGAATAACTGCAACCTGCTACATGTAAATAAGCTTTTCAAACCAGAATTAGTCTTAATCCTTATCTTGCTGTTCACGACAACCCCTATCTTTGCACACAGTGTAGATCCAGATCCTGCAGGATCTACACTGCTTGGCATTCAGTTTATGAATTTGTAGCAATTAATTACATCAAGTTATTTGATTGGTTGATAGACAGAAATGGGTGTGGCTTAGATGAATATTCAGCAAGATAAGGGTTAATTTTATTAAGAACACATCGTCTATGAGCCAGTTGTTCAAAACTAATATTGTCCTCAGTTAACTTATCATTAAAACTTTAATCATTTAATATGGCAAATAGGCTAATATTTTTGCTGAAAAAAAATACCACTGTCGTAGGTACATATTTTACCAACCAGAACAGTTAACATTCTGACCACTAACGAGCTCATTAAGCTAACGATGCTGTGAAAAACCAGGCCCACGTTGACAAGACCAATAAATGAACACCCCTGTAAACCCCACTTTATTCACAGAAAAGTAGGATTTACAGGGGTATGTACTATTTTCCTTATTTTTACTAAAACACATAGCTTGTTGGTACTTATTAGAACTGCTGTAACAAGCACACACAATCTATACTATCAGCACAGTCGAACTTCAATGGCTCAAACACCTTTGGGACCTTGAAAATCTGTTCGATACTGGGGTAGTTGGAGCCACTGAGGGGTTACTGCCAGGAGGCATAACGAGATACTTTTAGACATATTTTCGGTGTTCTATAATGAAAATGTATGCTGTGTGTACTCATTAGAATCGCCTCATCTCAATGACATCTCAATCCCTGCTGCCCAAACAAACCAAAAGGGTCAATATGTAGGGACGGACCGACTTGCACCACTTTGCCTGGGCAATCTTAGACCGCTAAGAAGTTTACCAGTACTCATGTGTGGCCGGTTTCAGCTGTGTGGAAGCATCATGCAGTCCAATTTATTTCTTCAATCCCCAGTGGGTGGGGGCATCCAATGAAAACTAGTAAGAAAAGGTCACTCAGGAAAGGCCCCAATCTAAGAATGCAGCCGTCTCAAGTCACCTATAGAAAGTGACACAGAGGCACACACGAAAACATGCAGAAATAAGAAAAATATCCGTGAAAAAAGTGCCTTATGACATAAATATTCAGACAACAACAAATCATTGAAATTTTAGGATATCAATTGCACATAATTGGTTAAAATGTCCAAATATTTATACCAACCCAAGATATTTATAATTACCATCCTCTTCTTCAAAGATCTTGAGAATTTCTGGTGAGCCAATATTTCTAGCCAAGTTCAAGGGGGATAATCCACTATCATCTGCTATATTTGTGTCAGCACCATACCTGAGTAATAGCTGAATCATCTCCCTTTTGTCATCCATCACGGCTTGATGCAGAGGTGTCTGGAAAACATGGACAAAATTTTCTGTTGAGCTGTTCAACAGAAAATAGCAAAATGGACCAAACACTCTTTATACAACTGCTGCCAGAATCCACAGCAATATTTTGTCCTTTTAACAACTGTGTTGTATCAAATGTCTAAATTATATAGGAAAAAGTATCAATATAATTTATCCAAAAAGTACAGATTATAGAAATCAGCCATATTTTTAATGATACATGTATTTTGTTTGATTTCAGGTTTTACATACCAATCAAGACATTGCTTCCAATTCTGTGGCCTTTTTAACTGACAGCGACCTACGCGGAGATGAAATGACATCTCAAGCCCTGTCGTGCAAACAAACCAATAGGGTTTATATGCAGGGACACAGAAGTCTCCAGTGAACTGGGAAGCCCCTGAATAGTCTGTCACAACAAATAAGGAGGCAAACATTAGCCTCTCTAGCCACATACAGTAAATTTCAAAAACACTGGTGGCTCGTTTAATGGTGGCTGGTTAATTCAATCTTGTTCTTAACCCTTTTTGTACCAAATGGAATCTTCCACCTTATATATAGCAGGAGTCCATTTCAAAATTAGGGGTGTCAGGTTGTGTTTTCTTCAAAGTTTATTCAGGAAATGGCTTAACTTTTTGCAAACAGTTTAGGCCCTGATCAGATGCCGCATTCTGTGGCATCTGATCTGGGCCTGCATTGATTGCCAAGGTACCCCTTTAGGGGTTTCTGGTACTGAATGGGTTAAAGTACCTAGAAAACTCTTCCTACAATTCCAGATACTCATATTTTTAAGATAATTTACCAGTACCATAAACATAGCAACAAATAAGGTAAGTATTTTGTGATTTTCATTATTTTTCCATATAAACCTAATTTTAACTTTAGGAGAGTAATGGCAAGTCCTAACGGGATCCAAATTTTTAAGACTTTTACATAACACACAGCTCTGATTTTATAGAAGTGAAGGGAGAAATTTTATCCCTAGTATGCCTCCTGATTCAATGCTACCTCTAGTGACTCAACCTACCTCTAGCTAAAACAAATTCTCATGGTCTCAGTTTGACTGTATTGTACTATTATGTTAACAAGTCTGTGTAATGAACACCATCAAAAACCTTACTTTATATAGAGAAACATGCTGTTAACATGGGTAAATTTGCTCAAATAATGTAGATTGTAGGTTATAGTGGAACCATCTCAATGAGACTGTTCTAACAATTAAGTATCAGCCATCTATGTTTGCAGCACAGAGTTGAGATTTAAGAAACAATTTCATTAAACAAGAGGACCCAGGGGGCCCTGATTCGCTCATCTGAATGTCACTGTCTCTAGTACATTCTATTTTTAGCTCTGGTTGCCATCTTGTTCGTCACAGCAGAACAATCAAACTGATGCAAAGGTTTAGGAAGAGTTCGTGTTCGAAGAAAATTTACAAAGTTTTTCTATTTTTAACTCTGGTTCATCAGAGTGGGATCATTTAAGCTATTTTGGTAGAGGTCATCTAAGCAACATTGCTATGAAGTTTGAATGAAATTGGCCCATGGGTACAGAAGGAGTTGTCGCTTGAAGGTGTTTTTTTTTTATTTTTAGCTCTGGTGGCCATCTTGTTCATCAGAGCAGAACAATTTTAGCTATTTTGGTAGGGAGTCACCTACCTAACATACCTGTGAAGTTCAAATCAAATTGGCTTATGGGTTAAGGAGGAGTTCGCATTTGAAGCAAATTTACAATGTTGTTCTATTTTTAGCTATGGTGGCCATTTTGTTCATCAGAGCAGGATCGTTTTAGCTATTTTAGTATTTCAGTCATCTATGCAACATTCCTATGAAGTTTGAATGAATTTGGCCCAAGGGTACAGGAGGAACTGTCGGTTGAAGATTTTTTCTATTTTTAGCTCTGGTGGCCATCTTGTTCATCAGAGTGGAACGATTTTAGCTATTTTGGTAGGGAGTCGCCTATGTAACATTCCTGTGAAGTTTGAATCTAATTGGTCCAAGGGTTAAGGAGAAGTTTACAATTGAAGCAAATTTACGATGTTTTTCTATTTGTAGCTATTGCAGCCATTTTCTCATCAGAGCAGAACTGTTTTAGCTATCTTGGTATAGGGTCACCTAAGCAACATTCCTGTGAAGTTTGAATGAAAGTGGCCTAAGGGTTAAACTGGAGGAGTTGTCGGTTAAAGATTTCTTCTATTTTTGGCTCTGGTGGCCATTTTGTTTGTCAGAGCGGAAGGATTTTAGCTATTTTGGTAGGGAGTCATCTGGGCAACATTCCTGTGAAGTTTGAAACAAATTGGCCCAAGGGTTTAGGTGGAGTTCGCGTTTGAAGCAAATTTATGATGTTTTTCTATTTGTAGCTCTGGCGGCCATATTTTTCATCGGAGAAGAATGATTTTAGCTATTTTCGTAGAGTGTCACCTGAGCATCATTCCCATGAAGTTTGAATGAAATTGGCACAGGAATTTGGGAGGAGAAGTCATTTAAAGGTTTTTTCTATTTTTAGCTCTGGCAGCCATATTGTTCATCGGGGCAAAACAATTTTAGCTATTTTGGTAGCGGGTCACCTACGCAACTTTCCTATGAAGTTTGAATGAAATTGTCCAAGGGGTATGGGAGGAGTAGTCATTTAAAGATTATTCCATTTTTAGCTCTGGCGGCCATCTTGTTCATCAGAGCGGAACCATTTTAGCTACTTTGGTAGAGTGCCTCCAAGGCAACATTCCTGTGAAGTTTAAATGAAATTGGCCCAAGGAGGAGTAGTCTTTTAAAGCAATTGTTGACGACGGACGACCCACGGCAAATATTGGCCGATCACAATAGCTCACCATGAGCACTTCGTGCTCAGGTGAGCTAAACAAGGTCAGGCTTTAGAGCCTTTTCACAGTATTTCCTACAATTTAGATCAGATCAGCCTGCACATCCATATAGCCTGACCAGATACTTATTTTGCTGCATGAAGGAGCATTGGGCCCTTAGCTATCCTTAGAGTGCACAACAAAGTCTCTGAGCAGACTGTGCAGGCTGATCTGAGTATTTGTTGGGTGCAAATGTACATGTAGCCCGGTTCATATATTGTTGTACAAGTTCATATTGGCCAATAACATGGGCCCAGAATTTCATACTCTCAACACTGGTAAAAGTTTTATCAAACTTTGATCCCAATAGAAACAGATCCTATTTTCCATCAAAGTCTTGGCCAAGTTTTCATCAAATAGCCAATCAGAACGCAGAATATTCTTAACAGCGATGATTGTAGTCAAAACCACACAGTGAATATTATATGGGAAATACCTCGAAAAAAAATGGCAGACACAGAAAAAAGGACACATTAAAACACTGCCCATTAGATTGATCTGATAGAAGGAAAAGATTTCCTTTAGTCTTTCTCTGCATGCTTTTCATGCAGCCATCCCTTCAAAATTTAATGCTCACTAGGCATGAAAATAATGCATCATAGCAACCGATAAGGTTCGTATTTACGAAAGTTGAAGGGCAGTTTTTGTCAGTTCTCCATAAAAATCTATGTTGTGGGTATTCATTAGAACTGCCTCAGTAAGGCTGACCGTTCCAAGGCAGTTCTTCTATCGCAGTTTATTTTTGTTATGGTTTGTCTTTGAGTGTTTGTATTGCTTAAATTATTTTGATTTTGACAGCCAGTTGGCCATTTTGTGGGAAAGTTACTGACCTTTTGGCTTTCCGCTATTGATGTTTCCATTAGGGTCTGTTGTTTCATATTTGTGTTTCTTGTGTCTCTGATGGGAGGTATGGGTTAACTGTATTGATTCCTGATCATTGCCTTCACTTCTATTTTTTATATGGAGAAATAAGGAAACTATCTTTCAATTAATTATCACAAAATACCCACCTCATCTGTTGATAAGCAACAAGTTCTTGTTCATGTTTACAACTACACATGCCAAATTCCAGAAAATATTAGAACATTTGATGCAGTCCAAACACCTAAATACAGTAAAATTCCTATATTAAGACGACCTTAGGGGCTGTTCAAAAGTGGTCTTTAAGACGACTTTTGAACAGTCCCAAAGGTGGTCTCTGACCAGTGGACACTGCATGCAGCAAACACAAAGAAAGAATAACTGCAACCTACTAAAGAAGATTTTTAAAGCAGAATAAGTATTAATTTTAGGTGGTCTTAATAGCAAAATTTTTTTGTGTTGACCAATACTTTTTTGGCCAATGTTTTATTGTACAAACTTTATAACTATGATAGTGCAAACAGGCCCTAAGTCACATACATGTGTTATCCTAATGACAAATCTATGGTTCATTTCATACTCACATTGCAGTTCACCCTTTTCCCACCTGGGATACTAGGATTGGCCCCATTTTCCAGCAGCAACTCCAGGCATTTGATACTATTATTAGAAACAGCTGTAAAGACCGGTGTCCTCTGACAAATATCAGGTGCATCAATGTTACTTATCTCTTCTCCCATCAGTAGATCTCTCAGTGAGTCATCTCGGTCAAATATGGCATACTGATGTAACCTCTGACCTGGCCAATCATCTGCCATTTCAACACTTGTCCTGCTGAATAAATAAATTAAGACAAACCCATTTCTGACAATCAAATGATTAAATTATTTGATAGAATGTAATGGTTCAATTCACAAACTGCATGGCAAACAGTGTAGATCCTTATCAGATGGCTTCTTCAAATTAATTTAAGGGAGAGAACTATATGAAGTTTTTATTTGCGCTTGTGCAGTCTTTAAAGTGATCTGTAAAATATTAAGTACATCTATTAACGTTTATAAAATGTAACAGAAATTTGAAGATGTTTAATGAATGTATATTATTAAGATGAGTATACATGCATTTTAACAGAAATGTGATCAAATTGAAATCAGAAAATAATCAAGATTACAGGCCAAAATTTGTAAGCAATTGATTAAATCAAATTGTATTATGCCCTACTTTTTCCTTTGAAGTTGTCTTGTGATTATTTTAAATAACTTGCATTTGAAGACTAAGTATTGTATAACTAAATATGATATACCATAAATATGTCAAATCAGATTACTGGTGTAATTTTTTTATTAAAACAAAGAGAAACTAGACTCGCGCAGTCGATGGCAAGCCATCGCATATCCCCATGCTTCCCCGGAGGCCCCAACCCCTGGGCCATCCCCTAGGAGTGTTTGGCCCGAGGGTTAAAATTTTGATTGCAGTGTATTCTACTCATCATGCCGTTCGATTTAATATGCTACACGACCATGTCCTGAAAACTTAGATTTTTTATCCCCAAAGTGCCCCATCCTTGGCCCCACTCCCAGGGGTAGGATCAAAAATTCCAAAAGTGTCATGCACTCTCCAGACCAAAGTTGTATCAGTTCCCAAAGTTTCAAGTTTCTATCTATAACGGTCTAGGAGGAGTTATCCGGTAACAGTAATGTATGGGGGTAAAGGGGTCAAAACCAGTTTTTGACCTCTGGTGACTTCAAAATTGACCCCAGGGGCCAAATTTCGGATGTAATGTTTTCTACTCATCATGCCGTTGGCTTTGATATGTTACACGACCATGTTCTGGAAATTTTGGTTTTTGACCCCCCATGGGCCCCACCCCCCGGGCCCACCCCTAGGTGTGTGATCAAAATTCCGAAAGTGTCATGCACTCCCCAGACCAAAGATCTATCATTTCCCAAAGTTTCAAGTTTCTATTTATAACCATCTAGGAGGAGTTATCCGGTAAGACGGACGGACGACGAAGACCCCACTTTTTCTTCGAAAAGCGTGGGGATAACAAGATCACTAAGGATACCGGCAATTCATTGTTTAGAGCTTGTGACAAGCAGCAGGGGATAGCATTTTTTTCAACATTTCATGTTAAAATCATGTGGGCATTCCTTTGAATAGCACTGTCTAGTTTTAATGACTGTACACTAAGTATCATGTATTTATGTTAACCAGAAGAAAATAGAGGATCTATCTTAATCATCCTTTTACCTTTGTCACAGAAATAAGTGTTTTCATTTATCAGTGTATGCACACTGTGTTTGGTTCCTTTTCAGAATGAAAATGTGAAAAACTAAAATGTACATGTACATCCAGAAAGATTTATGAATTCAGGCTTGTTTGTGATTTCAGAAAGGACTGTATCTGTGCAGGCTCATCCCCAGTCTTGCCAGTTTGGTTCACTGTTTATGTGCACTTTTGCTGTATTTGTTCACATTTCTCCAGAGTTCTGACCTAAAACAATGCTGAATGGGATTCAGTGCTTAGAGATTTAAATTGTAAGATGTATGACCTGCAGGTAAGGCTGGCACGATTAATCGTATAATCGATTAATCGATCGATAAATCCCACAAAAATGATTATCATTTCTGATTTGCTTTTAATCGATTACTTGATAGGTACAATTTACTACCAAAAGTTATGCCTAAAATAGCTGGATGAGTGGCAAACAGTGCAGACCCTGATGAGACACCGCAGAATGCGGCGTCTCATCTGGGTCTACACTGTTTGCTCAGTCATGTCTGTTCAAATATACATATGATAAAGTGTAACATATGGTAAGAGTCATGCTCAGATTGAAAGCCAGGCAGGTAAAATAATGACAAAAACCTTAGCGATTACTAATCGATTATCGATCGCAGTGACATGACTGATAATCGATTATCTTTTCACCTCCGATTAGCCAGCCCTACCTGCAGGTCAAGCATATAATTGTTCTATTGATTGTCATTTCAATACGGCTGCCACTCTTCATTAGCAGCTCACTAATTGCAGGCTGGAATTCAAAAAGAGAATCACCATTGGATGACCATTGCATGCTCAATTATAATCAGATTAAACTGATTGGTTGGCCATGATACAAAACAGATATAGAACTGTCAAGCCCCTCGAAGTATATCTGCAAATATTGAGTGACACTTTTCCATATCTATTACTTCAGAAAAATGTCTGATTACAGATTGCATCAGATTACTGAGAACATTTAACAGCTTACAGCTGATTATGATGGCAGATAAAGATTATAATTTGTTTTTGTTTGAGTTGAGGTTTAACATCCCTGTCAACACTGTATAGGTCATTTTGGAGACATTGCTTCCAATTTTGTGGGACTTTTACCCGACATTGAGATGAAATGACATCTCAAGCCCTGTCTCTTAATGAAACCAGTAGGGTTTAAAAGCATGGATGGTGTGACTCGCACCACATTGCCTGGGCAGGCTTAGATCCTCTAAGCCTTTTACCAGTACTGGTGTGCGGGTCGGTTTCAGCTCTGCATGGAAGCATCATGCAGTCCATATATTTCTTCAAGCCCCGATGGGCGGGGGCCACAAGATTATAATACCCCAAGCCTGCATTACGTCCTCGTGTCAATGCAAAAGGATCCCTGTAAACCCCATTTTATAGAGAAAAATGACATTTACAGGGGTATACCCTACTTAATTTTCTAAAGGGTGCTGCCAGTATCCCAACAGATGACATTTTCCCCCACCTAGACGCTTTAAAAATCACCATTCATTGGTGGTTCAGACCCCTGCTGCAAAAAAAAAATGACATTTACAAAGATTCCTTCTTCTTTGGCCCATTAGACATAGGAACGCCATTCCCAATTTGATCTTTATTCCTCTGCTGAGGATAGTATAACTAAGTTTACCTCTTTGTTGAGAGCTATATAGGTACTAAAGACCATGGTCCAGGTGTTCACAGCAGCGGTTGTAAGGCTGCCATGATTAATCGTATAATCGATTAATTCCACAAAAATGATTATCATTTCTGATTTGCTTTGAATCGATTACTTGATAGGTACAATTTACTACCCAAAGTTATGCCTAAAATAGCTGGATGAGTGGCAAACAGTGCAGACCCTGATGAGATGCCGCATTATGGGGTGTCTCATCTGGGTCTACACCCTTTGCTCAAGTCTGTCTATTCAAATATACATATGGTAAAGTGCAACATATGGTAAGAGTCATGCTCAGACAGAAAGCCAGACAGGTAAAATAATGACAAAAATCTTATCAATTACTAATCGATTATCGATCGCAATGACAGGACTGATAATCGATTATCTTTGCAGCTCCGATTAGCCAGCCCTAATTGTTAGTTTAATGAGCTCATTAGAGTCAGTTCACCTAATGTTGCACGATTTTGTACAAGATTAGTCTTGATCATCCAGATGCTAGACAAAGCTAGACGAGGTGGTTCTATCGAGTACCCACAATCTATGTTTTTGAGCAGAAATAAGAAAAATAATGTTTACCCCTGTAAACCCCAGTTTTACAATATAAAAGTGGAGCTTGAGGGGGTCAAAATCGCATATGCGTGTTTGTCATGATGGCAAATCCCAAGTATTATTTTTTTAGTTAACTGCTCTTGAAGATAGATGTATATTGTATGTACGACTCAACAGGGTCCTCTCTCTCTCACTTAGCGTAGTAGCTATTAGCGAGCGTAGGTAAATGTAAATTACAGTTTGCCGTTAACTAACTCCAAGTCAACCGACATGTAATGTGTCAACAGCGTCATGACTACATCAAACCAACAGCAAAGCGATGCACTGAATTTGACTTTGCAACGTTGATGAGCGTTGACGATAATACGGCGTTGGTTAATAACATGTCTTTTGCCCAGTGGAACATTAAATTCAAAACAAAAGTAGAACACCTTTTCAGTGTCTGTCTAACTGTCTGTCCTTTCGTCTGTTAGTCAGTCAGTCTGTCTACTGTCAGTTTGTCTGTCAAACCTCCCTCTCTCTCAATGGTCATGTGACATTGAAGTGAGTTGGAGTGGGTGTAGATGGCATGACGTTGAGCCAACGTTGACTCCTTGAGTCAGTCCACTCATTAGTTCTTTCGACTGTCAGTATGTTTATTTGTCTGTCAAACTGCCCATCCGTATATAGATGGTTTTTTGTTGCTTGTGTAGTTGTTATCTGAGAACTCTTTTATGATGTGCCATTATGGTTAACGGACAAAATAGCTTTGCAAATTAGACATTAGAATCAGTGTACGAGATTAGGCCACTGTACGACATTAGGCGAATCTATCTATCTTCTTATAATGAGTCGATCATATTTGTCCATTACCTCAGAATCGACTCTAATGGTCAAACTGTTTTAAAACTGTTCTAGCATCTAAAATTCTGTAGCTTCACTCACATTTTTTCAGCAAAAATATTAGCATATTTGCCATATTAAATGATCAAAGTTTTAACAATACCTCAACTAACAACGGCATTAGTTTTGAACAACTGTGTATGAATGTCACTTGACATCATCGTCACCAATTCTGATAGATAAGACACTGAAGTGGAGCGTGATAGCTCAGTAGTTGGTGTACTTGCCTCTGATGCTAGAGGTCCCTGGTTTGATCCCCGGCAGCGGCAATAAAATTGGTGTCCGAACACGCTCCATTGGCATCATTTGCAGAAATGAATGTCAGAAAGTGCACCGTCCTTCGGATAGGGACGCTAACTGGAGCCCCCCCTATGCATGGAGCAGGTTAAAAATCCCTACCGTAATTACACGATTACTCTGTAGGTGTTCATCCTGCAAACCTGGAGTGTATGTAATGTACATCTGCGCCTTCTGCGGTAATGGTCAAATGTGACTGACGCAGTACAGTGTTCAATCCAGGATTTGGGGTTTGGGGGCCCTCTGGGCCAACAGGCATTGGAAAAGGGGCCATTTGGAAATTTAGGGGGCCCTTAAATTATACTATATAAAGTTACCAGATTTATCTTAAGACTTAAGGTTTTAGCTGCTTGATAAAAATGGACACAAAACAAGTTTAACAGCACAGACAAAAAATCTATTTAGTTTATCTATCCATCTTCTAATACTAATTTTGGTCACATTTGCTCATTTCCTCATTTAACCAGTACAAAACAATTTGGATAAAGTGTCTTGCTCAAGTGCTAAATGCATGTTTTATCTAGAATGAATGTCATTAAAAATATTTCTGGAAGAGAAGAACTCTATAATAAAAAGCGCCCGCCTCGGTATATTACGGTATTTCGGTCCCGTATTTAGCGTAAGCCGCACGGCGCTTACTAATTTGGCGAAAGCCGTCCGACGCACACAAGTATACCGAACATGGCCGCATCCCCGGTAAACAAAACGTCGATTTGGGTTTATAAAAATAAGAATTGTTACTAGTTAAACAGACGAAACAAAATGTTTTTCAAAGTTATTTTGATCAGGCAACATGCGGTTTTTGATCAACTCAACAATACGCAACAGGCAGCCGAAAAACCGCGAGAAAATCGCAAAAATGATCTCCAGAAGAAACAGTCTCTAAATTTTACAGTTGCGCCCGACGGGCCCATTGAATGATCTCTAGTGCGCCCCTCATGTAAAAAGCGGGCCCAGCCTAGATTGAACACTGGCAGTATCAATAGAAAGAAAGAAACTTTATTACTGCTGCTGTGGCTCGCACTGGGGTCCTCTAGCATCAGGTATCTTGCGGCGGTATCTTGCTTTCTAACTGAAGTCATTACGACAACACATCCGTGTGATATAGTGCATTTTAATACCGCAAAAAAAAGGTACTTTTTCTGATGAAAATATGTGATATTTTCCTTATTTCTGCTCCAAACATAGGTTTTGGGTACTCGTTAGAACCGCCTCATTGAGGCGGTTCTAACGAGTACCCACAACCTTTGTCTTCGAGCACAAATAAGGAAAATAATGTTTACCCCCGTAAACCCCAGTTTTCTCTATATAAAGTGGGGTTTAGGGGGGTCTTTATTTCACGGACTTGTTCACGTGATGTAATGTAAAATACTTGAAGCAAGAGCTCCGCAAGCGTGGCATTATACACCCGTGGCAATTCATATTTGGTAGACTGAAACCTGAAAACAGTATTCATTGATGGTGGAACTATTTTTCAAGTTTCAATGGGTGACAGCAAATGCAAGAAGAGCATGCACAGTGCCAAGCCAGAGCTAGGGCATCACAGAGCTTTCTTCCTTTTCCCTGTATTGCTCTTTCCACAGCAGACAGCTTAGAACTAGAATTAATCTCATCAGTTATTTACAACACATAAAAAAGCCCACGCCCATAGGGGCTTGAAGAAATATATGGGCTGCATGATGCTTCCACGCAGAGCTGAATCCAGCCCGCACACTAGTACTGGTAAACCGCTTAGAGGATCTAAGCCTGTCCAGGAACCGCGGTGCGAGGCAGACCTTCCATGCTAATAAACCCTATTGGTTTCATTGGGCGACAGGGCTTGAGATGTCATTTCACCTCAATGTCGGGTAAAAGTCCCACAAAATTGGAAGCAACGTCTCCAAAATGACCTTTACAGTGCTGACGGGGACGTTAAACCTCAAATCAAACAAATACAACACATAAAAACGAGCACTTATAGCATTTGCTTAACCTTTAACCTGATAATTCTCGAAACTTTACGCACATCTACACATCATGGTCTTACTACCTACCAAGTTTCAGCTTGATCGGATGAAAACTGTAGGATGAGTTATCCGGAAACGAAAATGTTTACAAAAATTTCAAAGGGGCATAACTCTGTTAATATTTGGCGGACATTGATTCTCGAAACTTTAAGCACATCTACACATCATGGTCTTACCAACTACCAAGTTTCAGCTTGTTCAGATGAAAACTGTAGGAGGAGTTTTCCGGAAACGAAAATGTTTACAAAAATTTCAAAGGGGCATAAGTCTGTTAATATTTGGCGGACGTTGATTCTCGAAACTTTATGCACATCTACACATCATGGTCTTACTACCTACCAAGTTTCAACTTGATCGGATGAAAACTGTAGGAGGAGTTATCCGGAAACGAAAATGTTTACAAAAATTTCAAAGGGGCATAACTCTGTTAATATTTGGCGGACGTTGATTCTCGAAACTTTACGCACATCTACACATCATGGTCTTACTAACTACCAAGTTTCAGCTTGATCGGATGCAAACTGTAGGAGGAGTTTTCCGGAAACGTAAATGTTTACAAAAATTTCAAAGGGGCATAACTCTGTTAATATTTGGTGGACGTTGATTCTAGAAATTTTATGCACATCTACACATCATGGTCTTACTACCTACCAAGTTTCAACTTGATCGGATGAAAACTGTAGGAGGAGTTATCCGGAAACGAAAATGTTTACAAAAATTTCAAAGGGGCATAACTCTGTTAATATTTGGCGGACGTTGATTCTCGAAACTTTACGCACATCTACACATCATGGTCTTACTACATACCAAGTTTCAGCTTGATCAGATGAAAACTGTAGGAGGAGTTATCCGGAAACGAAAAGTTTACGGACGGACGGACGCCGACCCCATAACATAATACGACCGTTTTTTCAAAACGGGCGTATAAAAAGGACCATTGACGTCTACTAAAAAGTCAACGCTGATTCGAAAGTAAAACTGTTAAATAAATTGCAAAAACAAATCTGACAGGGGAGGTGTATTCACTAGATATTATACTGTCACTGGTGTTTCTGATAAGGGCGTTTTAGCTGTGAAACGAAATTCGGGTATTATCTAGCATAGTGGGAATGATAAAATGAAGCAAATTTTTCATAAACTGATAGACACAACAAAAACGCATTTACTTCTTAAAATGACCTACTTTCGATTTACCTTAAAATCCGAAATTATCCAACTTTGTTCGGTGCGTAAATTTACCGGAACGGACCGAAACAGACCCAATTATCGGAACGTACAGGAACGGACCCATTTTTCCCCATTTTATGGGTGCACACTAATGTCCGGGAATTCGCCGGGAAATGTTTGGGAAATTGGAGGTAGTGGTGTGTTGTCGCTAATATCTCCACTTCGGGTTGTCAGAAATTAATTAAATTAGTATCAAATAAAAATTTTAGCTCTATTATAAAAGATAAAAAAAAAAAATACTTTTTTCACGTTTTAGGGGCCCATTTTTTAAGTTTATTTGGCCGGGAAATTATCGAATTTTGTCCTGGATCAGAATCAGAATCAGAATTGTTACTGGTGACACGTCAAATGACATTCATACACCAGGACCTGTAATGTGGGAAGTTAGTCCCTAGCTCTAACCAAAGAGGTAAATTTAGCTACGCAATCATCAGCACATTCAGCTGTCGAAATAAACGAATCGGGAAGGGCATTCCAATCTCTAATGGTTCTGGGGAAGAACGACTCTTTATAAATGTCAGTTCTTGCGCTAAGGGTCTGAAACGCCAACGAATGGTGATTTCTACAGTGTCTAGCTTGGGGAACAAGGTCATCTGTTGGAATGCTGGCAGCACCCTTTAGACCTTTGGATGTTGGGGTATTGATGCGTTCACCCTAGTATCTCGACTTTAGGTAGTCAGAAATTAATAAAATTAGTATCAAATAAAAGTTTTAGCTCAATTTCAAAAGATAGTTAAAAAATATTTTTCATTTTGAATATTTTAGGGGTCCATTTCTGAAGTTAATTTGTCCGGGAAATTCCCGAATGTGTCCTGGATCTTGCGGTAGTTGTGCGTTTTCATAATATCTCGGTTTGTGGTGATCACTTATTGATAACAATTGATATATGTTAAAATTTAAAGTTCAATTCTAAAAAAATATAAAAAAATCTCTTTATACACGTCAATGAGGCAGTTCTAATGAGTACCCACAACCCGGATTGTATCCAGGATGCCGGGGTATTGGTTCGTTTTCCTTAATATATCGACTTGTGAAAACGAAAGAAAGACTGCATATCCCTTGTAAATCCTACTTTTCTCTGTATAAAGTTGGATTTACATGGGTTTCCATTACACAGCTTTCTTTGATGTCACACATGTTGCTGCTCACAAGACGGACACTGCCATTGATTTGATGACGAATTCAGACCTAAACATATTCTATAAAACCAAATTTTGCACTTACGATTTTCACAGCAAATCATGTTATCAATATACTCAGGCATTGTGCAGAATCACCAGACTGGAATTTTTACGATTTTACAAGTGAATGAATGAAGTATTTCTACTATTTCAATCCATGTAAGCAGCACACGCCAACTTATTATGAATTAAAGCAATTAACTTAACACATTTTTAATCTCGTTAGAAAATTAATGGCCCGTAAAATCGCATAAAGTCCGTACAACTAATTCATCGTCAGGAAGAAATGGATGCGCTTAAATTTCGTTGTTTAAGCAAACAGTATACACCAGATCAGATGTCGCATTTTGCGGCCGAGATCAGACGCCAAGTTTTGCAGCGTCTGAGCATCATGGTCCGTCAAATCAGTCAAAGTCCGTACATGTAATTCATTGCCAGCAAGAAATGGATGCGGTTAAATTTCGTCGTTGATTAAGCAAACAGTGTAGACCGAGATCAGACGTCGCACTTAGCGGCCCAGATCAGACGCCAAGGCTTGCGCAGCTACTGATCATAATGGTCCGTCAAAGTCCGTACATCTAATTCATTGCTAGCAAGAAATGGATGCGGTTAAATTTCCTCGTTGTTTAAGCAAATAGTGTAGACCCAGATCAGATGTAGCATTTTGCGGCCCAGATCAGACGACACGTTTTGCAGCGTCTGATCATTTGAGTCTACACTGTTTGACTATGTCCCACAAATGGGACGCTAGGCATATATGGATTAAATATCTGGGTTAAATATCTGATCTGCCAGTGGATCTACGCTATCTGCCAATGTCCCACAAGTGGGACTCAAGGCATATATGGGTTAAACCTTTGATCAAGATCTACACTGTTTGCCAATGACCCAACAATGCCCTTTTTCCACCTCTATATTGAGGTTATCATTAGATAAATACCATTTTTGGAAGTCCTTTGATTACCTTGTGCCTTATGAAACTTATGAAAATAGTGTTACATTGCAGTATGACAATGGTGATACAGAAAGAATGGTAAAGTTAAAAAGTTTTGGTCATTTCGTAAAGTCCCTGAAAAAGAATGCGTTTGGGATCACTTCGTTAAGGGAAAATGGAATTCTGAAAACAGATGCACGAGATAAGGCTAATATTTGCAATAAACAGTTTCAATCAGCATTTACGCGTGAAACTGATGGTGAGCTACCATCTAAAGGTGCAAGTCCGTTCCCCTTTATGGGGGACATAACAGTTGACCCCAATGGGGTCGCTAAACTGTTAGGTAAGCTCAAGATACATAAGACATCTGGGCCCGATGACCTGAATGCCAGGGTACTTAAGGAATGTAGTGCTGAAATATCTCCTGTGTTGGCCTTTATCTTCAATGAATCACTTGCCCAGGGCACTGTACCAGGCTAATGTTACCCCGGTCTATAAAAAGGGGGAAAAATATGATGCAGCAAATTATAGACCAGTGTCGCTAACATGCATCTGTTGCAAAACCCTGGAGCATATAATAGTAAGCATCATCAACAAGCACTTAGCCTTTGAGAGCAGTCTTGCTGACTGTCAACATGGTTTCCGGAGTCAAAGGTCTTGCGAAACGCAGCTTGTTCAATTTTACCATGACATTGTGAGCAATCTGGATGGGGCCATAAACCGTGGCCACAAACAGACTGACTTGATCATCATGGACTTCGCTAAGGCCTATTGCATAAACTGGAGTATTATGGGATAAGAGGATCCACACATAGGTGGATTAGCTCATGGCTCTCTGGGCGCTCACAACAAGTTGTACTTGATGGCCAAGCGTCTGATCCAGTTCCTGTTTTATCTGGAGTCCCCCAAGGTTCGGTCCTTGGACCGGTCCTTTTGTTGGTTTTCATTAATGATCGCCCCGATAATATCAGGTCATCGGATCAACTTGCGCAGTGGGAGGCCGATTGGCAAATGGAGTTCAATGTGGCCAAATGTCACTCAATGAGGGTGTCACGACACCCTCCGGACAAGCAAATAAGTTTGACAATACTCTTCGCCAGCAAATTTTGGAGCATGTTCAATCCGCCAAATATCTTGGTATCACCATCACTGACGATCTTGATTGGGGTCAACATATCTCTGAGATTACATCTAAAGCAACTAGGACTTTAGGATTCCTTAGACGGAACTTGGCTTTGCACCTAGGCAGACAAAGGATGTAGCATATAAAACATTGGTTCGCCATCAACTTGAATATGCATCACCCATTTGGCAAACCCAGATTCAGCAGGTGGATAAGGTGCAGAGGACAGCTGCTCGATGGACCTGTAGGCGATGGCGAAATAGAAGTAGCGTCGGTGACATGCTTAATGAGCTAGAGTGGCCGTCCCTGGAGGCCCGTCGTGAGCAGTCCTCTTTAACCTTCTTCTACAAGATAAGTAGAAGTAAAACAAAGATCAGGAATCGATACAATTAACTTACTCCATCCATCAAAGACACCAAAGGGAAAGAAACACAAACATTAAGCGACCAGACCATAATGGAAACCTAAACAAAGGAAGGCCATAAGGACAGTTACTTTCCCACAAAATGGCCATATGGCCATCCAAAATAAAAAGACACAAGTGATACACACAGTAAGTAACAAACAACACCATAAATAAACCGCCACAGAATAACCGCCTTGGAACGGTCAGTAACAAGATAACTCTGATTCAGTGTCTATATTGATAAAGATAGGTACTTGACCCCTGTAACAGTGTCGACCCAAAAAAGGGCATCAAAAGTAAACGACTCACAATCTCGTAGATACCAGTCCTATAGTAATGCCCTAGAAAACTCGTTCTTTCCTAGAACTATTCCCCAATGGAATAGTCTTCCCTCCTCTGCGGTGAATGCCAAGTCCGCAGAAGAGTTTAAAGCCCGCACAGTGTAAGATTGGGACTCAGAGGTATGCGTTTTAGGATACCTGTGTTATGCAGATTGTAAATAGTTTTAAGGACGCATCCAGTGCCTCTCTCTTTTTTTTTCAGCTAAATTCTAAATTTAGCCACCCAATCAACTGAGGTAATGGCCAGTTATGACCGACTCAGAATAAGAAGATAGATAGAAAGATAGAATTGCTTTTCAATTAGTTTAGACGAGATTAATCCAACTTATATCCTTGTAAACCCTACTTTTGTCTACATTAAATATGTTTTTCCAGGGTATTCATTTCAAGCACTTGATGGCGTGATTGGTTTTGTTTATTTCTTCTGTTGATATGCTTGCCATCCCTTAGAATCCCTTTGTGGGCTATGCATTTTTCTCAGTTCTACTGTTGGTCATAGTTTGTGGGTACTCACTAGAACCTTCTCATTTGGGCTTTCCTAACGAGCACCCATAAGCTGTGCTTAAAGTAGAAATAAGAAACACATCCCAAAATTACATCTAAAAATCCTATAGCCATGTAATGGCCTTTTTTTAATCTCTACTCCATTTATTTATTTATTTATATGATTTTTTCAGTCTTTTATGCGTTAAGCTGGCGTGCGTTATTTCGACATTTACACCTCCTTCACACCCATTTAAAAGACCGACACATCTCTTATCAACATGTAGGAATTAAGTATCGTGTACGTTTAATGGCACGGTTCGGTTCCCTCATATCAACGCAGATTCGAACCTCGTTCGGTGATTTAGGTTTTGGTGCAACCACAATGGGTGAAACCCATGGTGTAGCTCCGCCATCGACCTCCTCAATTAAATCATTTTCCATCATGATTTTGAGTTCCTTTTCCACATCTTTTCGCACATGAAAAGGTATTCGTCTTTGAGGCTATTGTACCGGCTGAACATTAGGGTCTATGTGCAAGTCTATTTCTACATTTTCATTTTACCTATGCCATCGAAAATCGATGAGTATGTCTGACAGAGCTGTTCCGCCATGCTGCTACCAGATGTAAATTTTTTATATTGCAATCTCAGGAATTACCTGTAAATCAACCGATGAGTCATAACAAGAGTAAACAACCACCAAAGCCTTTTGTAACGTATATTGTCGTAGTTGTGATTTTGTGTGTGGTTTCTAGGGTCCCAATAAATTTACCTAATAATGGAAAGTTAGTGTTTGAACCATAAATAATTACTTTTGTATCAGTTTTTGAAAGTTTAGGCTTTACCTGGAATTTCTTGTACGTATTTTCGTCCAAAACAATAATGCTTACTATCCACTAGCATTTTGACATTTAATCCATTAATTGTCACATTCAAACTTGGCTGTTTAGATTTCACTGAATTAACGCTTTCCTGTTCGTGTATTCCAAACATGTAATCATCATTTGAGTCACTACTAGTGTCACAAGAATATGTCTGTTCAACTTGGATGACAGATTTTACTTTTGTTTTCATTATCGATCGGCAAACTGAAGAAAAGTGGTTCTGTTTTTTACACGCGTGGCAAGATTTCCCTTTTGCCGGACACTGTCTATCCACATGAGGATATTCTCCCCCACAGTTCCTACATGTCTGCTTTTATTAAATGTGCTTTCGCCTCTGACAACTTTTGAAAGTTTTTCTTTCTGTTTGTTCTGAATTTGTTTTTGAAGGTACGTACAGCGTTTTGCACTTTGCGGCTTTTCCGTGTGCTCGATTTCACATGCCTGTTTGTCTGATAATTCCATTGTTTTAGCAAGTTTCAACAGTTCATCAAGAGTCTGATCCTCGCGTTACGCCCTGCGTCGTAGTCTGGAGGAACTGCAGCCTTGAGTTATTTGTGACTTGACCTCCTTGTCATTTTCTGTAAAGTCGCAGTTTATACTAAGCTGTCTCAGCCTTGTCAAATATGCGTCAATCCCTTCATCGGGCTGTTGTTTAGCTTGTCGGAATTATATATTTCGTATTCTGTATTCTTCTTTGGAGCAGAATAGTCCGAAGAAGTAGAGCTCTTTGACGTTTTTTTTTTTTTTTTTTTTTTTTTTGTCTTTGACATCCATGTCGACAAGAAGATTCTCCAACCGCTTTATCCATTTTCGCCAGTGTATGTCCAAGACAGTTTCATGAATGTTAAAAGGTGGAAATGTCGGTAAAGCTGATGCCATAATTCTTGATTTTAACAGCTGATTAGTCCAGTTAATCAGTGTCGCTAATTAATGTCATTAGCTGGAGTTGCTGCCAATGTAAAATAGTAAGACACAACACTGTATACTACTACAGATATTTACTAAAACCCGCAGAGCAACTGAAGTAGATTCTGAGAGCATGCTGTATTGAAATCTGATACTCTGAACTATAACCTTTTTTGCTAAGGTAAATATGTAAATGGTGTATGAATATAAACAACAACACTACATAAGGTATTTAGATTATCTACACCAAATGTAAGTAAAATACTGAAACACACTTTCAAGTTTATCGGTTTGTTTTACAAAGAGTATCAGTGAAATATACTGAAAGGCATTTATTCTTGATTATTGAGGACTATCATTTCAGTACATTATATTATGTAGCCCTCAGTGCTGACTAAAGAGAAGTCCTCTGTCTGCAACAGGTAAGGGGCCTTCTTGGGGAAAATCAATAATTGACGAACTGTTGACTACAGTGTACCTTATTGATTTTCCTCTTTAGTGCCTCAGTCAAGGGATTCAACAGGAGCTACTAATCACCCTATTAAAGGCCGCCTTTGATCTACTATAGACAGTATATCACAGGGGACAATAAAACAATTATGAACACACGGTGTGTCCTACTGTCTAAGAATAAATGCCTTTAAGTCGCTTAAAACTGGCGGAATTTAAATGGACTGACAAATTATTGTGTGCCTTTTTTTTTTTTTTTAATTCCTTTTTCGACAACTGTCCTTCAGATTATTATCAAACTTATCCAACTCCAAAGGACTGGAAATTTTGGTTTGAAATAACAGTAGTTTGAGACAAAAGGATTTGAAAGCTAATGAACAAATAGAATCAAACCACTGAGAGTACTGATGGGGAGTGAATTCGAAACTTCAGCTTGGCAATACCCGCATCACAAAGAGAAAATGAGTTCTCGTGGACATTCATTGTGTTTCGGGCCCCCGCCCATCGGGGCTTGGAGAAATAGATTGGGCTGCATGATACTTCCTCGCAGAGCTGATATCGACCGCACACGAGTACCGGTAAACCGCTCAGAGGGTCTAAGCCTGTCTAGACAAAGTGGTGCGAGTCGGACCGCCCCTACTTATTAACTCTTTTGATTTGTTTGGGTGGCAGGGCTTAAGATGTCACTACATCTCACTGTCGGGTAAAAGTCCCAAAAATTGGAAGCAACGTCTCCAAAATGACATAATTAGTGTTGACGGGGACGTAAAACTCAAATTCAAACAAACGAACAAATCAATGTGTTTTATTTTTGTGCTTGCACTGTGTCACCTTAATTTCTAACTTGACTTACTGTAAATTTCTGTACCCTTCATCAGCTATTTCGATAATCTGTCTCAGTCCGGTGTTATTAGGCCAGCGGTAAAGCGCATGAGTGTTTGATTTTTGCAGCTTTTGAAGAAGTTCAGAGAGGGTGCCGTTAATGCTGATTCAGGCAACACGTTCCATGTATCTTCGATTTTGTTACTGAATCTATTACTTCTAATCATCAGTCGAGTTCTGCGTTTGGTTAGTTCATGACTGTATCTGGAAAAAAATGCTTCCAAAAATAAAATACATATAGCCGGTATTTTTCTTTAAAACAATACAAATGAATGCATTTTATGCAAAAATGCGAACAATTATGATGACAGGTAAACGAGTTTGACAGGGATTCCCTAACTAGGTTTCGAACACTAGTTAGATCTATTTTTAGTTCTTGACAAAAACAGAATCCCCATATATGACGTTATGCGACGTTCATTTTTGGCCTTGTTTGCTTAGGCCATGCCTGAATCGAAAAAAAATATGACGCTGAATACCATGCCATAAGTAACGACACTCAGAGACGATACTGTCGCCATGTATGTGTAAAGTGACAGATTTATTTTTAGAACAGAAATTCCGAACACGTGTTCAGAGCGAAGGGTAAACACGAATGAAAACGACCATTTTCTCAAAGTTCTGAAGCTGTATTTGGCTCCAAAAGTGTACACATGACCAAGGAGTATGCCTTGAAGATAAAAACCAGAAAAAAAATTGAGACCCGGTAGCTTAATAATGCACCTTTAACCCTATAGGTTTCATCGGGCCACAGGGCTTGAGATGACTTAGGACTTAGTCCCACACAATCGGAAACAATGTCTCAAAAATGACCTATATAGCGTTGACGGTGACGTTTAACCTCAAATCAAATAAAAAAGTCGAACATGAAAATTGATGCTAGAACGATTCAAATCCATGGGTCACGTCATGAGAAAAGTAGAAGTAAAACAAAGATCAGGAATTGATACAATTAACTTACTCCATCCATAAAAGACACCAAAAAAGAAAACCTTAACTTGTCATTTGCTGTCACTAACGTGCATTCGCGCAGTTCGATTATCATTTTTGTGTTAGCGACTATAAAAAATTATTTCAAAACCATTTAAAATTTCAAGACTATTGCTAGCATGCGAAGTTGGAAAGGTCATGTCCGGTGCAAAAACGGACGACAATTTTCTCGAGGCCTGGTTGAGGTTTCAAGCTGCAAACAGCGTAGACCCAGATCCGTCGCCACAGAATACACCATATGTGCAAGGTATGTACTGTTTCCCGAAACAATTTGTAAACGTCAAAACCACGTCAACCTTGAAATTTGAAATGGGCTGTCATCAAACGAATAGATTGGTCTGCCCTTGTTGATTGAGCTCCCCTTGGCTACCCAAGTTGGAACACCTCGATATAAATAGATGACAGCGTATATTGACAGCGTTAAAATAAAGCTGTATCAACTTGGGTTTTTGTGTCGCTTATATTATTTTATTTTGGATAGCCTTTTGGCCATTTTGTGGGAAAGTAATTGTCCTTTTGGCCTTTCATTGTTGGTTTTCCGTTGGGGTCTGTTGCTTCATTTTTGTGTTTCTTTCCCTTTGGTGTCTCTGATGGGAGCTGTGGGTTAATTGTATCGATTCCTGATCATTGCCTCTACTTCTATTTTACAACCTACCTTATGACATACAGGCACTTTTGCAGAGGTCTGTTTTTATTGTTATTTTGTTTCTAAACCAAGCAAAAATTATTCGTCTAAACCAAACAGAAGTTCTTTAGGTCTACATTAAATGTGAATAGTGATGACAGATTTGACATGTGTCGTTGTAGTTGTAGCGGTGTGATACAGATTCTCGCTCAACAGCTTGACCCACCTGTTGGCATCCCGTGTTGATATTTTCTGTGTTTCTATTTATGTAGCTCAGCTAATGCGTAGGAATAGTTGACAGGTTGTGGGTACTCGTTAGAATCGCCTCAATGAGGTGGTTCCAACGAGTATCCACAACTTATGTTTGCAGTATAAAAAAGAAAGATATTACGGATTTTCATCAGAAAAGCCACCCTTTTGAAGATATGAAAGAATGCACTATGTCACACGGGTGTGTTATCGTAATGATTATTAAAAATGGATTCGTAAATTGGTGAGATATTTATATAAAAGTCACGCGTCTTTGCCCGATATAACTATATGCATTGGAGTGTCATACTATCCGGTTCTAGAAATGAAATCACCCATATTCATCATTTAACAAATTTATTTGTAAAAAGGGCATGGACAATGTGGTAAATATAGATGAAAATAGTGTGTATTTTATATAAATGTCCCAAAAATAGGGTGGAAACTGGGATGAAATTGGTCCGTTCCTGTAATTAGGTCCGTTCCGGTAAATTTACGCACCCAACTTTGTTGAGCTACTAAAGCGCGTTAAACTAGAAACGTGTGAAAAACTGTCATCATGATTATTATTATTATTATTATTATTATTATTATTACAATAATAAAAATCCAATCATTAAACAATGTAATGAGACAGAAAAGGCGAAAAAGAGGCTCAATATGAGCATGAACTGTTCACCCGAGGAACTTAAGCTTTAACAACTCACTGATATTACTACAAACAGTGCTATGGTATCCTTTGATCAAACCTGACTGTTTGTGCTACCGACCAAGGGTATGTAATTCCAACTTCAATTTAATAATATCTCCATTTTCATTTGGATGTCTCTTATCATAAGGATCCAGAGTACATATGGTTTAGGGATGGTGATCTGAATGATTTCTGCGATATCAGGCCTTTTATGAATGGAGACAGTTTAATCTGAAAAGTTGAAATTTAATTAAGCAAAGGCCTTTCTGGCACAACATAAATGGGAAAATATGCTGGTAGTGGGGGTTGGGTGGTTTGTGTCTTTTAAGATAATAATATATAATGGGAGGACCGAAGTTTGAGGACGTAAGCGACCAGTTTATGTTTCTATAAATAGCAAGCCAATAAAATCGTAATTAAATAGTCAAACAACATTTGTTGAATAAACTATCAGAAACAAACATGAAAATTAACGTGCAAACTTCAACAGAGCCTATTATTTATTGAGGGACCCATTCCCTAGCCATTTTCAAAATGGTATTTAAGTTCGAGGATGCAGTTTTCTTGGAGATCATTGAGGTGTTGTGCGGGGTAAAAATAAAATGACAGTCTATGGACTAAGTGTCAGAAAATCGGTTCTGAGAACATGAAATTAAAATTAGGAGCCATGGCGAAATAATTAGCCACAACTGCCTTCCTATCAGCAAAATACAGAATCTGGCATGAGGGCAATGCAATTAATAACCTTGTGACCTGGTGCAAGCCACCGTAACATTACACATTATGTGCAGTTTAGAGCATATTAAAATTAGACAGAAATTAGATACACAATTACTGTAATGAGAATGGTTAACCATAATGTTAACCTGTATGTAATAAGACTTGCAATGTCTAAAAAATAAAAGTTCTGAACTGTGTCTGGTATTTTGTCAGTTCATGAATTGTGAAGTACAATTACTTTGGCTCCCCTCTCATCATATAAACCTTATCCTGCTGAATAAATCAATTTGGTCACACCCTTTTCTGACTATCAAACATTCAAAATAACTTGATATAATGGAAATATAATGGCAAACAGTGTAGATCATGATCAGTTGGGTTCCGCCATCTGATGTGGCTCTAAACTGTTTGCAAAGGTAAGGGTTTTCATGTTCAGCAGAATGCGGGTTAAGGTTTGTGTGAGATATTGTGATATGTTTTTACATCAGCTTACATAATCCATGAAAACCCACACTCTATATATATATATAGACAAAAGTGTGGTATAAAGAGAAATGCGTTATTTTTTCTTATTTTTATTCCTAATTCTAATGTTCTACTCTTCTGCTTAAGTTATATTGTACGTAAACACATGAACCATCTCGAGCCTACTGGGTCTCTCTCTCTCCCCCCCCCCCCCCTCTCTCTCTCTCTCTCTCTCTCTCTCTCTCTCTCTCTCTCTCTCTCTCTCTCTCTCTCTCTCTCTCTCTCTCTCTCTCATGTGGCAGGATGATCCCCGCGTTGTGTAAGTTTGGTGCATGCATTCCATCATTTGCAGAGATGATTGTCATAACATGCACCGTCATTCGAGTCAGGACGATAGCTGGAAGCCTCCTATCCAGGGAAATCCTTCTTACATTCAAGCACATCTGCCGCAATTATCACATGATTTTTGTGTAGGCCAGCAATTAGAGTGTATGTGAATGTTTTTGTTTGTTTGTTTCATTTGAGGTTTAACGTCCCCGTCAACACTGTAAAGGTCATTTTGGAGACGTTGCTTCCAATTTTGTGGGACTTTTACCCGACATTGAGATGAAATGACATCTCAAGCCCTGTCGCCCAATGAAACCAATAGGGTTTATTAGCATGGACGGTCCGCCTCGCACCGCGGTTCCTGGACAAGCTTAGATCCTGTAAGCGGTTAACCAGTCTACTAGTGTGCGGGCCGGGTTCAGCTCTGCGTGGAAGCATCGTGCAGCCCATATATTTCTTCAAGCCCCTATTGGCGGGGACGGGTATGTGAATGTAAAGTACACAGTCTGTGGTTAAATAACTCCCATGTCAACAGACATTAAACAATACAACGTCGTGTCAACATTAATGTAACTTCATGGCAATGCATTGACGTTGACATATCAGCTTCTCTGCAACATCATATAACGTTGCACTGACGATGCTGCGAAGTTGCCCGGGGCTGGGACCCATCAGTATCGATGTGAGCGAGACCCAGTGGGATTGGAATTTAACAAAAGGGCCATGATGGCCCTGGATCGCTCACTTGATCCACATTGTAGATTTGTTTGTTTGATTTGAGGTTAAACGTCCCCGTCATCACTGTAGATGTCATTTTGGAGATGTTGCTTCCAATTTTGTGGGACTTTTACCCGACATTGAGATGAAATGACATCTCATCTCGAGCCCTGTCGCCCAATGAACTCAATAGGGTTTATAAGCATGGACGGTCCGACTCGCACTGCTTGCCTGGGCAGGCTTAGAACCTCTAAGCAGTTTACTAGTACTCATGTGCAGTCGGTTTCAGCTCTGCGCGGAAGCATCATGCAGCCCATTTGTTTTTTCAAGCCCCAATGTGAGGGGACCGTCCATACTCTAGAAATGAAATGGTAGGTAGTATAGTAAGGTGCCTTGTCAGAAGGAACATACATGCCAATCTGAAGGCGCTATCTCAAATGGTTGAAAAGTTATGACAATGTAGGTCAAATATCAAGATCACAGGTCAAACATTTTGTATGGATGGGAAGCCCTTGTCAGTCAAGGAACCCTCATGCTAAATATGAAGGCTCTATCTCTAATGGTTCAAAAGTTATGGAAAACTAGGTCAAAAGTCAAGGTCACATGGCAAAATGGTAGTTTGGGTGGGAAGCCCTTGTCAAAAGGAACATACATGCAAACTATTAAGGCTCTATCTCAATTGCTTCAAAAGTTATGACAAAGTAGGTCAAAGGTCAAGGTCATAGGTCAAAATTTTTGTATGGGTTGGAAGACCTTGTCACAAGTATTTTGTTTGTTTGTATTGGAGTTAAACGGCGCAGTCAACACTATTTTAGGTCATTTTTGAGCTGTCCAGTTTACTAATCCAAACTTTTCCTGGGTAGGCTTATACGTAAGCGGTTAACCAGTACAGTGCACATTCTTTCGCAAGAAACTAACAACTCCCCTTCTTGAATCAGCGGAAGGGAGAGAATGACCGTAGAAAAGATTTCATGATCTGTCTCCACGAAAGAATGATGGCGACCCTGGCATGTAGCGAACCCGCATCCTCCTGATCACCAGTCAGACGCGTATCCGAATGAGCTACCGAGGCCGGCCCTGGTCCCAAGGAACATACATCCCAAATGTGAAGGCTCTATCTCAAATGGTTCAAAAGTTATGATAAAGTAGGTTACTTGTCAAGGTCACAGGTCATTTTTGTATGAATAGGAAGCCCTTGTCACAAGGAACCTACATGCCAAATAAGAAGTCTCTATCTCAAAAACTTCAAACGTTATGACAAAGCAGGTCAAAGGTCGAGGTCATAGGTCACAATTTCTGTATGGGTGGGAAGACCTTATCACAAGGAACCTACATGCCAAATATGAAGGCTCTATCTCAAATGCTTCAAACGTTATGACAAAGTAGGTCAAATGTCAAAGGTCATAGGTTACATTTTTGTCTAAGTGGGAAAATGACCTACTGGTCTACTTTTTGAGCTGACATGACCAATATTCGAACTTGACCCAGATATTGTCAAGATGACCAAACTGAACAAGATTTATGATAATTGGACAACAACTGTGGCCTCTAGAGTGTTCACAATGTTTTTCTATGATTTGACCTACTGGCCTACTTTTTGATCCAACATGACCCATACTGGAACTTAACTGAGATATTGTCAAGATGATCATTCTGAGCAAGTTTGATGATGATCATACCAAAACTGTGGCCTCTAGTGTGTTCACAAGGTTTTACTTTTATTTGACCTACTGACTAACTTGTTGCCAAGACATGACCCATATTCGAACTTGACCGAGATATTGTCAAGATGATAATTTTGAACTAAAGTGATGATGATCAGACAAAAATGTGGCCTCAAGTGTGTTCACAATGTTTTTCTATGATTTGACATACTGACCTACTTTTTCACCCGACATGACCCATATTCGAGCCTGACCGAAATATTGCCAAGATGATCATTCTGAGCAAGATTGATGATGATCGAACCAAAACTGTGGCCTCTAGTTTGTTCACAAGGTTTTTCTATGATGTGACATACTGATCTACATTTTGTCCCGACATGGCTCATATTCAAATCTGACCGAGATATTGTCAAGATGATCATTCTGAGCAAGTTTGATAATGATCGGACCAAAACTATGGCCTCTAGTATGTTCACAAGGTTTTTCTATGGTTTGACCTACTGACCTATTTTTGACACAACATGACCCATATTCAAACTTGACCGAGATATTGTCATGATATCATTCTTACCAAGTTTGATGATAACTGGCTCAAAACCGTGGCCTCTAGAGTGTTCATAAGAAAAGTTTATGCACGCACGACGAACGACAACGCCGGACATCTCACAGTCACAAAAGCTCACCTTCGGTCAGGTAAGCTAAAATTGTTTTTGTTTGATTTGAGGTTTTGAGTTTTACCGTTCCCGTCAACATTGTAAAGGTCATTTTGGAGACGTGGTTCCAATTTTGTGGGCCTTTTACCCCCCATTGAGATGAAATGACATCTCAAGCCCTGCCGCCCAATGAAACCAATAGGATTTATAAGCATGGACGGTCAGACTCACACCGCTTTGCCTGGGCAAACTTAGATCATCTAAGTGGTTTACCAGTACTCGTGTGTGGGTCGGTTTCAACTCTGTGTGGAAGCATCATGCAGCCCATCTATTTCTTAAAGCCCCGATAGGCTAAAAATCAAACAAAAGTAGACTTTGTCCACTGAAAAAAAAGTCTTGTCGATTTTCTATTCAATTTCATGAACAGACAGACAGACCGACAGATTAGATAGATAGATAGATAGATAGATAGATAGATAGATAGATAGATAGATAGATAGATAGATAGATAGATAGATAGATAGATAGATAGATAGATAGCACCTAAAGAAATTACACTATTCAGCATTGAATTACAAATTTATTTTATTTTATTTTTCTTAATATTAATGCTCTTAAACATATATTGTGGGCACTTGTTAGAACCGTTTAGATGTATCCATGTCTTGAGCATAATATTAAATGAAAAAAAAAATCATTGTTTTTTAATTTTACATATATAGAAATCACTTTTGTCACAGCCGTGTTTTTGTAATAAAAGCTGCTGATCAGACTGCCTTGTGGCAAAGACCGCTTTTCACTTTTATTTTTATGTAAAAATGGTAAACCGCCCTCATCTTATCAACATGGTTAACCAATAAAATGGAACCACAAGTTCTGTATTTAAACATCAGACTGCTGTGTGTCTAGATTTACCCACCAGCCACTCTGGCAGTGTGTTGGAATATACTACCTTTTTGTAGGTGGTTACACAGATGTTGTTCAACAATAAAGTTAATTAATCTGATTAGGGCTGCAAATAGAACATCATTATCACTAATCATCACACCATGGGACCAAACTTGATTTCAGAGGCTACAAGTAAAAAATTGCTCCATGTTGGAGCAAAGGAGGAAGCGCTGCGGAAAACAACTTTTTTATTCCCGCTTTTTCGAAAAAAAATCGGGTATATTGTTTTCGTGTCAGAGTCGAGTGTCTATCAGTCCGGGGGTCTGTATGTATGTATGTTTGTATGTATAGTCTTTCAAAACGCAGTGAGACGTGACTGCACTTTAAATTTTGGACTAGTCCGCGTTCTTCAGTTGGGATTTTATATTGGGCAATATTGTTTTACTGAGGGTCGTACTGCATCATATTAACCACTTCTCCACGACTTCTACATTATGGCATTATCAAAAAACTTATTTATAATTCAAAATCCTGTGAAAAAAAGAAATCCGAAACCTGCTTCCCCTAGAACATGGAATAGCTTTATCACGCTTGATCGTTGAACTCTCAAAGGTCCTTGATAAACTATGTGTGTGTGTGTGTGTGTACATACGTCCGTCGAGTTTCTATGGAATGGATCTCCTCTGAAACCGGTTAAGATACATTTTTCAAACTTTGCCTGTGGATAATACATGGAATGTAGATGGCAATGGGCTACTTTTGGTGTGACCTTGACCTCAACATGGCCCCAAGGTCAAAGGTCAAAAAGTATTATTTTGCCATATCTTCTAAACTATTGGAGTTACACTTCTGGAATTTTGGTTATTGGATGACCCTTGGAATATATAGTAAATTGGGCTCCTTTTGGTGTGACCTTGACCTCAACATGACCCCAAGGTCAAAGGTAAAAAGTATGACTTTGTCATATCTTCTAAATTATCGGAGTTACACTTCTGAAACTTTGGTTATTGGACGGCCCTTGGAATATAGAATATATTGGGCTACTTTTGGTGTGACCTCTTTCTCAACATGACCCCAAGGTCAAAGGTCAAAAAGTATGATTTTGCCATATCTTCTAAACTATTGGAGTTACACTTCTGAAACTGTGGTTATTGGATGACCCTTTGAATATAGAATAAATTGGGATACTTTTGGTGTGACCTCGACCTCAACATGACCCCAAGGTCAAAAGTCAGAAAGTATGACTTTGCCATATCTTGTAAACTATTGGTGTTACACTTCTGAAACTTGGATATTGGATGGCCGTTGGAATATAGGATAAATTGGGATAATTTTGGTGGACCTCAACATGATCTAGAGGTCAAAGGTAAAAAAGTATGACTTTGCCATATCTTCTAAACTATAAGAGTTACACTCCTGAAACTTTGCTTATCAGTTAGAATGTTCTTTTCAACTTTTTAACTTATATGTAGTCTTGGCTAGCTGATACATAGTCATTAGTCTTTTTCATAGAAAAAGCGGGTATTTGCGATGGTATACCATCCACTGCGCGATCTAGTTTACCTTTAATTTCATTAAAAGATTTCATAATTGTGCATGTCTTTAAAGGGCTGGACCTAATACATGAGAATGAGCCTTTTTCTTACCGATTCATTATAGGAAAGGTTTTCTAAGGCCATTCCCAATTGCGGGCGGTACAAATCATAAACAGAGAAGGTGGAACAAGAGTATGAAACATCGCGAGCAGGTCATAAAGAGCATTTCGCCGCAAATAAGCAACATAATACTTTAGGAATTTTGAATGACTTCAGAATTATAGCTTTGAGATCTATCTGTCACCAGTCAATGACACATTACATGATTGTTCGTTATTATCCCCTCGCAACAAAGTTGCGATCGATACCATACGTCCGTGTGTGGGTGTTTGTGTGGGTGCCCGTGTGTCCGGAAACTTGTGAACAGGATTAAACACAATGCCATCATCGGAGAAGCATCATGCCTTCAATATATGTTCCCCATGGAGAAAGAATAAATCCTATTGATTTTCAAGGTCAAGGGTCAAATGCCAAGTTAACAATGGACTTGACATTGAAAACATTGTGAATAGGATAAAAGACAAAGCTATCATCATTGAAGTATCAAACATTCCACAAATGTTTCCCGTGGAGCGATGATGAACACTATAGATTTTCGAGGTCAAGGGTCAAATGTCAATGTCACGATGCACCGTGTGAAAAACACTGAAGTGTCCAATGCACTCTGAGGTGAGTGACTATATTTGCCTTCTGGGATGACCCGCTAGGAAATGCTGATTCTTCTCCATCGGTAAAGTCACATACCAGAATCAGCATTCGGAATTATTACTGAGGATACGTCAAATGCCATTCAAAGATCAGGACCTGTGAAGTTAGTCCCTTGCTCTCACGAAAGAGGCAAAATTAGCTTCAGTATTATCAGCACCTTCAACTGTGGAAATGATCGAATCGGAAAGAGCATTCCACTCTCTAATGGTCCGACGGAAGAAAGACTATTTGTACATACGGGACAATTGGGATCATCATGCCTCATGTCAGATCAAGGGACTTTACCTGTCCTGGCATTTTTCTAGCTCCGAAAATCCCGAAAAAATTAAAACAACCTCAAAATGACCCAATTTATTTTTATTTGATTTTCTCAAATTTAACATTGGATGAAAGAAAAATAATTGTTCTACTTAAATTTTCAGTCCCATTTTTCATTCCATAATGAATGTTTTAAATACTGTAGTTTAAAATCAGTATGAGAATATCAATAACCCAGCAGGCACACGTCGCAAGGGCATCGTCAACTCAACGTCGGTGCAATGTCACGACGTTGCACCGACGTAGATGTGACGTTGCATTAAAGTCATGACGTTGCACCGACGTTGATGTGACGTCACAATTACGTCATGTGCCTTATTGGATGTATCCAACAATGTCGGAAATCACTGTTAATTCCACCCCTCCTAGACCCACACAAAAACACTTTTTGGGTCGATTGTTTGCCAATCGACCAAAGTTACTAAGCACATCACTTTCAACGTTGCGCTCTCGTGACTATCACTCTTTACCAAAGAACACCTATTCAAATACATTGAAACTTTTTACCGTCAAAAAACCCTGAAAATTTTCAGATAGAAGAAAATCTGATATTTATCATATTTCTGTTCAAAATATAGATTGTGATTACTCATTGGAACCACCTCGGCGAGGCGGTCCTAACGGGCATCTACAAGCTATTTTTAATCAGAAATAAGAAAAAATAATGGGTGTCACCGTTTACTCCAGTTTCACTATATAAAAGTGGGGTTTAAGGGGGTCAAAATTATATAGGCGTGTTTTTTAGGAAATGAAGGTAGGGATCATTTACAAAAAAACAAAAATAAAAAAAACGCCCCCGCCCATCGGGGCTTGGAGAAATAGATGGGCGGCCAGATGCTTCCACGCTGAGCTGAAACCGACCCGCACACGAGTATTGGTAAACCGCTAAGAAAATATAAGCCTGCCGAGGCAAGGCGGTGCGAGTCGGCCCGTCCATGCTTATAAACCCTGTTGGTTTAATTGGGAAGCAGGGCTTTTTGTTTTTTGTTTGATTTGAGGTTTAACGTCCCCGTCAACACTGTAAAGGTCATTTTGGAGACGTTGCTTCCAATTTTGTGGGACTTTTACCCGACATTGAGATGAAATGACATCTCAAGCCCTGTCGCCCAATGAAACCAATAAGGTTTATTAGCATGGACGTTCCGCCTCGCACCGCGGTTCCTGGACAGGCTCAGATCCACTGAGCGGTTTACCAGTACTAGTGTGCGGGCCGGATTCAGCTCTGCGTGGAAGCATCATGCAGCCCATATATTTCTTCAAGCCCCTATGGGCGGGGGCTGTGGGAAGCAGGGCTTGCGTTGTCTTTTCATCTCGATGTCGGGCGGCCCCCGTCCATCGGGGCCTGAAGAAATAGATGGGCTGCATGATGCTACCACGCAGAGCTGAAATCCGATCCCACACGAGGACTGGTAAAGCACTTAGAGGATATAATCCTGCCCATGTAAAGCAGTGCAAGTCGGACAGTCCATGCTTATAAACCCTATTGGTTTCATTGGTCGACATGGCTTGAGATGTAATTTCATCTCAGTGTCGGGTACACATCCCACAAAATTGGAAGCAACGTCTCCAAAATGACCTTTACAGTGTTGACGGGGACGTTAAACCTCAAACCAAAAAAAAAAAGCCGCGTTATTTACATCACAGAGAATAATCTGTAGAATCTGGACTGCAATCATGTGTTAGGTTTGGCAAACAGTGTAGACCCATATCAGAACCCGGTGTCTGTTCAGGATCTACACTGTTTGCTAAAGGTAAATGGTTAAACGAAACAGTTCAAGTTCCCCTTCAGGGCCATTGTTTCAATCTACACTAAGAGATACTCGACCTATCAGTGCTGTCAGTGCTTTGATTTATTTACCCTTCAACCCTTCCACCCCTGAGTTATCGGCGTGGGCTCTACCGTCACTGACTTTGGGCACGTCCATTCTACTTTATATAGTATCTAGCTTAAAAGAGTAATCAGGATAACAAGTTATATATCCCTACAAGGTGGCTCCTTAAGTGCCATCTCATCAGGATCTACATCTTTGCATCAGTATCTGTGCCGGGCTTCAGGGTTGAAAGGTTTAGCCTTTGCTGTAGTAACAGGCTTAAATATTGCGCAGTAAACAATCATTGGAATCGAAAGGGATACGTTTAAACCGTAGATTGTACGATTCTGTGTAGAAGCACTGTCATCTATTTTAAACACACATAGACTTCTGTCATCCATTTCAAACAATGAATTTTAATTTTGGGATAATTCAACAATGAAATTATAGGAGTATATTCAGGACTGTACTGACTGAAAATAAAATAATAATCAAAACCGAATACCCTTTCGATGATTAAAACAAAAAACATAGTTCGTTATTAAAAATCCAGAATGTATCAAAAATAGAATTCGAATGGCAAAAAATCAGATTTTAAATGTATAATTGAATGTAGTAGCAAATTAAAATTGTTAAAAAAGTGTTTTAATTTTATCAATAACGCGAACTCCTGTTACTGACAATTCGCTTACATCATTGAAAAGTCAAGTTTCATGATTACATAGTCCGTGTCTCAAACTCATTACAAATGGCGCTGCGTTGGTACGCAGCGCAATGAAGACACTTGGTCCATAGACTGATGAAGGCATGTAATTGACGTTAACAAGATACCTTTATGGTAAATAACATAAATTTAACTGGAAAACATTTGGAAAATGTTGATTTTTTTTTTTCATTTTTCCATTTGTGCCCAAACGTTTATTCTTCTTCTAGATACAGTTAAACCTGCCTTAGTGACCACCTGTATTAAGCAAGCAACCTGTCTTAAGCAAGCGGGAATTCAGTTCCCAAACAGGCCAAATGAGTTTAATGTACCTGTATTAAGCAAGCACCTGCTTTAAGCAAGCACTTTAAGATTATCCCTTGGGTGCTTGCTTAACACAGGTTTAACTGTATCTGTTTAGTCATTCCGTTATATTCTATACTAGCGTAAAAATTAGCTCCATGTTACAATTTATTCATCCATATGAGAAAGTGACATATTGAAGTGAGAATCGGCACTAACAGACTTACTTATGTTAGAACTCACAGATTCTTTCCAAACTTGGCTGTGTACATACGTGTAAAGTTAGAGTTTAAAACTGAATATGAATCTGAAGTGTGGTGGAGGGGCTATGCATCAATACATCGATATTGATACATGTACCTATTACAATATAAGAAGAGACATAGCAACATATAAATTTATGACGAACTGTTTTGGCTGCAGCAGACAAGGCCGCTAACAATGTGGTCGTTCTTTGACAGCTCGAGTTAAGAGGCCTTGATGCGGACTGAACAAATTATTTGTCTAAATCGCTGCGGAAGTAAGGGCGATTTAAGCAACACCCCTCCCCCAAGTGGAGTTCGTTTCGCTGACCGTTCCAAGGTGGTTCTTCTGTCGCGGATTATTTTTGTTATGGTTTGTCTTTGAATGTGTGTATTGCTTATATTGTTTAGTTTTGGATAGCCAATTGGCCATTTTGTAGGGTAACTGTCCATTTGGCTCTTCGCTTTTGATGTTTCCCATAGGGTCTAGTTGTTTCTCATGATTGTGCTTCTTTCCCTTTGGTGTCTCTGATGGGAGCTGTGGGTTAATTGTATTGATTCCTGATCATTGCCTTCACTTCTTGCTTCCACTATGTTAACACTCTTCAGCAAGACTTTGGTGGTACTAAGGCCTATGAACTGCAGCCTTTGACTCTAGAGAGGACTGTAATTGATGACCACATTTGTCGTTCCGCCACCAAGTTTGCTGTATGTGTTACAGAAGGCAAATATATGCCTCCTACGTTATATTTGTTACCTAAACTTCATAAAAGACCATGCAAAGCACGGTTTATTGCCAATTCAATCTCTTGTACTACCACTGAACCTTCCAAATTATAAATTCCATGTTTTACTGCCATCAAGAAACATGTGATCATACCCGCTTTTTCGAAGAAAAATCGGGTATATTGTTTTCGTTCCACAGTTCACTCCGGCGTCAGTCCGTCTGTCTGTCCGTCCGTCACGTTTCTTGTAAATGGACCTCCTCTGCAACCACTGAAGTTACACTTTTGAAACTTTACATGTGGATAGTACATGGAATGTAGATGGCAGTGGGCAACGTTTTTGTGACATTGACCTCAACATGACCCCAAGGTCAAAGGTAAAAAATTATGATTTCCCATATCTCCTAAACTATTGGAGTTACACTTCTGAAACTTTGCTTATTGGATGGTCCTTGGAATATAGAATATGTCAGGTTACTTTTTGTGTGACTTTGACCTCAAGGTCAAAGGTCAAAAAGTATGATTTTGCCATATCTTCTAAACTATTAGAGATACATTTCTGAAACTTTGGTTATTGGATGGCCCTTGGAATATAGAATAAATTTGGATACTTTTGGTGTGACCTTGACCTCAACATGACCCCAAGGTCAAAGGGCAAAAACTATGATTTGCCATATCTCCTAAACTATTGGAGTTACACTTCTGAAACTTGGTTATTGGATGGCTGTTGGAATATAGAACAAATTAGGATACTTTAGGTGGACCTCAAAATAAACCCAAGGTCAAAGGTCAAAGGTCAAAAAGTATGACTTTGCCATACGATCTTCTAAACTATAAGAGTTACACTTCTGAAACTTTGCTTATCAGTTAGAATGTTCTTTGCAACTTTTTTTAACTTACATGTAGTTTTGGCTAGCTAATACATAATCATTAGTGTTATTAATTGAAAAAGCGGGTATTTGCGATGGTATACCATCGACTGCAGATCTAGTTAAATATTGCGACAAAGTCTTTGAAAGATCAGGGAGAAATCTATTTTGGTCTATAAAAATTCTAATGAAGTTTTAAATAAGTTGAAATCCAGACATCTTCGCGCTTCAAGTATGCCTAATTATGATTTTTCCACCCTTTACACCACACTACCTCATACTGTTATAAAAGAAAAACTTCCTGATTTAATTTAAATCGACATTTCCTAGGGAAGGCTCCCCTATCTTGCATGTAATGTAAGAAATGCTTTTTTCACTTCTGAAGAGCAAGAAGTGGAATGTATCCTAGTATTTCTAAGTGTAATACAATGAGGTACAGGTGCTGTTCGCATTTATGTACTGCGTCTACCGTTTCTTCATCTGTAAACGGTAGACGCTTTTTTGTAGTTAACATGTCCGATTTGACGTGCCAGTCTACGGACTATATATTTACCTAGTATATTCCGGGCCAGTTTCATCCATTCCTGCTTATTTTCAAAATACTGAAACACCTATAATTTGCTATAAATACAATAAACCTGTTAGATCTATTATTTTTAATTTCAATAAACTTGTTTCTGATCTTGATATTGACACTAACACTCCTGATACATGTGATTGTAAAAAATCAGTGTATTGCTATCCTGCTGCTGGTCATATTATTACCGACAATTTAAAAATTATTCCTGATTCTAGGATTCGAAATATAATTTCTGAAGGATCAGAATATTGATTTCCTTCTAAAATTGATTTCAATAAGTGTAGAGATGAAATCGCTGCTGAATTTGGTAATCGATGGTGTAAACGAGAGTATGATGAGCATAAAGCTCTCAAAGAATGGAAACTTAGCATTCTGAAACTAGTGAACAAGCGCATTTCTTTCTACTCTCAAAATACGATTTTTTTACCTTATAAACGTAAGACCTTAAACTAGGTATTCAAGAATTTTATAAGAAATTTGTTTTCGCTCCAGCAGATAAGGCTGCTAACAATGTGGTCGTTGTTTAAATTTAAAAACAATTTAAAAATTATTCCTGATTCTAGGATTCGAAATATAATTTCTAAAGGATCAAAATATCGATTTTCTTCTAAAATTGATTTCAATAAGTGAAGAGTTGAAATCGCTGCTGAATTTGGTAATCGATGGTGTAAACGAGAGTATGTTGAGCATAAAGCTCTTAAAGAATGGAAACTTAGCATTCTGAAACTATTGAACAAGTGCATTTCTTTCTACTCTCAAAATACGAACTTTTTACCTCATAAACCTAAGACCTTAAACTAGGTATTCAAGAATTTCATAAGAAGTTTGTTTTCGCTCCAGCAGATAAGGCTGCTAACAATGTGGTCGCTGTTTGACGGCTCCACTGTGTTAACCCTCTTCAGCAAGAACTTGGTGGTACTAAGGCTTATTAACTCCTTTGGCTGTAGAGAGGGCTTTAGTTGATGATCACCTTTGTCATTAAGCCATCAAGTTTGCTGTTACAGAAGGCCAAGATAAGCTTCCTACGTTGTATTGGTTACCTAAACCTCATCAAAGACCATACAAAGCACGGGTTATTGCAAATTCAAGCTCTTGTACCACCACTGAACTCTCCAAATTATTAACTTCATGTTTTACTGCCATCAAAAAATATGTGATTAAATATTGCGACAAAGTCTTTGAAAGATCAGGGAGAAATCTGTTTTGGTCTTTAAAAATTCTTATGAAGTTTTAAATAAATTGAAACCCAGACGTTTTCGTGCTTCAAGTATGTCTACTTATGATTTTTCCACCCTTCTAGATATTTGGATGATTTATTAAATATTGACAATGCCTATTTCGATGGTTTGATCAGTCAAATTTACCCCCTAGAACTTCAGTTAAATAAAGAAAAAATCTTCTATACCGCGGCACCGTTTTGGGATTTACACCTTACGATTGTAGATGGGTGTGTTTCTTGCAAAATTTATGATAAACGCGATGATTTTGATTTTGAGATTGTAAATTTTCCTTTCTTGGATAGTGATGCTCCTCGTGCGGCATCCTATGGCGTTTATATTTCGCAATTAATTCGATTTTGCCAGAGTGTCTAGTCATGTAACTGACACCAACACTTGTAATAAATTGTTAACCGCTAAACTTCTGAATCAGGATTATCGGTATCATAAACTACTCAAAGCCTTTTCAAAATTTTATAGACGTCATTCCGATTTAATTCCAAAATTCAATGTTGGACTTAAATCTCTTCTGCAACAAGGTCTATCGGAACCCGAATTTTATGGTGACTTAGTATATAAGTTCAGAAAAATATATAATTGCGATGACTTCAGTACCCAATTTCGTAAAATTATTCTTCGATATAAAAAGATTGGATACAACATAAATGTTTTCCGACAGACTGCACGCATGGTAGTTAACCCAATCACGGTTGACAACTTTGCTTCCCACTTAAAGTGTACGCCGGTGGGTCAGGCCTCACATTCCATGATGGTTCCAGCGTAAAGGCTTACTGGTTGGTGCCTGATGCTCTGTCTCTGGTTGGGCCCATCGGAGTCTAACTGTTGGTTTTCTTTTGCTCCAGCATTTCAGTGGTTTCTTGCTGTCGAGTTCTCACCTCGTTGTTTCATCTCTTTAGTTGATTGATTTTTGTGTTCACGGAGATGTTGCACTGATGAGTCTGAACAAATTATTTCTCTAATTTGCAACGGAAGTAAGGGCGAGGATTGTGGCAACGTAAAATCGATTTCGTAATGTCATTCTTCGATATAAAAAAGATAGGGTACAACACAGACTTCAAACATGGTAGTTGGCCTAGTCGCGGTTGGCAGCTTTGCTTCCCTCTTTGGTTGCGCGCCGGTGGATCGGCCTCGGGTTCTGGGGCGATTCCGGCGTGAGGGCTTGCTGGGAGTTGGGGTGTCTGGTTTTGTATGATGTTGGTTGGTGCCTGATGCTCTGTCTCTGGTCGGGCCCATCGGGGTCTGGCTGTTGGTCTTCTTTTGCTCCAGCATTTCGGTGGTTTCTTGCTGTCGAGTCCTCGCCGTTGTTTCGTCTCTGTGGTTGCTTGGTTTTTGTGTTCGCGGGGGTGTAGCGCTGGTGGGTTTGAAGGCCTTCATGCAGACTGGACAAATTGTTTGTCTAAATCGCGACGGAAATAGGGGCGAGGATTGTGGCCACGTCAAATCGATTTAAGCCCCCCAGTGGAATTCGTTTCACTGACCGTTCCAGGGCGGTTCTTCTGTCGCGGTTTATTTTTTGTACCAATGCTTATGTTATGTGAAACTGTAATCCTTGTTGTTTATTAATCCTCCGCCGTGAAGCGGAGCGGGGATTATAGGAATGGCCTTCGTCTGTCCGTTTGTCCGTCCGTCCGTCTCTCTGTCCTTAACACTTTCTTGTCCGCTCCATATCTCCCGAACCCTTTGATAGATTTTCATTAAACTTTGGTCAATTATCCCCCTCAGTGAGCTGATGTGCAAGACCCATAAATGAACCATGCCGACTCAAGGGCAAGGTCATATTTGAAGGTCACGAGTTTAAAACTTTGAATTCTGTGTCCGTTCCATATCTCCTTTACCCCATCAAAGGATATTTATTAAACTTTGGTCAATTATCCCCCTCAGTGAGCGCGTATGCAGAACCCATAAATGATTCATGCCGACACCAGGTCAACGTCACATTTTAAGGTCACGAGTTTCAAACTTTGAATTTTGTGTCCGTTTCATATCTCCTTTATCCTTCAAAGGAGTTTCATTAAACTTTGTCAAATACCCCCCTCAGTGACCTGATGTGCAGCACACATAAATAAACCTTGCCATCTCAAAGGTCACAGTTGAAGACACAAGTTTGAAAACTTTGAATTTTGTTTCCGTTCCATATCTCCTTTACCCTTTTTCATTAAACTTTGGTGAATTATGCCCCTCCGTGAGCTGATGTGCAGAACCGATATATAGATCCTGCCAACTCAAGGTCAAGGTCACAGGTGAACGTCACGAGTTTGAAACTTTAAGTTTTGTGTCCGTACCATATCTTCTTTACCCCTGGTAGGATTTCATTAAACTTTGGTGAATTACCCCCCTTCGTGAGCTGATGTGCAGAACCCATAAATAAATCCTGCCAACTCAAGCTGAAGGTCACAGGTGAAGGTCACGAGTTTGAAACTTTGAATTTTGTGTCCTTTCTATATCTTCTTTACCCCTGGAATGAGTTTCATTTAACTTTGGTGAAATATCCCCTTTCGAGAGCTGATGTGCAAATCCCATAAATAAACCATGCCGACTCAAGGTCAAGGTCACAGGTGAAGGTCACGAATTTTGTGTCCGTTCCATATCTCCTTTACTCCTGGGAAGATTTTCATAAACGTTTGGTGAAATATCCCCCTCCTAGAGATGATGTGCAGAACCTATAAATATACCATGCCCTCTTAAGGTCAAGGTCACAGGTGAACGTCACAAGATTGAGCCTTGATATTGATATTAAAGTGCGGTGGGGGATTTGGCTGTCCCTCAGACTTCTTTATTGTTTATATAGTCAAAGTTTTTTGGAATGACGGAGTGTATCATAAGTACAATACACTTGTGTGGATTCTTTCATATCTCAAAAACTGGTGAAAATCTTTGATTTGTGCCTTTTTCTGCTCCAAACATAGATTGTAGGTGCTGGTCAAAACTGCCTCAAAGAGGCGGTTGTAATGAGTTCTCACAACCTTTGATTTGGACTAAAACTATAATTATGTATGTACATGTATACCCCTGTAGAATCAGTTTATTCCATAAAGTATAGTTAACAGGGGTGTAGAAAGGACAATACAATTGAGCTCAGTCAATACAAACACACAGTCATTTCGCACAATTTTTCTCAGCCGGTCCCGGTAGCTTAGTCGGATGTCCGTCTGAATGGTGACCATGTGGGTTCCATCCCAGCAGGCACACAATGTTAAATGACGTCGTATTAACGTTGATGCGACATAATGACGTCTCATCGACGTTGATACGACCTCATGTCAACGTTGTGTGCCCGCTTGGATACCTGCCGGAGTCCGCAAACGTCTTTTGCAGAGATTGATCATGAAATCTTTTCTACTGTCATTCTTTCCCTTCCGCTATTTTAAGAAGGGCGAAAGAATGTTAACAGCTTGCGTATAAGCATGTCCAGGGAAGTGTGGACAGGTCAACTGACCGGCTAGAAATGACCTGAATAGCGTTGACTGGGCCGTTAAACTCCAGTAGAAACAAATAAACAAAACAATTTTTCATAAGTGTAACTCTACATGCAGGGCATGTCGGAGGGATTGGGATACAATGCTCTCAGCTAAGCCTTACATAAGGGCATTTATAAGCTCCCATAAGCTCCCATCCGACCTAACATTTGAACATAGTGTCCGAACCGCAGAGCATTGGGTCCAACGGATTTAGTGTGTTTGTTTGATTTGAGGAATAACGTCCCCGTCAACACTGTTAAGGTCATTTTGGAGACATTGCTTCCAATTTTGTGGGACTTTTACCCGACATTGAGATGAAATGACATCTCAAGCCCTGTCGCCCAATGAAACCAATACGGTTTATAAGCATGGACACGCACCGCTTTGCCTGGGCAGGCTTAGATACTCTAAGCGGTTTACTAGTACTCGTGTGTTGGTTGGTTTCAGCTCTGCGTGGAAGCATCATGCAGCCTATCTATTTCTTCAAACCCCGATGGGCGGGGGCCTAAGGATTTAGTGTGAATGGCAAAGAATTCAGACCTTGGCCATATTGCTTCTGTAGGATCTGGGTCTGCATTGTTGTGCTCAGCTATAGGCGTCCGATTGTTTTTTTTTTTTTTTTTTTTTTTTGTTTTTTTTTTAGGTTTTGGTTTTACGGCCCTTTCGAGATTATTTCACTCATATCGAGCCGATATTTAATCAGAGGTGAACGAAAAGCGGAGTACCTAGAGAAAAACCACATGACCTTCCGTTGCAGAACTTGGCGTCCAAAATTTTGTTAAAAGAAGTTCAAAATAAATACATTGAAATTCCGCTATGAAGACCATATAAAATTAAGACTAATTCTGCTTTAAAAAGCTTAAGGGTGCAGTTATTCTTTATTTGTCTTTCCTGCATGCACTGGTTGTCTTAATATAGGAATTTTACTGTAAAAACCTAAAACTGAAAATGAACATGCCCCAAGCTGAAGGGCGGAGGATCCCTGTGTCTTATAAGCATGTGGTGTAATTTTCTACATACTAAAATTTGAACTTACAGTGTACCTCACCTTATCTTTCCTGAAGACTTAGGAAGAGATATAAAAGGTAACAACGTCTGATTAAAATTTGTATTCCAGTTTTCTTGCTTATAAAACCTATAAAACTCAATTATGGAGATCCGTTTCTGTATTTTGTGCACGTTGTCATTTTCTCTGGACACCAGAGTTAACAGTTTTTTATTAAAACCTATAGATACTCCAGGGCCAGTGGAGCAGGTGGTTCTGCACAATACAAGGTTGGGAGAAATTATAGGACGAACTGTGGAAACAACCTTTCATGGTACAACTGGAAAAGTACAGGCTTTCTTGGGAATTCCCTACGCTGAGCCTCCGACCGGGAACAGGCGATTCCGCAAAACTGTAGCAAAATCAAATCTGACAAGTCCAATCAAAGCACAGAAGCTGGGACCTGCATGTCCACAGGATATTTTTATCATGGATGGGTGGGTTCCCGGAAGAAAGTACATGGATGAAGACTGTCTCACAATCAATGTTTATGTTCCAGATAAAGCAATAAGTGGTGACAATTTCACTGTCATGGTCTGGATATACGGCGGAGCTTTCGTTATTGGACAGTCGAGCATATACTCGGCGGAAAACTTAACTCTGGTTAGTGATACTATCGTAGTAACTTTTAACTACCGTGTTTCAGCTTTAGGATTCTTAAGTACAAGGAGTTCTAGATATCCAGGTAACATTGGGATATGGGATCAACTGCTTGCTTTGCAATGGGTACGTGACAATATCGCAGATTTCGGCGGTGACCCCAACAAAGTGACAGTTTTTGGCAACTCCGCTGGTGCCGCGAGCATTCTCCTCCATTCTATATATCCTGGAAGTAGGGGACTATTTCAACGATTAATAGCACAGAGTGGTAGTCCTATATGTCCTTGGAGTTTCCAGTCTGATCCAGTCACATATGCACGAAGATTGGCCAATAAACTAGGCTGCAACCACACCGATCTTGACACTGCTGTGGACTGTCTTCAATCAAAAGACTTTATGGAGATCGCAAACAACTCCAGGGTGGCCACAAGAGAAGAGGGTCAGTTCAGAGCGGAGTGGGTACCTTCCATTGATGGTACCTTCGTTCCAAAAGATCCCAGACAACTATTTAAAGCAGCAGTGGATTCATTTCGCCACCTAGACTACTTGGTCGGTGTAAGTAGTAATGATGGTGCTGTTTTTCCGGCAATGGGCAATCCACCAAAGTTTAACATTTCTAGACAAACAATGGCTGACTCAGTGGTACCAGCTATTGTAAAAGACTTATATGCTAACAACAGTAAATTGATTGACGACTGGTTTATGTATGTTTACACAGTTTGGAACGGTCCTGGTTATGATTATGCTCAAATGACCAAGGAGTACCTTGAACTTTCAGGCGATTACACTTTCTTCATGCCCGCCCTAGAAACATTGATGGCGCATGCTCGTTCACCCAAACTGAGTAAATCGTACCTTTACGAATTTGACTTACGGCCATCATACACTGATAAACCAACTTGGGTGACGGGTTCCAACCACGGCGACGAGCTACCATTTGTGTTCGGGTTCCCGGATTCTATGGCGGACGGCATGAGGTTTCACAAACACGTTCCCGACTACGAGAAACAGGTTTCAAAGAATATGATGATTATGTGGAGTAACTTCGCCAAGTCTGGGTAAGTTAACATATGAGCCGTGACAAGTCAAAGTATGCCTTCGAGAATATACGCACTTCGAAGACACTGACAGCACAGGTGGGTCGATTGTCTCTGTGTGTAGGCTGAGAAAATGGCCATAGACGGGGACTTAGACTGTTTCGATTTTACCCTTAAATCCTTGACTTTACGCAAACAGTGTAGTCCCACTGTCATCAATGTAGCGCCTTGTCTGGTCATCCGCGGTAACCCATTTATGTACTAAAGGCGCATCTCTTGACTTTGTCTCAAAGTCAAACATGCCTCACTAGGTAAACCCTATGCAACACAATCAGCGGCAGTTTGGATCCCAACGCTGCTATCTAGCGTTTTCGTCCACGAAGTCAAACAACGCTGTAACCAATCTAGGAGCGCAGTGGTGCAGTGGTAAAGCATCGGCTTAGAGATCGAGAGGTACCGGGTTCGAGCCTCACACGCGTCATGTGTTGTTTCCTTGAGCAAGAGACTTTATCCACATTGCTCAGTACTGGTTTCTACCCAGGAAAAGAGGGCCACATGGAAGATTAGTACTAGTACTAAATGTGTTACCCTCTATAAATAAGGTCGATTATTATTATTATTATTATTATTAGATATTAACCGCGCTCTGCGTTGCTTTAACTTCGTGTAAAAGACAAGTCGCTAAAAGAGCCGCTACTACATCAAAGCAGTTATGACTCTTCGGACTTCATTGTCTAAAGGCCCGCTTAAGACCGTGGTATCAACATCGTTGGGGCTTTAGAAGTGGTATATATACTGTCAATAACACCTCTTTTGATTTCGTTCCGAAGTCACACATGCCTCACTTGGCAAGCCCATGCAACGCGCCAGCACCACTGTTTCCTTCCTATCGTTGCCACCAATGTAGCATTAACGCGGCCACAACCGCGCTCTTGGTTGCTTAACTTCCACTGAGTGAGTGAGTGAGTGTTTGAGTTTTACGTCCCACCAACAGCTAAGGTCATACGGAGACGGGACCTCGGTTTAAAGACTCATCCGAAAGTCTGGAGAAGCCCGGGATCGATCCTGCGACCCCCGGTTTACAAGGCGAGTAGCGTAACCACTGCGCCACAGAGGCTTCTTTCACTGTAAATGTTGCCTATGGAAATTCAAGAACGAAAATCAAGTTCCTGCATCAGACTCGCTTTTTCGGCGAATTATGCCTCATCGGTGACGCCCTTATAAATTTTCAAGGCCCGAACAGTGCCCCAAAAGTCACTAGGCATGGTATTTATGCAATCTCGGTGTAACATCATGACGTTGCAATGACATTGATACGACATTGCCTAAATGTGTTATATGCCTTCCTGGGTTATTTTTGCAGCAACTTGTATGCAGGTTGTGGGTACTTCGCAAAAGCGCTCCAAACAGTGGGTTCTTCCTGTAAACTGCTCTAACGAGTACCCACAATGCCTATTTAGCTCAGAAATACATACCCTTATAACCGTCATTGTTGTCAATACAAAGTTTGGTTTGTGCTGTTTTTGAACAGAATCACCTGCTTGTGAACAGAACGACAAAACCAGTTTTCTTCCGCTCTTACGTTATTTTAATAACAGTTTGTTACTGATACTCAAAACCTGTAAGCTAAAAAAAACACCATGTGAGGTACATTCATATAGTCACGTCGTGTTAGTGTTTTCGTTGTTTGTTTGCTTTTTTTTCCTGATTTGTTATGTTTTAAGCATTTCTTTGTGAATGAACTATATGTATGTCTTTGCTATCAGAGAGAGAGAGAGAGAGAGAGAGAGAGAGAGAGTAGGAATCGGTACAATTCCGGAATTGAATTCTCACGTTGTTGCGCTAAGTAAGAATTCCTACGTTGCGCAAGAAAATTCCGGAATTGTCCCTGTGCAAAGTGAGACTCTGGACAAATTAGGAATAGTTAAATGTTTCAGTGTTTAATTTAGAATTTATTTATTACATGCCATTCATATCAAACTATATCTGCACCAATGCAGACAGAACAAGGTCTTCACATTTTTCGCAGTCGGCCTCTATAACTCAGTCGGTCGCGCACCTGATTGGTGATCAGGGGGTCGTGGGTTCGATATCTGCCGTGTAGGCTACATTCTTAATGGAGATGTTTCCAGTCATTTTGTCCCTTCTGTTGATTCAAGAAGTGCAGTTGTACGAAAGAATGTGCACTATTAGAAGGATTTCCACACCCTAATTGTCAATTAAGAAAATTCTATACTATTTAAGCCTTACAACCTGGTGTGTTTCGTTTGATGTGTCCGTTTAGGACATCATGAATATGGTGGAAGAATGAGCTTTAGTGATGTGATAATAGTGGTGGTGCTGCTGGTAGTGTTGAAGACGTTGCTTTTAATGGTGATAATGCTAATGATGACGATGATGATGAAGACTATCGAAGGATTTGACGCTAAATCTGATAAAAATGGCTCTAATATATAACGTAAAATGCCAATAACCATGTTCACTGTAAAAAAATATTCTTGAAAATTTAGCAACAATTCTTGAAACATTCAGCCGTGTTGCTCCCATACTAATAAGGAAGTTGTACTTCCATAGTTCCCGAGAGTTTATTGCGCCAAAACGATATTGTTTGTTTGATTTCAGGTTTAACGTCCCCGTCAACACTTTATGGGTCATTTTGGAGACGTTGCTTCCAATTTTGTGGGACTTTTACCCGATATTGAGATGAAATGACATCCCAAGCCCAATGAAACCAATAGGGCTTATAAGCATGGACGGTCCGACTCGCACCACTTTGCCTGGACAGGCTTGGGTCATCTAAGCGGTTTACCAGTACTCGTGGGCGGTCGGATTTCAGCTCTGCGTGGAAGCATCATGCAGCCCATCTATTTCTTCAAGCCCCGACGGGCGGGGCCGCCAAAACGATATGAAAGTATGTTTTGTGCATTTCTTTGCACCAGAGTACAATTAAGAGTGATTATATGAGTGATGATTGCATTTTTTTAATGTCGATGACAACCGCTTCTTCAATCTCCCTATAAACCAATCCATCTGAACAGTATGAGACTGCATCTGAACGAATTATTTTTACAACCATTGAACTTACATAGTCCCATACATAGCAGCAAAAGGGAATAATTACAACAACCGTGGAACAAACAACGGGCATCAAAGAACAAAAACAAAACTAACGACGTCACTCCGTAAAAAGTCTCCCTGTCCTACATTATAGTGTAGTTTACATTTTCTTGTCCTTTGGGATCATTGATTCCATTGTGGAATTTTGAAAATATTTGAGGGTCACTGATGAGGCCTAAATGGCCGAAACTAGCTAGTCTGACCCAGAAAACATGTACACTGCATATTTTCCAGTTCTGTGGTGTATACCTTTCTTCCAAAGAATAACCCTTTCTAGAAAAGATATAAACGTCACTACAACTGGTGTCTGGGAATGTGTGGCGGCCGTAAAAAGTCTCCCTGTCCTACATTATAGTGTAGTTTATAGTTTAGGCCCCCCGCCCATCGGGGCTTGAAGAAATATATGGGCTGCATGATGCTTCCACGCAGAGCTGAATCCGACCGCACACAAGTACTGGTATACCGATTAGAGGATCCAAGCCTGCCATGGAAAAGCGGTGCGAGTCGGACCGTCCATTCTTATAAACCCTATTGGTTTGATTGGGCGACAGGGCTTGAGATGTCATTTCATCTCAATGTCGGGGTAAAAATCCCACAAAATTGGAAGCAACGTCTCCAAAATGACCTACACAGTGTTGACGGGGACGTTAAACCTCATATCAAACAAACAAACAAAGTTTATATTTTCTTGTCTTTTTAGATCATTGATTCCATTGTGGAATTTTGAAAATATTTGAGGGTCACTGATGAGGCCTAAAAGGCCGAAACTAGCTAGTCTGGCCCAGAAAACATGTACACTCCATATTTTCCAGTTCTGTGGTGTATTGTTTGCTTCCAAAGAATAACCCTTTTTCTAGAACACATTTAACATCACTACAGCTGGTGTCTAGGAATGTGTGGCGACTGTAAAAAGTCTCCCTGCCCTACATTATAGTGTGGTTGATATTTCCTTGTCATTAATTCCATTGTGGAATTTTGAAAATATTTGAGGGTCCCTGATGAGGCCTAAATGGCTGAAACTAGCTAGTCTGACCCAGAAAACATGTACGCTCCATATTTTCCAGTTCTGTGGTATATTCCTTGCTTCAAAAGGATAACCCTTTCTAGAACATATTGGACAGATCAGCCATATTGTGTTTTTTTTTGTTTTGTTTTTTTTCAAGAAAAAAAGATTGACAAATACGTATACGATTTCAATTCCAACTTTAAAGCGTTTCCCTTAACTTGTCAATACAGTGTCTACAGAAAAGACAGTTACTCTCATGGTGGTGGGGTACTGTTGCTCAGCCGCAAAGACAAATGGTATCGACCACCAAATGGCACCGTAGAAAACTTCCAGTTGTTTAAGTCTCAGCATAAAACACAGAAAAACTTCCGTCAGTCCATGTTCTGAACACACTCCATTGGCATCATTTGCAGGAGTGCACCGTCCTTCGGATTGGGATGTTAACTGGAGCCCCCTGTGCAAGGAGAGTCATTCCTGTGCAGGTTAAAGAGCCCTACAGTAATTACATGATTAATGTGTAGGCTTTCATCGTGCAAACCTGTAGTGCATATAATGTACACCGTCTGTGTTCCCTTCTGGGATTAAGGCGAAATGGAAGAAAGTTTGTTTGTTTGTTTGTTTGTTTGAGGTTTAACGTCCCTGTCAACACTGTAAAGGTCATTTTGGAGACGTTGCTTCCAATTTTGTCGGACTTTTACCCGACATTGAGATGAAATGACATTTCAAGCCCTGTCGCCCAAATAAACTAAGAGGGTTTATAAGCATGGACTCGCACCGCTTTGCCTGGGCAGGCTGAGATCCTCTATAAATCGGTTTACCAATACTCGTGTGCGGGTCGGTTTCAGCTCTGCGTGGAAGCATCATGTAGCCCATATATTTCTTCAAGCCCCGATGGGCGGGCTCCATAAATGATGTCAAAATATCCAATATTAAGGCACTTTTTATCATGCATTGTCTCATACAGTTACCAAACTTATTAAAGATATCAGATGATTTTCGGTTTTATAAAAATATATAATCTTTTGCTTTTGTTTCTTTTATTACCGTAGTTTCGATTCAGTGCAAGTGACACTGTACAAATACGTAAAAACTTCCAGGGCAGTATTATACATCCCATGATTTTACCACTTTTGCAAGACTGGCATTGAGCAAACATTTGTTTTCATACTCTCAAAATGTTCCTCTTAAAGAGGATATAACTGAAAATTGTGGTACTTTCGGACCACTTTTAAGTGATTTTCAGGTGGTTGGCGCATTTACTATATACTAGTTAACCGCTTATGATTAAGCCTGTCCGGGAAAAGTTTGCGTTGGTAAACATAATAGGCCTTGAGCTGGCAATAGACCCCCCTCCCCCCCCCAGGGGGATTTTTGTACACTATGATTTTCTAATAGTACATTATATAAGCCACAAAATGAAACATGTTAGCCCTCTGAGAGTGGCAGCGTTAATGTGTAACATCCATGTTAAGTACGTTACCCTCAAAATAGCATTAAATATTCCTGATTATGTGTACAACATGGCCCTTTTTGTACTTATTTGCATGCCTGCACAGGTAAATGTACTTCTTATATCACAGACACCTATTTTAAATACTCAGGTTGTAAATGCTTTTGTTTATTACCGTTATATACGTTACCAAGTATTTAAATTATCAGTATTGCGATTACTGTCTACACATGTAAGACTTAAGTCTTACTTGTAAGGCTGCTACTTAAATGAATTTAAATTCCTTATCATGGTCACTTACACAATTGCTAAGATGTGGTCTTTCAAATAGATTGCTGGTACCCATTACAGTCTTTTTTGTTGTAGCAGTTCCAAAGAGTACTGATTTGCAATCACCTTTGTAGATTGTTGAAGCATACAAAGCATACAAAGTCAATGTATGGAGCAGAAATAAGGCATCTACGTTTTTAAATGTGTATATTTTACAATCCTGAGCAATAACATTATTACTGCATAGACTTGTTAACAAGTGCAAGCGCCTATGCGCCAATATTTAGCTGCATATATTTAGCCAATATTTCGTCGGAAAACAACCCGTTATCAAATACGCAAACAACAAAATTCCAGGCTAACCTGCACATCTGCGAAGTCTTGCCAGAACCTTGGCTGTTTGCTCACATAAAAATAGATAGCCTTCAGCTAAAGATCCTTCTTAGGGACTAAGCATGCGCACAGGAACATTTATAATAACTACTGTCAGAATGGTCCTTGTGTTGAACAAACAATAAACGCCATGCCAAGTATCAAGTAGGCTTTTAGGGCGTCAGCAGGAATTACGTCGCGTACTAAAGATGGTGTATTTCTCGACACGTGAGAGCTCAGTATGTTGAAACAACTCTTCAATGCACTGAAATGAGCCCTGACGTAATAGACAGTAAAAACAACAAGAAAACTTGCGACCTGCTCAGATTAAAAGTAAAGAGCATGATGTGAAATGAGAACGAGGCGATGTTTGGCTACATCAACCCTTTTAGTTCCAGTGTTGAAGACAATGAACTGTACTGTTTGCATTTGGGTGTTTTACTAAGCCTGACATAACTAAGGATCTGTTTAAGGCTCATATGTATTGACAGGAAGTCTATGGAAGACTGTTATAAAAGCCGTGAGCATGGTAACGTATGTAACATTGTTTTAGGGAAGACTCCATCAACTCGCGTTTAGTTCAAAGGTCTATTGGCTTTTACAAACCATCAAGCGTAACAAGCTAAAAACTTTTTCAACTTGCAGGACCAAGAGGAAATTCACCAGCACACAAAACAAAATAAGCCAGATCATAGCTGTAAGAAATATCTTAAGACAGCTTGTCCATTTTTCTATTGGACATAATGTTGACCTTAAGTTGACATTGCCGTTCGCCTTGTGACCTGTTCCATGGTCGCTTGCAACTGCTGACGGCATGCCCACCAAACCTGCCAAGTCCACACTTCTGCATTTCTCAATTGACAAATCTATTACTGAACATAGCGATTGGCCATCCAATGCTGCACATATCATTGGGTAATGCCATACTACTGAGGTTAACGGCTATTCCTGCTACCTTACAGAAACCTTCGAAATCTTTATTTAACTTGTTACCAAGGGCAGAGTGTGTTGCTTTTGTTACTGATACATATAAGCAGCAGTCTTACAGGTCTTGTCAGACCAATTTTCCTATTAAACTAGCAGGTTTTGATCCATGTTGATAAACAAACATCGGGCAATGATAGTCTTTGCTAAGATAATATAGCCGTATGTGTTTGTACCAAAACAGCACACATGTACACATGTGCTTAATAATAACCAATACTTTGGAGCATATTGGTATTGCTAGAAACTTGGCATATCTATTATTATACAGAAAGAGCACTTGAAATTAAACATTCATTGGCATAAAATACATTCACTTCTTGTCTGTGAAAATGGTAACATATGTAACATTGCTTAAAAAGAAGTGTCAGTCATATCATGACAGAATATACCAGAATCCAAATCTGGTATAAAATTTAGCATTATGTTGTTTCAAAGATTGTGAATATTCTTATGTCTGAAACAATCCATTATCAGCATGACTAAAGCATATAATACATGCACATATGTATGTCGCAAAGTTGAAACTATAAAGTACCATGCAAAGTCAATGAATGTGCTACATGGTACAATTTACATACTACAAAAGTATTCGTATATATCAATTTCTAAGTCACATAAATGTTAGATAATGCATAAAGATGCTACTAAATATATAGATTCTGCTACAAGATATCATCATCATAATCAACATCTGATTTTTGATTAACATGCAAGTAAAGGGGTAAAATTCACACGAGTTGGCCCCCTTCCAGGTAGCTGGCTTGCTGTAAGCATGCCAGATCTCACACCAGATCTCCAGACTTGTCCTTAAATATCTGCTGATTCTAGTCTATTAAAGTAAATAAATGTAGTCTTATTACCCTTTAAGATTACTGTCTGTAAGGAATTATGTGACTTTGTTATTTTTAAACAGGTATTCTGTAAAACATGTATGTTATATACGGTACCATTTATCTGCAATGTAGAGAAAACATAAGCTTAAGGTATAAAATTGTTCTGAAAGTAATTGAAAATATCAAATAAAACATAAGAAGTATTTAACCCTGTTTTGGACTGATACACTTAATGGTTTTCAAAGTTTGGTTGTGATTATGTGTGTTTAGTTTTTAAATTATTTTACGGAGAAAATGCGGAGAAAATATCTCAAAGATGGGGCAGTCCATTTCTGTACCAGCAGGAATTTTACAGATTCCTTCAAATAAGAAAAGGCATCGCGTTCAGGGCTGTAAGTTTAGTTTATTTTTAAGTATTCTATTTGATGGACATATTGGACACCATCTTGAATATTAAAAAATGTTCAATGTTGACAAGGTGACCTCATCCAGATGTGTAAAGAATAATGACTTAGCTTCAAATACTTTTGAATGCTAGTTTCAGGTAGACAGAGATATCAACCATTTTCTGTCAGACTATTATGAGGCGATGATTAAACTTATTCCATACTTATTCCAGTCACATGAGAATATAGTGTGATACCTCATTTGGAGCAAAAAGTGACTTGGCAATAATTTTAAGATTTGTATGATGTTATGTTATGTACGTGATGTTTCAGTCTTTATGCTGTTAACAGTTAAGCAGTGAAACAAATAAGAACATTCATACTGCAGTGAATGGTATTAGAGTTTGGTTTTAAACTTAAGCTTTCAGGAAAGTTACCAAATATGCTATCATTCAAATAAAGTATGTCATGTTACTAAAAGGATTTTTTAACACATGTATGCAAAAACATTGAAACTTATGATGGTTGGAAGTCCACAGTAAGCTTTATTTATTTCCTACTTGGTGATAGGACATACAAGCAGCTGAACAATTATATTAACAATTATGTTAAGATTTTATACTGTATCCTGTGTTACATAGGAGATTGACTCATGTAATAATACATTTAGTTGAACTACGTTACTTTCTCCGCCATATATTTGGCAACTGAATGTGAAACTTAAAATTCCTTTCACTAATCTAATACTTTTTATCAATATTTGATTTAAGATAATCAAAATGGTGGAAAAACCTTTCTGAGCCTAAATATCACTCATTATTAAAGACCTTTCTACCTTATGTTACATACGTGACATAATGAGACATTAAAAGCTGAGCAATTCATTCAAAACTTTTAAAACTGATAATGTCTATTAAAGTTTTTACAATAAACATGTGTGCGCTGTATATGAAGTGCTTTATTTCAATACATGGTTCAATGAATGATGGCATAATGGTCATATGATGAAAATTGTGAAATAGGGGGTTCCCGTGTTCAACATTCAATAACTCAATAAGTATATAAGATAGAAACATAATGTTTGCAGTTTTGAAAAGGTCATTAAAAGGCCTTGAATACTATAACAAAATAGGGAATACAATTTTTTTACGAAAAAAATTAGGTAAAACTATATTAGACTATTTTATGAAATATATAGGGTTTAATGAAAAAAAGGTGACATACGTTACACCAGGGGCGACCAGTTTTGGTTTCAAAGGTCCCTATCTGTGGCGCAGTGATAGCTTACTTCGATCAAATAACCAAATTGGAAATTCTTCTTTATCTTTTGCACTTTTCGGAAGTCTTACAATTTTCTTAATTTATCAAAAGTTTTGAGGGGTAACATATATAACAGGATGTTACACGGTAACGCTGCCATTGCCAGAGGGCTAACATGTTGCAAAATCCTTGCAAGACACCAGGCTTTCAGAAAAATATGGTCTACAAAAATCCCCCTGGGGGGGAGGTAAACCATATCTGGCCCACGGCCTATAACCCAAAATAGCGTTGACTGGGCTGCTCATTCCAAAAAAGACATGTTTTTCATTCTATCAGGACCCATTGATGACCCAAGTGACTTTTTCAAACTCTGACTAAACTGTGCATCCGCAAAACTTGATCAAAGTCCTCCCTGGTCGTACCTTTGGCTATAGCTATGTGTGGGTATGTGACAGGTGACACAACTGATGTTTTCTTCTTTTCAGAAACCCGAATGGCCCGGTAACAGTTCCACAGTCGATTGTCTGGCCCGAGTTTAACATCAGCACACAAGACTACCTCCACATAACAGCTAATCGAACAACAAAAGGGTCATATTTGTTTGGAAAGCGGACTGATTTCTGGCTCAACCTTCTGCCTGAGCTCGCGAAAGTTGCATATACTTCTAATCATTAATATACCACATTTAAAATCTTATTGCATTCTAATACTTGTAATGAACAGTTTGTCAAATTGAAAAAATCACCTATTAAACAAGCTCGATTGGACTTTTTTCTTCTTTCTGAAGATTTACTCCCGGCAGTAAATAAATGTTCCATTGAAGGAAGTTACAGATCTGATCATTCTATTATTACACTGGAGATCTCATTTGTTCAGTTTGAAAAAGGAAAGCCCCTCTGGAAACATAATAATTCACTTTTATATGATAAACAATACATAGATTCAATCAATGATAAGATTGACAGTATCAAGATGCAATATGCACTACCAGTTTATGAATTAGATCAAATAAGGAACATACCAGAGGATCAAATCCAATTCATGATTAATGATCAACTCTTTCTTGAAACCCTCCTGATGGAGATAAGAGGAATGTCTATTTCATATTCAAGTTATAAGAAAAAAGAAACAGAAAAGAAAGAAAAGGAATTAATTGCCAAGATAAAGGTACTAGAAACAAACCTGTCACAGACCAATATAAATGAAAGAGAAATCTTAAAGGAAGAGCTAAACGTAATACGTAAAAACAAAATGCAGGGTATATTAATCAGATCAAGAGCCAAAATTATTGAAGATGATGAAAAACCAACTAATTTTTTTCTGTAACCTTGAAAAACATAATTTTACAAGTAAAATCATACCTAAGCTAGAAAAACATGATGGAAAAATAATTACAGACCAGTATGAAATTTTAAATGAAACAAAACAATTTTATGGAGACCTGTATGCTAGTAGAGATAGCCAACTAAGCGATATAAACCTGAATGATCTACTTAATACGGATGAAATCAGAAAATTGACCAAACATGAATCTGATTCTATTGAAGGCCCCATTACATATGAAGAAGCTACTATGGTTCTCAAGGCAATGTCCAATAACCGTAGTCCTGATCTGATGGTTTCACAGCGGAATTTTTAAAAATGTTTTGGAAAAAGTTGGGTCATTTCGTAGTGCGTTCCATCAACTGTGGATTTGCTAAAGGGGAACTATCAGTTACACAAAGGGAGGGAATAATCACATGTATACCAAAAGATAACAAGCCACGACATTTTATTAAAAACTACAGGCCTATCTCCTTACTTAACTGTACATATAAAATAGCCTCGGGAGTCATCGCCCACAGAATAAAAGGTACTCTTCAGAAACTTATTCATCCTGACCAAACTGGATTTGTTGCTGGCCGATATATAGGAGAAAATATTAGGTTAATCTACGATATCATGCATTTCACAGAAGAAAATCATAAACCCGGATTACTACTGCTAGTCGACTTCGAGAAAGCCTTTGATTCTGTATCCTGGCCTTTCATTTACAAAGTAATGGAATACTTTGGTTTCGGTAATTCTGTCATCTCTTGGATAAAGATACTTAATCAAAAGGTAAGACTTAGTGTGAATCAATGTGATAATCTATCATCCTTTTTCAATATAGGCCGTGGGTGTCGTCAGGGGGACCCAGTATCACCCTTTCTTTTCATTCTCTGTGCTGAGATTTTAGGAATAATGATAAGAAATAATAAGAAAATCAATGGGATAATAATAAATAATAAGGAGCATAAATTATCTCAAGTTGCAGATGACACATCTTTCATTTTAGATGGCAGCAATAAATCCTTAAACGAAACACACAGTGTATTGTTGGAGTACTAAAAATTTTCTGGATTAAACGTGAACTTTGAAAAAACACATGCTGTATGGATAGGAAAAAACAAATTCAAAACATCATCCATCAAAACAAGATGGAAACTATCATGGGGTAAAACGGAATTCAAACTTTTAGGCGTAAACTTTCATATTGACCTTGAGAACATGCAAAAAATTAACTTTCATGAAAAAATACATAAAATTAAGTCATTAATTAAGTTATGGAAAAGGCGATACTTAACACCTTTAGGTAAGATTACTGTTATAAAATCACTACTTCTGCCAATTTTAAACCACCTGTTTATATCAATACCAAACCCGACTGATCAAATAATCAAACAATTAAACTCCATATTTTTTGAATACTTGTGGGAAGGTCCTGCAAAATAAAACAAAGTGTAGTAGTAAAGCAGTACTGCGATGGAGGTTTGCAAATGATCAACTTGAAAGCATTTATCAACAGTATGAAACTGACATGGTTAAGAAGGGTAGTAATATCAGACAGTCCTTGGCAAACTGTCTTAAAGCATGAAATAAATGTTCAAGAACTATTACTTTTGGAACGGATTATGCAGTATCTCTTACACGAAATGTTAAAAATAAATTTTGGGTTGATGTACTAAAAGCATATGCCGATATTTTACGCCTTAACCAACAAGATACTGAAAATCATGTTCTCTCTAGCCCCATCTTCCATAATAATGAGATACAAATAGGTAACAAGCCAGTGCATATAAAAATGGTATCAAAAAGGTGTTTAATATGTTAATGATATCATACATAAAAATGGAGAATTTTTTCACAAGAGGAATTTGAAAATAATTACAAGGTTAAAACAAATTTTGTCCAATTTCTAGGTCTAAAACAGGCAATTATGGATTTTGCAGAGAAGCATAAAATCATTCACTTCACTAAGAAACTAGCTTCACCGTTTCGTCCTGCAAATATCTTGTTCCTAATAAAATCAAGGAAGGGATGCAAAGATTTTTATTCTATCCTTAACAGAAATACAGATAAACCTACCTCCCAGATTAAATGGAACAACATCTATAATATTGAGGAAGAAACCTGGAATTCTATTTATTCTCTGCCTTTTCATTTACATTTAGGAACCAAGTTACAATGGTTTCAAACAAAAATTAACCATCTAATTCTCCCAACAAAAAATATCTATACATAATTAAGATTTCACCAAGCCCTAGTTGTACCTTCTGTCAAGAAGAAGAGACAATAAGACATATGTTCTGGCATTGCCAGGAAACTAAGAAATTACTTGCAGATTTCATCAACTGGCTAAAAAACAAAAATATTAATCTCCCAGTAGTTGAGGAACTATTTATTTTCAAAATAGGAAATATATACTCAACTGCAGATCTAGAAATATTTATTATTCTTAAGTACTATATATATGCAACAAAACGGCTTAATCTACCTTTGTCATTGACTGCATTGCAAAATAAAATAAAATATTTTTATATACTGAAACAACATACAGCAACAAAAAATGAATGTCTCGATAAATTCGAAAATAAATGGATCAAATACAAAGCATTAATAGATACAATACACTGAGTTACATTACAACAAGACATACGTCTGATAAAAAATGCTATTGTGTACATCATAATACACATACTTTAACTCTTATCTTGCTGTTCACGACAACCCCTGTCATTGCAAACAGTGTGGGTCCAGATCAGATGGTTTCTGAAGAAGAAGCCATCAGATCTGGATCCACACTGTTAGGCATTCAGTTTTATGAATTTGTAGTAATAAACTACATCAAGTAATTTGATTGGTTGATAGACAGAAATGGGTGTAGCTTAAATGATATTCAGCAAGATAAGGGTTAATGTGATTTATACCCCTGACAGATATAAATATATATATAAATTTCTTAACATAGTCAAGTATAAAAATACAGGTGCTGCCATGATGAGTGAGGCTGGGATAATGAGACTTTTTTTCTCGCTTCTTCACTTTTTTTTTTTTTTTTTTTTGAATATGCTTTTTCTATTGCCTGATGATGGGTTGTTTATTCTGTACGACATATATTACATGTTTATTACCTTATATAAACCCACAACTGAAGTGAGGTTGATAGGGCAGTTTATCCATGTTAATAAACAATGTTAAGTCCGTCTTTGCCCACCAATGGGGTTCGAACCTGGCTAAGGGCACATGCGAGATGCCCACCATTACAGGGTTTCTTTGGGTACTCTGGTTTTCATCCACCTCTGATTAAGGATTGCTATATATGAATGAAACCATCTTGAAAGGGCCGTAAATTCAAAAACCAAATCTCTGTTTATATTATATTAAAATATGCATGGTTAAAACATGGAACTAAAAGATATGGAAAACTGCTCCTTCAATGTCACTTTTGTTGTGGATCTATGCTGTGACGAAACATCTTTATGCTACATGCTTATTTGAAAATATGTAGTTGGTAAGGTATACAGTGGGATGGTCCTCCCCGACCCACTGTATATCAAATGACGGGGAGAATAAATGGGTTACCATCAGGTAACTGAAAAAAAAATTGAAACAAAGCAGCAAATGTCTTCATTATCCCTTTTTGAACCAAATAGAATCTTCCTCCTTATATGTAGCAGGAGTCCATTTCAGAATTTAGGGGTGTCAGGTTGTGTTTTCTTCAAAATTTATTTGGAAAATGACTGAACTTTCAGCAAACAGTGGAGACCCTGATCAGACGCCGCAGGACGCGGCGTATGATCTGGACCACACTGTTTGTAAGGGTACCCGTTTTGGGGTTTCTGGTACGAAATGGGTTAAAATACACTGGAAAATGACCCGTGCAAGCGCGAGACAGAAATGGATGCAAATACAGGCTTTTGTTCGGGTAAGAATTGAACGACCAAGTCAAAACTATTAAGGTAATGTCGAGTCGTTCAGTTTACCTAGCCGCTCTTTCACTGTGGTGACGTCATGCATAAGCTTTTAAACAGTATAGTTAACTACTACCCAACCGGGATCAAACCCGCGACCTCCTGATGATCATCAGTCGATCGCGCATTTGATTGCGCGCGCCACCGAGCATGGCTGTAATTACAGTCTGAATGGGCAGTACTATATCAGTTTTCTGCTGTTATTACGTGCAGTGACCATCACAGTATTGCCAATAGGGACCTGAATCGCTTTATTTGAGGGGGAATAATAAAAGTAACTAGAAATGCGTCCATAGGACACGGATGCCCCCACCTGAAAATATGTCTATGTTCGTATTCATCCATAGGAAGTTATTGACTGTGTTTAAGTTTTGGACCCTTTTTTCACATTTGACTTCTAAGTATGACCTTGACATTGGAGGTAAGGACCTTGGTTTTGTGTGAGGCAGATTGTCTCATGATGGCCAACATTTCTGCCAAGTAATTTCAAAATCCATCCGGAGATAAGAAAGTTATTGACTGTGTTTAAGTTTCGGACCTCTAAGTATGACCTTGACCTTGGAGGTACGGATCTGGGTTTGCACAGGACACATCGTCTCATGATGGTTAACAATTCTTCAAAGTAATTTCAAAATCCATCCAGAAATAAGTAAGTTGTTGACTGCGTTTAAGTTTCGGACCTTTTTTTACCTTGACCTCTAAGTATGACCTTGACCTTGGAGGTTAGGACCTGGGTTTTGCACGTGACACATCGTCTCGTGTCAGTTAACATTTCTACAAAGTAATTTCAAAATCCATCCAGAAATAAGAAAGTTATTGACTGCGTTTAAGTTTCGGACCCTTTTTTGACCTTCGACCTCTAAGTATGACCGTGACCGTGGAGGTTAGGACCTGGGTTTTGCACGTGACACATCGTCTCGTGTCAGTTAAGAATTCTACAAGGTGATTTCAAAATCCATCTAGAAATAAAGTTATTGACTGCGTTTAAGTTTCGGACCCTTTTTTGACCTTTGACCTCTAAGTTTGACCTTGACCTTGGAGGTACGGACCTGGATTTTGCACGTGACACGTGGGCTCATGATGGTTAACATTCCTGCCGAAAAATTTTAAAATCCATCAAGAAATAAGGAAGTTATTGACCGCGTTTAAGTTTCGGACGCACGGACGGACGGACAGGGGCAACGCTATATGCCCTTTCCACCATTTTTCGAATGGCGGGGGCATAATAAAACATGGTTCTATATAAGTGACAAGTTCCTAATACCATATATTATACCATTAGTACCGTATATTTGATTTTTTTTTTCAGTGTATGATCATTTTTATTGCACCGAATGAATTTTCACGAGTGTCGAAGTCACGAGTGAAAATACGCCTTTTGGAGTTCATGAGGGAAATAAAAATCGATCTTACACTGAAAAAAAAAAATCCTGTTTCTTATATGCTTCGAACTGTACATAAACATTTTCCATGGTTGTTTCGCGTCGATTTAGAAGTGTTCTGTGTGTTAACAGGGTATAATATTGGGTGTAAACTGAAAGTTAGCACCTGGAAAACAGCTTGGAATGTTACTGAGGTCACTTGAAATTTGCTTTCAAATAATGTCCGCAGTTGTCTAGCGTCAATTAGCTAAACGTTATATATGTGTGTAAAAAATACGTCATGCACGTTTTCACGTCATTCAGACTTTGATGACGTCACTTTTAGCAACTACGCAACGTAAATAACGCAAGCGACGCCAGACGAACTTAACAACTGCGGACATTATTTGAAAGCAAATTTCAAGTTAACCATTTGGTAAACTAACATTCCAAGCTGTTTTCCAGGTCCAAACTTTCAGTTTACATCCAATATTATAGTACCCTGTTAATAGCACAACCGCGTCTAAGTTCGTCACGTGACGGGAGAATATACCAAGCAAAATCGTCTTTATTTGAACAAGTAAGCAGTCCGAGGGACAGCCAAATCCCCCGCCGCACTTTGTAATCAAGGCTCAACCTTGTGACCTTCATCTGTGACCTTGACCTTGAGTTGGCATGGTTTATTTATTGGTTCTGCACATCAGCTCACTGAGGGGGTATATTTCAAGAAAAATTAATGAAAATTCTTCCAGGGGTAAATGAGATATGGAATGGACACAAAATTCCAAGTTTCAAACTCGTGACCTTCACCTTTGACCTTGATCTTGAGTTGGCGTGGTTTATTTATGGGTTCTGCACATCAGCTCAGTGAGGGGGATATTTGACGAAAGTTTAATGAAAATCCTTCCAAGGGCAAAGGAGATATGGAACGAACACAAAATTCAAAGTTTCAAACTCGTCACATTCAACTGTGACCTTGACCTTGAGTCGGCATGGTTCATTTATGGGTTCTGCACATCAGCTCACTGAGGGGGATAATTGACCAAAGTTTAATGGAAATCCTTTGAAGGGTAAAGGAGATATGGAACGGACACAAAATTCAAAGTTTCAAACTCGTGACCTTTCGATGTGACCTTGACCTGGTTTCGGCATGGTTCATTTATGGGCACTGCAGATCAGCTCACTGAAAAGAATATTTGACCAAAGTTTAATGACAATCCTTCCAAGGGTAAAGAAGATATGGAACGGACACAAAATTCAAAGTTTTAAACTCGTGACCTTCAACTGTGACCTTGACCTTGAGTCGGCATGGTTCATTTATGGGTTCTGTACATCAGCTCCCTGAGACAAATAATTGACCAAAGTTTAATGAAAATCTATCAAAGGGTTCAGGAGATATGGAGCGGACAAGAAAATGTTATGGACAGACAGACAGACAGACAGACGGACGGACGCACGGACGGACGGGCAGACGGACAGACGAAGGCCATTCCTATAATCCCCCCTCCGCTTCGCGGCGGGGGATTAAAAAAAATAATGGAAAGCTGTAAATCACTCATTCTCAAATGAATTGCGATATTGCAGTCGCCGTATATTTTCTGAAACCAAGCAGTCATTTTTACCCAATGCATACGTTTTTATATGACAGAACAACAGGTTCCATGATAAACCTCCTGTAGAAAAGTACCTTTTCAGGGAAAATGAGCCACGGGAAAACCTGGTTTTGTAATGTTCAAGACTGTCGCTTTTCGAATTCTCTATGTTTGCACACTTACATATTTGCAATTCCACTAGACAGGAAATGGGTAGGTGGTTTCCATAAAATTTACATATTCTGGGTAGAAAAATAACTACCATTAGTAGGACCACATGGAGTCTAACTAAGTATTTTTCCCCCGATTATGGCTGTCGCCGAAATTTAATTTAGCATTGTAATGTACGAGACGACGTTTTTCTCCTTGATATTTCAAAACAAGGTTTAAGTTTTTATACACAGAAAGATGACCGAATGGAGATTCTATATTATAATAAACATATAAGGTCGTTTGATGTTACCTGTACAATAGGAATTTAAAAATACTTGCCATACAAAAATGTTCATAGATTTGTTGCAAAAATGCATGTAATGTTCCCGATCATTATACCAGACTTATTACGTATGTATCGACAAAAAATGCTAGATTGAATTAAACTCCCGCAATGTGTGACTAACACAAATACATCATCTGGAACGAAAATAATATTTTGATGTTGAAATTCCCTCATTTCCAGTGTTTTGTAATGTTCGAGACCGGTAATGTTCAATACCGAAAATTGTTAGTCTAACAGCTTGATCACATTGCTCTCACGTGGCACGGTTTTCCATTACCAGATTACGTAGTAGAAAGTGTCTGCAGACGACATGGTTGCCTTTTCCGGTGTTTGATGGGTGGGGGAGTCGGCAGACAATACCACAGTTAAGGGAAAACAGAAGCCATATTTTGTTTTTAAATATCTGCATAGAAACTTTTTATCTTTTTCCAATATTATTTGCCACAATTAATATTGTTCAATTAATCTGGTTCCACCAAAAATCATTATTAATGAACAACATTTGCACGCTAACAAGATCATTATTCTATGCAATAAGCAGTGGATGTATACGATGAAATGTCCGCTACATTTAGTATCGAACATGACGGGTTTGCTATGTTAGCCGTCCAGGGATAATGACTGCAAATAAATTAACTATTTTGAATTGTGCACCTTATTTGTGTAAAATGAACACGCTTAATGATATACATGTTTACTACATGTTCACCAATAGCTGCAAACAGTAACAATGTTGATTCAAAATTTATTACTTATTTTCTATTCTGGATTTGCGTCCCATAGCTTATAATCTTTTCCCAAATACTATTTGCCAGAATGAATATTTCAATATGAATTGTGCAATGTTAAGATGGCACTTCAACTCTCCAATTTGTATTTCCAAATGCATATTTTGAATGTTAAAAAACATTGTAAGTGCAGTTTATGTTACTAAAATTCTGGTATCGAACATTACAAATTGTATCGAACATCCCAACCTAAAATAAATATGTTTATTTGAGGGTATGCTGGTTTACTCTTGATAATGTTAACTAGATACAACAAATATAATATCAGATTCCTTTTCAATTTTACATGTAGAAATGGTAAAGTGGCATAGGATGTCCCTTTACCGTGTATGGTAATGTCCGAGACCATCATAGCTGCCATCTACAGACATGCATATGTTTAAATTTCTTAGACCTTTTTCACAAACTCGACAAAGCGTGTTACTTTCTTCAAGCTGGTAGACAAAAATTGGTTACATTTTGAAAATTTTTGTAAAGAAAAATATTGCTCTGGAATGCACTGTAATGTTCGATACTGGATTCTCGCAGTTGTATCATTAATTTTACATACTTGATTGTTGAGAACACAAGGCCATGCGACTGTTGTGTTTATATATGAGAGATATGTCTTTTAATGTTTCGGCTGCCTTAAGAACACAGTTTATCTGTCAGGAGAGCATATTTTATACATTAAAGTATATACCGAGGCTTTTTGTGTAATAGCGAAGCATATGACTGAACATGCACTGTTACATTAGTTAGATCCAAAAATTGAATGAAAATGACACTAACAGCTATATTGTCAGTGAATCACGATAGTAGACTACTTGACTTATAGAAACAAAATCACTGTAATGTCCGCGACTTTTTAAATATAATTCATATAAACGTATTGCTTATGTTGATCGTTTATCTAAAGTAATATTACTTGTGTTCCTTATTTACCACTCAATACCTGTTCAAATGCAATAGTTGTAGGTGATCTAGCTTTATGTGCTTCTCTCAAAACAAAACGAAAGTTGTATGTTATCAGAAAACTATTTCTTTTTCTGTATTCTCTAACCAACCCTGAATTTCATTCAAAATGGTTATTCATTTCTTTACCATATATATGACCATATGTGCAATTTTGTCCCCGCTTAATAACCCGGTCGTAAGTTTCTGTCATTGCGAGCTGCGGTCTCTTGATTTTTGTGATGTTAAAGAAGTGGGTAACAAACAAATAGATTGTAGCGTACATTTCTCACATTCTAAATTTATCAAAATACCGACATATTTCTAACTGTTGGGGTGAAATAACTTTTCATTTCTTGATCAAGGAATTTTAACTGAGTATAGGTACATGTTTAAAATACTTTATTGTGAATATATCGGTGACTGAATTTAACTAACTTTATAATTTGACTTTTTAAACGGCTAAAATCCCAATTTATTTGAGAATGAGTGAATTTATAACTCCAGAAATTTAGGTTAAAAATTATAAATGAGAACAATATCGGTATTAATTAAAACCAACCAATCGCAACACGTTTTTACCGTTTGCTAGTTTTTGAGGCTAATGCCTTCTTTTTAATATAGATAACAGAAAAAAGCATTATATGGAGTACCCGTAGTCATTTATTTTCCCTTAATCACGTGAACAAGTCCGTGAAATGGACACCCCCGTAAACCCCTTTTTATATAGAGAAAACTGGGGTTTGCGGGTGTAAACATTATTTTTCTTTCTGTAGCGAGACATAGGTTGTGGGTACTCGTTAGAATAGGCGCCTGTTGTGCCTTGAGACAGTTTTATGAAAGAATCTTACAAATTACCTGCACATGCATGACCATAAATCGGAGTTTTAATTACCATTTTCTCAGAGGTTGGCTTTATATAAACAAGAGGTCCGATTCTGAATTTGCATGTCGCCTTGCCGCTTATTCTGCCTATGATTTACTGCAGTTTCAATTAACAATAGTGGAACGTATGAACAGAACAAAACAGAACAAAACTTATATTGGAATAAACATCTCAGGGCACCATTTGTGGCATATGAGAACAAAATACATGTACAATTACCGAATATATGTGATCTACAATTTTATCATATGACGTCGCGTCTGAGGGTGTAATAACGCCATATAATAAATTCGAAAATCCACTAATGGATTAAATATGCAAATTAGTTAGAAACGCCCCGTAACGTTACATGTATGACGTCCTTAACAGCGTCGCGTTTACTAATGGCGGAATATTGACAATTTTGTTAAACAATCGTGAATAAAATGCGTTTTAAATGTCATATGATAAATAGAATCTTGCATTCGTGCTCATGCATTATTGAATTTATTTAACTCGTTTGGGAAAAGGGATAAAATGCTCGGCAAAGCCTCGCATTTTATCCCTTTTCCTCAACGCGGTTAATAATTTCAATAATACATGAACACTCATGTAAGATCCTCTATATATCAATCTACAGAATTACCATATCTGTTGATAGAAAAAAGAAGAAGAAAAGCGCACAAAAATGAGGATGTATTGTTTAACACTTTGCTTTGGGAAGATATATCGTACAGTCGTTATGCAAATGTTGTAAGTATTATTGATATAAAATAAAAATAAAAAATTTGGGTATTGTTGTTATTAAAAAGGAAGTCGAATTTGAGCGTATTTGGTTACCTTGTATAAAAGTTTGATAATTACCTCTATGTGGAAACTTGTACATTCGAATAAGTAATGAAATTCGTCACCTATGTTTCTGGAGTTACAGAGAGGGTATATTCTTTCACTGTAATCAATATTTTCCCACCTACCAGTTTCGACTGGAAGCTTGTGGTTACCTGCTCGGAACTTCAGTATTAGAAAATAGAATGACTCTGGCAGTACATTTAAATATGACTCAAAGGAAATATCGAGCTTAAATATTTTGATATAAAAAAAAATCAAAATTTGGGTATTTCTATTATTAAAAAGTAAGTCGAATTTGAGCGTGTTTGGTTGCCTTGTATACAAGTTTGATAAATACCTCTGTCTTGCTATGTTGAAACTTGTACATTCGAATAAGTAATGAAATTCGTCACCTATGTTTCTGGAGTTACAGAGAGGGCATATTCTTTCACTGTAATCAATATTTTCCCACCTACCGGTTTCGACTGGAAGCTTGTGGTTACCTGTTCGGAAGTTCAGTATTAGAAAATAGAATGACTCTGGCAGTACATTTAAATATGACTCAAAGGAAATATCGTGCTTAAATATTTTGTAGTTTGTATCCTTCGAGGAATTCTCCATTTGTGCTTGTATTAACTGCAGTTGTTGACTTTTTAAGATTTCATTAATTTGGGATTTTAAACTGATTGGATGATTAACTGTTTGTGAAATCCATATATCGTTTCTCCCTGCAGATTGTAAAATACTCGTAATATATGTGACCCATTTAAGAGGATAAAATCCCATTTCAGTATCGATCAACAAAATTCTATATACCAGAAATGCCAATTTATTTTGTTTACCATTTATAATTGAAAACCAATAGTTCAGCATTCTTACTTTTTAATATTAAACTTCAGTGGGTAGCGAAGTTCTGAGTGGAGACTGTACAAAGGTGTGCTTTTTCTTACAAAACATTTTTCTTAAGAACTCATTATGCAGTTTTTCTATTATGCCTGTGTTTTCAAAACCCCAAACTTCAGAACCATAAAGAAGAATCGGAACAACAGTGTGGTCAAAAACTCATGTTCAAACAGCACGTGAATTTCAAGATTTGAACACGGCTTCTGGCCCAATCAAGATTAGCTTCAAACAGCTTTATTCATAGAATTCTGCTGTTCCGCACACAAGAAGAGATACAGAGACACCTTGCGACTGGTACCATCGAGCCTTTTCATCATAATTAGGATTGCATCATTCCCGTGTTTTTTGGTTGTTGTGTGTGTTTTTTTTTTTCTCTACTAATAAAACAAAAAGCGTTTTTACTGCGAGAGGCTGGGTGTTAAATAGATTTTACGTGGCCACAATCCTCGCCCTTGGTTCTGTCGTGGCCAGTCCACATGAAGGATTTCTAATTAATTTGTACAACATCTCCGAGAACATAAAAATCAAACGAATACAGAGAGGTGAAAAATCAATTAGGACTCGGCAGCATGAAATAACTGAAATGCTGGAGCCAAAAAAAATACATAATAATAATAACAATAAATAAATAAATATCAGCTGGACTCCGATGGGCCTAACCAGAGACAGGCACCAACCGCGACATTACATATAAAAAGTTTAAGTAAGTGCTTAGGTCGGAGCCGTCATAGAGTCTGAGGCCCGACCCTCCGGCGTGCAATAAAAGAAGGAAACAGCCGGCCTCGGTAGCTCAGTCGGATGCCTGTCTGACTGGTGACCAGGAGGACGCGGGTTCGATACCTGCCGGGGTCGGCAACTTTCTTTCGTGGAGATTGATCATGAAATCTTTTCTATGGTCATTGATTCAAGAAGGGCAGTTGTCAGTTTCTGGCGAAAGAATGTGCAGTGTACTGGTTAACCGCTTCCGTATAAAAAATAGAAGCGATGGCAATGATCAGGAATCAATACAATTAACCCCAGCTCCCATCATAGACACCAAAGGGAAAGAAGCACAAACATGAAACAACAGACACTAATGGAAACATCAATAGCGGAAAGCCAAAAGGACAGTTACTTTCCCACAAAATGGCCAATTGGCCATCCAAAACAAAATAATATCAGCGACACAAACACCCAAAGACAAACCATAACAAAAAATAAACCCCGACAGAAGAATCGCCTTGGAACGGACAGTGAAACGAATTCCACTGGGGGTGGGGGCTTAAATCGATTTTACGCGCCCACAATCCTCGCCCTTACTTCCGTCGCGATTTAGACAAATAATTTGTTCAGTCCGCATGAAGGCCTCCTAACTCATCAGTGCATCATCTCCGTGAACACAAAAAAATCAAACAACCACAGAGATTAAACAACGGTGAGGACTCGACAGCACGAAACCACTGAAATGCTGGAGTAAAAAGAAAACCAACAGTTAGACTCCGACAGGGAAAGTGTGAAAAGGTAAACTGATCGGCTCAAAGATGACCTAAAATAGTGTTGACTGGGCTGTTAAACTGTAATACAAACAAAAACAAAGAAGGAAACAAAGTTATCAGCCGTGATTTGGTTAACTAGCATGCAGTATGTCGTATATTGTTTTATTGTATTATGTTGTACCAAATCTTTTTATAGTGAAGAATTATTTTACGAAATCGGGTACTGTATTCATTGCAAGCATCTACATGTACTTTTCAGAATTTATTTACGAAGTCACCATAAAATTCAGGTTCCAATAAGCCTTGTTGCTGAAGAGCTATTAGTCCCTGATTGAATTTTGAAAATTAAATCGAAATGACGTCTATAAAACTTAGCCTCGGAAAAGGCTTTGTGATTTACATCTTAACTTCAAATTATGGAGCCATGAAAGATACAATTTATTGCGCGCGTCTGTTTTTCTGATGTTAAGATATTAAAGAAGACGTATTATAATCTTATGTATCAGATAAGTGTTGTCATGAGGACAAGACAAACTGCTACTGGTTATAGCAACGACCTAGCACCCAACTACATACTAGAGATCAATCTTAAAAATAATACTGATAATAATTATAATCATAATGCATCTTGTGTGGTGTCAGCTAGATATTATCTGCAAGCCAACATGACAGGTCGCAAGTTAAAGGGATAATAATTCACATTTGACATCGAGTTACGGATGACAAAAAATAAACCAATGTCTCTCGCTAATCTATGTGCCTGAGCAGGACACGAGAACAGGTTTTCAAAAAAAAAAAAAGTCTTGTTAAAGTGAAACGATGTTTCATCTAAACATTTGATAAACACAATATTCTTTCAGAAATGCTACTTACGTTGTATTTAGACCGAATTGCAGTTTTTGCAATAAAATGAGCCGGGGACAGAATTTCCTACAATTTACATGTGCGCCTATCGAAGAATCAGATCAGCATGTGCATCCAAATAGTCTGACAGATGACTTCCTTGAAGATGGGAAGTGTTACGGACCGCAATTCCTCTCTTCAGTTATCTTCCTTGGAAGATTATGCAGAGCCAAAACGTTAATAACCACTCTCTGATAACTACGTAAGGGAGTCGTCTTTGTCTCATTGGTCAGAGCATTGGTCTTTCACCCGAGCGGCCCTGCATCGAATCCCACCATAGGCGAGATTTTTCTTCAGCTATGCTTCTTTCCTTTGTTACGGCTTTCATGTGGCAAGACGGTCAAAGACAAAAAGTCAAATTAATTTGTCTAGCCCCCGCCCATCGGGGCTTGAAGAAATAGATGGACTGCACGATGCTTCCACGCAGAGCTGAAACCGACCCGCACATGAGTACTGGTCAACCGCTTAGAGAATCTAAGCCTGCCCAGGCAATGCGGTGCAAGTCGGCCCGTCCATGCTTATAAACCCTATTGGTTTCATTGGGTGGCAGGGCTTGAGATGTCGTTTCATCTCAATGTCGGGTAAAAGTCCCACAAAATTGAAATGTCTCCAAAATTACCTTTACTGTGTTGACGGGGACGTTAAGCTTAAAAAATCAAACAAATTAATTTGTCATTTAAAAATGAGGCTATAATGACCAATTATCCTGGACATGTTACTTTTAGATATATACGTATCTAAAACTTTTTACATTTTTTTTTTTTTTTTTTTTGGTTTTTGGTTTTACGGCCCTTTCAAGATTATTTCACTCATATCGAGCCGATCGTTAATCAGAGGTGGGCGAAAACCGGAGTACCCGGAGGAAAACCACCTGACCTTCCGTTGCAGAACTTGGCGTCTCACATATGACCCGAGCGAGGCTCGAACCACAGCGGTGAGAGACCTAATGATCAAGAGTCAGCGCACTTAACCACTAGGCCACGGAGGCCCGTACCTAATACTTTTTACATTCCTGAATAAACTCTAAGGAATGTTCAGAATCGGAATCGTTACTGGTGATACATCAAATGACATTCATACACCAAAACCTGTGACATTTGAAGTTAGTCCCTATGGCTCTCACCAAAGAGTTAAACTGAGCTAGACACTCCTCAGCACTTTCAGCTGTGGAAATGATCGAATCGGGAAGGGCAGTCCAGTCTGTAATGGTCCGCTGGAAGAAAGAACCTTTGTAAATGTCAGTTTTTGCAGAAGGGGCCTAAAACACCAATGAATGGTGATTTCTACATGCCTAGCTGGGGGAAGAAGGTCATCTGTTGGAACGCCTGCAGCATCCTATAGACCTTTGTATACTAGTGTGAGTCTACTATATTTTTCCTAATATTCTAGTCATACTCCCAGTTTCAAAGCAGTATAGCTAAGTTTATCTCTTTGGTAAGAACTAGGGACTAACTTTCTGGTGTATGAATGTCGTTTGACGTGTCACCAGTAACAATTCTGATTCTGATCCAACTTAACATTTTTTAAATAACAAGTTTTAGGCTTGCTGTTTTTTTTTTTTTTTTTGTTTTTTTTTGTTTTTTTTTGTTTTTTTTTTTTAATATATGATGCATCTAATTAACTACTGACGCTGGCGCTGACATGTGTGCCATGTAAAGTAGAAGTAAAACAAAGATCAGGAATTGATACAATTAACTTACTCCATCCATAAAAGACACCAAAGGGAAAGAAATACAAACATTAAGCGACCAGACCATAATGGAAACCTAAACAAAGGAAGGCCATATGGACAGTTACTTGAGCATATTGTTTGCTCAAATATTATGGCTCAGGCCTAAAAAAGAATAGCCGTGTTTCCGCTAACCCGGACGACCCGGCTTCAGACCCTCCGACTCTACTATTAATAAACGAACAAAACAAAATTAAAACACCGACCCTACCATTTTCAATTTCCGACCCTCCCCAGTGTCGCCTTTGCATTTTCCCATAGTAATTTCGCGTTTTAAGTACATTTTTATAGTTTTTGGCAATTCTGAGCATCTAAAATGAATTATGATATACGGCGCAAGTCTAAACATGACTTTTTCTATTAACAAAAAGAATGTACAAAAACAGAAACACATATAGGCCTTATAGGCCTACATTCCTATAGGCCCGACCCTATTTTTTCGGGAGAAAAAATAGAATAGAATAATAAAAAAAAACATTCTTCTACCAAATTTGTTTTCGGCGTGTAAGCGGAAACACAGCTATGTTTTTTTTTACGCCTCACTACGTGAACACCAACGTTTGTCTGGCAGACAACATGCATTTAGGAAAAAGCACAGTTGTGAAACAGAGCAGTAATAAATGAATTGGTAAAATCGTGGACAAAGGAGGACAGGTGGATACATTTATACTGGATTTTGAAAAAAAAAAAAAACTTTTGACACCCCCCCCCCGCCCCCCACCACCACACACACACACATGAACTACTAAAAAGCAAACTATATCTGTATGGCATTGGCGGTAATACCCTAAAATGGATAGGTTCTTTCTTTTGCTACATAAAACAGCGAGTTGGTTGTTGTTAATGGGGAAACTTCTGGGTGGGCTCCAGTTTTGTCTGGTGTCTCACAATGACTGATCTGGGTCCGTTGTTGTAAATGACATTTTTACTGACATTGATTCCTAAATAAAACTGTTCGCAGATGGCTGTGTTTGCTATAGTGAAATTAGAAACTCACAGGACTCATTGATTCAGAGGGATATAGATAGATAGATAAGGGTGTTGGGCTATAAAATGGGGTATGCTATTTCAGCCAGTTAAATGCAATATCATGCAGAAAACTAGGAAAAGAACAAACAAAATTGAGGCTTCTTATACTTTAGAGGGAATGGTCCTCGAAAATGTGGATTCCATTAAATACCTTGGTGTGACCATCTCACATGACTTGAGATGGAATATTTATATAAGCAAAATGTTTACTAAGGCTAATAGAACAGTTGGCTTCTTGAGGCGAAATCATTATTAATGTCCCAAGATGTTAAAGAAGCAGCATATAAGGAACTCGGTGTCCCATCTTGGAATATGGCAGTTGTTGTTGGGACCCCCAATTGAATAGTCATTCAGGAGGAGATGGAAAAAGTTCAAAATAGGGCAGCTAGATTTGTTACCAGCAATCAAAACTTTGAAACTGGAAGTATGACTGAAATACTGAAAAACTTAGGATGGGAGTCTCTGAAGAAAAGGAGGAGAGCCAGTAGGCTTATACTCTTGTACAAAGGTCTAAAGGGTGCTACCAGTATTCCAACAGCTGACCTTATCCCTCTCCCCACATTTAGAAGTGGCAGAAAACATCACTCTTTGGCATTTCAGGTGCCCTCTGCGAGAACTGAAATCTACAAGGGATCCTTCTTCCCTCTATCTATCTTCATATACAGAGTCGGTCATACTTGGCCATTAACTCGGTTAGGTGGTGCGCTAAATTTAGAATTTAGTAACAAAGAAAAAAAAAAAAAGAAATCACTGGATGAGTTCTTAAAACTATTTACAATCTGCTTTCAGGGGTGTACTAAAACGCATACCTCTGAGTCCCAATCTATACCATGCGGGCTTTCAACTCCTCTGCTGTTTTTGCATTTATCAAAGAAGAGGAGAGACTATTCCACTTAGGATTAGTTCTAGGGAAGAAAGAATTCTTCAGGGCATCACTATAGGCCAGGTACCTACGATATTGACTGTTGTTTTATTTTGATCAGGTACCTACGATATTGACTGTTGTTTAATTTTGATGCCCTTGTTTGAGTTGAACTAGTCACAGGGGCAAGTATTTATCTTTATTAAAAGTGTATCTTATAAAAGAAGGTTAAAGAGGACAGCTCACGACGGGCCTCCAACGATGGCCATTACAGCTCATCAAGCATATCGCGAACACTACTTTTGTTCCGCCATCGCCTGCAGGTCCATCGGGCAGCCGTTCTCTGAATCTTCTCAACCTGTTGAATCTGAGTTTTAACATGGGGTGCCAAACAGGTGATGCATACTTATGTTGAGGTCGAACCAATGTTTTGTATGCAACATCCGTTGTCTGCCTAGGAGCAAAAGCTAAATTGCGTCTAAGAAATCCTAATGTCCTAGTTGCCTTGGATGTTATCTCAGAAATATGTTGACCCCAATCCAGGTTGTCAGTGATGGTGATGACAAGATATTTTTGCGGATTGGATGCTGATGCAGTGAGTAGTCGAATTTAATCTGCTTGTCTGGAGGTACCAGTGACACCCTCATTGACTGATATTTGGACACATTGAACTGCATTTGCCAATCTGTCTCCCAACGTGCTAGGCTATCCAGGTCATCTAGTAAGATATGGCAGTCAGAAGGAGTATATGCATTCATATACAAAACACAATCATCAGCAAACAATCCGGCCTCGGTAGCTCAGTCGGATGCGCGTCTGACTAGTGATCAGGAGGATGCGGGTTCGATACCTGCAGGGGTCGGCAACGTTCTTTCGTTGAGATTGATCATGAAATCCTTTCTACGGTCAATCTCTCCCTTCCGCTGATTCAAGAAGGGCAGTTGTCAGTTTCTGGCGAAAGAATGTGCACTGTACTGGTTAGCCGCTTTATATGTATATTATGTTCTAAAAAGGGTTATCCTTTGAAAGCAAGGAATACACCACAGAACAGGAAAATATGGAATGCACATGTTTTTGGGACAGACTAGCTAGTTTCGGCCAATATGGCCTCATCAGCGACCCTCAAATATTTTCAAAATTTCACAATGGAATCATTGATCCCAAAGGACAAGAAAATATAAACTACACTATAGTGTAGGGCAGGGAGATTTTTTACGGTCGCCACTCATTCCCAGACACCAGCTGAAGTGACGGTAAATATGTTCTAGAAAGGGTTATCCTTTGGAAGCAAGGAATACACCACAGAACTGGAAAATATGGATTGTACATGTTTTTTGGCCAGACTAGCTAGTTTCGGTCAATTAGGCCTCATCAGTGACCCTCAAATATTTTCAAAATTCCACAATGGAATCAATGATCCCAAAGGACAAGAAAATATAAACTACACTATAAGCCTGCCTAGGAAAAGTGTGGATAGGTAAACTGACCGGCTCATAAATGACCTAAAATAGTGTTGACTGGGCCGTTAAACTCCAATACAAACAAATCAGCAAACAAACGAACACATGAGCTGATGTAATGTTGGTATCGACCACCTAACAACACAGTCGAAAACTTCCAGTTATTTAAAGATCAGCTTGATCGCATTAAGTCTCAGAATAAGGGTAAAACACTTCCCGCAGTACATGTCCTAGGTTACTTCAACTTCAGAGAGATCGTTTGGTCCGATAGGCTCAGCAAAGAAGGCACGACGCCGAATCCGTCAGAAGGACAAATATTGGTTGACATTATAAATGATCATGGCTTAGAACAAATTGTTAACTCCCTACTCGAGATAAGAACACTTTGGATTTGATTCTTACAACTTTACCAGGACAATTTGAAGATATTCAGTATCCAGACAGGCTAAGTGATCATGGTAATGTTTCAGGATTTCTAAAAATCTTCACACCCCAATAAAATAGCTCATAGAAAGGTGTACTTAAATCAAACGGGTGACTATGAAACTATGCCCTAATATTTGCGAAAGAGAAATACTTAAATGGTCATTCAGACGCTCGGTCTGTCCAGGAGAACTTTGATTTTACAAAGTCTTTCATCCAAGCTTCGTCCGAAAATCATATCCCCTCCAAAACTAGCAGGCCTGTATCTTTAATTCCTTGGATCACACCAGAAATAAGAAGAAAGATTGCACGACCCGCAGAAAAAGCAACCGACTGAAGTCGGTTGATTTCTAAGTGTGCCCTAAAATCACTGTGTCATTCTGTCATTCTATCAGTCTGTCATTCTGTCAGTCTGTCAGTCTGTCATTCTGTCAGTATGTCTGTCCGTCCGTAACCCGTTTGTGAAAATTGGTGATAGTGACTTAACCGCTTGGAATATTTAAACAATTTTTGGCATACTGATAGATATCAATGAGATCCAACCAATGAACTTGCGAAATATTAAATTCCATTTAGTATAGCCTCGCCGAGGCGAAAAATGTGATAATTTTCGAACTGCTTCTCCTCGGAAACCGTTGGGCCGATTGAAGTCAAATTTCATATGGAGCCTCTATGGGATGGGGGAAACCAAAATTTGCTCATGGGGTCCAGGTCACATGACCAAAATGGCCGCCGAGCCATATATGGTCTGTCTGTCTGTCCGTCCGTAACCCGTTTGTGAAAATAGGTGATAGTGACTTAACCGCTTGGAATATTTAAACAATTTTTGACATACTGATAGATATCAATGAGATCTAACCAATGAGCTTGCGAAATATTACATTCCATTTAGTATAGCCTCGCCGAGGCGAAAAATGTGAAAATTTTTTAACTGCTTCTCCTCGGTAACCGTTGGGCCGATTGCAGTCAAATTTGATATGGAGCCTCTATGGGATGGGAGAAACCAAAATTTGCTCATGGGGTCCAGGTCACATGACCAAAATGGCCGCCAAGCCATATATGGTAAACCCTTCAAAAATAGTCTTCTCCAGAACCACTGGGCAGATTTCCACGAAACTTGATAAATAGCATCTGGTACATAGGCCCATTATAAATTGCTAAAATGGTGACCCTGGGTTGACCTTGACCTTCTTTGTGCCTAGGTCAAACTTTGACACATATGCTTTTGTATTGGAAAATTGAGTATGCATTTTATCCTGCAAACGATTCAGAATACAGTACTAAAGTATAAGATATATTTTTGCTTCTTACGATAAGACACATTTATTGGGGGAACCGTTTTAGGTCCAGGTCACATGACCAAAATGGCCGCCATACCCATATATGGTAACACTCAAAAAGCTAAAAGCATCCGGCGGGTCGTGCACTTCAGCTGAAGCACTGGTTCGGAGTAAAAATAAGATTCATGCTAAGGCAAAAAAGTTGGGAAGTGGCAAACTCCGGGCAAAATGTGAATAATTTGGTAGGTGGTGTAAAGGCAAATTCGAGAGACTTCTACAGATATATCAATAGCCAGAAGAAAGATAGGCAAGGTATCCCACCCCTTAATAAAAGAAGAGGGAATGGGGTTGCTGAATCGGACTCTGAAAGGGCAGAGGAATTAGTTGGTCAATTCAATGATGCGTTTAATAAAACTGAGTTCAACGAGGTTCAATTAACGGGAAGATCGGCCTCTTTCATGGAAAATATTGTTGTGTCCTCGGCGGGAGTGATCAAGTTACTTAAAGGCTTAAAACCCGTCTAAAGTTTTAGGACATGATGAGCTTCATCCTAGAGTCCTGAAGGAACTAGCAAATGAGTTAGGTCCAGTTTTGCTCATCTTTTCCAACAATCTCTCGGTACGGGTGAAATCCCCAAAGAACAGGGTGGGGAACCCACGTGACCATTTGATATAGTAAACGGAATTTTATAAGGAAAATCGCTCGCTTCAGGTACGGTTTTTCCCCGATATTTTGGTTATTACAGCACGCATTTTTGCGAGTCATATACCAAAGTACTCTGCTCAACTTCCGATTTTTTATGACGTTTGCTTTGAAGGCAGAAACTGCCTGGTTTTCGAGAAATGCTCGCCCATTTTTTTCCCCGAGCACGACAGATCGTGACAGAGACCACGGCAAACAGCAGAAATCTTAAATGTATTGCAAATAGAGTGTTTTAGATGATCCTACCGCATCCGAAATTGCAAATATTACCTCTAGCATGTTTCCATGTAACAGTTAACACCGATACACTGTTTGTTTGCCTGTTATGCAAAGAGTTATAAAATGATCCAGTTCACGGTACAAAATCTGGAAGGTAAAGTTCACGGTAATTTCCACAATTGTGATAACGTAAACGCCAAACTGATAATGCTTTTCAACATATCGCAAAAACAAGATGGCAATTCACGTGATGTTGGACATGGGAAATACATTTTCGTTGATACATAATGTAGTCCTTTTTTTCCAAATGACTTTCGCATGCCAGACTTAAGATTGAAAACATCTAAACGAACATACGCGAAAACACATGGGCACGACCGCCTACGTTTGTTGTGGAAACAGCTTTTTCTCTCAGACTTATTGGAAGATAAATCAATGCAGTTCACATGGAGCAGCAAAGGAGTTTTTGTATTCAAAAGGTCAGAAAGCGTTTCTCATAAAAGCGAACTCAGACCCTGAGGGTGAAGGTTGGGATCCCACAAAATATACTTAAAATAGAAGCGGAGGCAATGATCAGGAATCGATACAATCAACCCACAGCTCCCATCAGAGACACCAAAGGGAAAGAAACACAAACATGAAACAACATACCCTAATAGAAACATCAATAGTGGAAAGCCAAAAGGACAGTTACCTTCCCACAAAATAGCCAATAGGCTATCCAAAATAAAATAATATAAGCGACACAAACGCCCAAAGACAAACCATAACAAAAATAAACCGCGACAGAAGAACCGCCCTGGAACGGCCAGCGGAAACGAATTCCAGCGGGGGTGGGGGTGGCCTAAAATCGATTTTATGTTGCCACAATCCTCGACCTTACTTCCATCGCGATTTAGTCAAATAATTGTTCAGTCCGCATGAAGGCCACAAAGACCATGCCTTTAAAGACCTGTTTACTTGATGTTCTAGCTGAATGTTAAAATTGAATACCCTGCAGAACAGACTTGCAGATTTAACTTCACTACAGATGGTGTGTGGGAATGTGTGGCGGCGGTAAAACGTCTCCCTGCCCTACATCATAGTGTAGATTATATTTTCTTGTTCTTTGGGATCATTGATTCCATTGTGGAATTTTGAAAATATCTGAGGGTCACTGATGAGGCCTAATTGGCCGAAACTAGCTAGTCTGGCCAAGAAAAACATGTACACTCCATATTTTTCACTTCTGTGGTGTATTCCTTGCTTCCAAAGGATAACCCTTTTATAGAACATATTTAACTTCACTACAGCTGGTGTGTGGGAATGTGTGGCGGCGGTAAAACGTCTCCCTGTCCTACATCATAGTGTAGATTATATTTTCTTGTTCTTTGGGATCATTTATTCCATTGTGGAATTTTGAAAATATCTGAGGGTCTCTGATGAGGCCTAATTGGCCGAAACTAGCTAGTCTGGCCCAGAAAAAATGTACACTCCATATTTTCACTTCTGTGGGGTATTCCTTGCTTCCAAAGGATAACCCTTTCATAGAACATATTACACAAATATACCACGATTTGTTTGTTTCAAGAGCATCATCTATATTGCAAAAGAAAAGGCCTCCTAACTCATCAAAGCCCGCCAGTAATTGTTACTGACCGTTTCGAGTCGGTGCTTTTGCTGTGGTGTTGTTGGGTCTGATAATTTCCTCAGTAATGTATATTTATTAATTTTTAATGACAGATTCATTCTGTGATTGTTCGCTGTGCTGCAAGTTTTAAAGCCCCCCTCCCCCGGCATAGAAATATGAGTCAGCACAAAATGTAGTCCGGCTTTTATCAGTTTTATGCTCACATCTATATATTCCGGTGATTGTTTTGAAATTTTCTCGCATATACATTTGTATACATGCACTGTCTTAAGTTGAAAAATTCCAGGAATGATCAGACGACATATGCCTTTTGAAAAACCAACAATGAATATCTACACAAGCGTACTGGCGTGTTAGTGTCTAAAAAGTGCCATACAAAAACTTAAGGCTGACTACTTTAAAATTTTATCTTATTTTTCAGAGATTGGATTCAGCATTTCATATGAACCAGCTGCCGGCAGATAAGTCATAAGAAATGTCAAACTGCGGCGAAATATAAGAATAAAAGACGAAATATCCTCTGCAACGTTTAAAAATGGCCAGGTTAAGATTTTACCGCTTCCACACGAGTTTCTCAATTTCAGTTTCCAATTACTGTATTTGTAAACGTCCCTTCTACACATGTAAACTGGGTGTATATAGTCATTAACAGTAAACAGCAGTGCAAACCATGTAGAACAGAATGGGATGTCTCATTATGAGCCATTTCACCAGGACCTACACTGTTTGCAAAGGTATCTGTACTTAGCTATAAAGGGCTGAAATTGTACAAAATCATAACGCTTATTTGCTAAGTACGTGACGCAAGAAACTTCAACCGTATGGTAGCATGCCAGCAAAATATACTTCGAACAGTTGTCACTGTCCAACAATATGTAAGCACAGTTGTAACAAATAATTAGTTACACGCCCCAAAACTTCAAGCATCGCACAAAAGGCGCTTTCATTGATTGTAGTACACGACGATAAGATAGGTTGTTGACTGAGCCGCGCATTTGGCCATATATATTTGAGTCTGCACTTAGCACCTTATTTATTTGTGTTGTCATAAAACTGGCTATTTGTTTGTTTGTTTGATTAAGGCGTAACTATACCAAATTTAGTGACACAGTGGCCTTTCGGATATTTTATCTTCATCAGTGTGTCTCAAAACCCCAAAATTGTGAAGCCCAAACGGACGAAGCACAAGACCCGGCAAACACAGTACATCCCCCTCCGAGCACACACCGACCGACGTACCTCATGAGACAGGTCAACTGGAGGCATCTGGCAAGAGACGCCTACCCGCGGACTTATAGGCGTCCCCCACCGAGCCAACATAAGCAAACATGGCCCACACACCACGGAAGTCCCGGGAATCAGGAAGGAGATGTCCAAAGTAGCGAGACTTGCAAAATTTTAAATATTACAAAATATTACAAAAAGTGGGAACCAAATCCGCTAAGATGCATGTCTCACCTGACAAGTCAGTCTTAGTTTTAGAAAAAAAAAGAAATTTATACTTCAAAAATTAAAGATATAATAAAGTTATTTAAATCAGTACTTGAGTACTGACGTCAACACCGCAGTATCAACCTCAACACTAAGGAACTGATCTGAGGTTTAACGTCCCCGCCAACACTGTATAGGCCATTTTGGAGACATTGCTTCCAATTTTGTGGGACTTTTACCCGACATTGAGATGAAATGACATCTCAAAATCTGTTGCCCATTGAAACCAATAGGGTTTATAAGCATGGACGGTCCGACTCGCACGCTTTGCCTGGGCAGGCTTAGCTCCTCTAAGCGGTTTACCAGTACTCGTGTGCGGTCGAATTCAGCTAGGAGTGAAAGCATCATGCAGCCCATCTATTTCTTCAAGCCCCGATGAGCGGGGACGGACTGGTAATTTGTATGTTGTACTAATTGGCAAGTAAAATTAAAGTTTATAACAGCCGAAGATTCGTAATGTGAACCAAACTACAAAATGCACTCCTGCTGTAGCGACGTTAAATATGTTCTGTAAAAGGGTTATCCGTTGGAAGCAATAAACACACCACAGAACTGGAAAATATGAAATGTTCATGTTTTTGGTCCTGTTAGATATATCATTTTTAATTTCAATAAACGTGTTTCAGATCTTGATATTGACACGAAGACTCCCGATACCTGAGATTGTAAAAACTCAGTGTATTGCTATCCTGCTGCTGGTCATATAATTATTTGCCGATTAAAAATTAATTCCTGATTTTAGGATAAGAAATATAATTAAAGAAGGACTGTAATATCGGTTCCTTCTAAAATTTATTTAAAATATTGTAGGGATCAAATCGCTGCTGTCTTAAATGAATTCGGTGATCGATGTTGTAAACGGGAGTAAGTTGAGCATAGTCTGTCTACTTACGTTTTTTTCTACTCTTTATACTAGTACACATCCTCATAATCGTATAAAAGAAAAACTTAATGATTTAACAGAATGAACTTTTTACAAAGAAGATTCTCTCTATCTTGCATGTAATGTTAGAAATGCGATTTTCACTTCTAACGAGCATAAGAATTATACACTATGGTCATGGCAGAAAGTGTGTGAAGCTCTAACCTTTCTACTTGACAATGTTTTCATTAGATTTGGTACTAAGTTATTTAGACAAATTACGGGTATTCCGATGGGAACGAATTGCGCACATCTTGTAGTTGATATGCTCTTGTATTGTTATGAAAGAGACTTCATGATGTCACTTTCTGCTGATAACCAATCTGGAATAATAGAAGCTTTTAGCTCTACTTCTAGATATTTGTAAGATTTATTAAATATTGACAGTTCGTACTTTGGTGGTTTGATCAGTAATGTTTCACCCTCAGAACTTAAGTTAAATAAAGCAAACTCCTCTGATATCGAGGCCCCGGTTTTGTATTTACATTTATCTTTTGTAGATGGATTTGTTTCCTGCGAAGATTTAGAATTTATGATTGTATATTTTCCTTATTTGGATGGTGATGTTCGTCATGCGACACCTACAGTGTTTATATTTCTCAATTCCATTTGCCAGAGTGTTAAGTCATGTGTCTGACTTCAACACTCGTAATAAATTGTTTACTGCTCAAGTTCTAAATCAGGGGTATCAGTATCATAAATTACGTATAGCCTTTTCAAAGTTTAATAGTCGCCGTTCTGATTTGATTTCAAAATTCAACGTTGGACTTAAAACTCTTCTGCAACAAGGCCTATCGGAACCTGAATTTTATGGTGACTGCTATATTAAGTTAGAAAGGTATATACTTGCGATGACTACAGTACCAAATTTCGTAAAATCGTTTTACAATACAAAAAGATTGGGTACAACATAAATGTTATAAGACAGACTGCATGCTTCGAAGTTAACCCAATCACGGTTTGTAACATTTCTACCCTTTTTGAGTGCACGCTGGTGGGTCGGGCCTCAGATTCTATGACGATTCCAGCGTAAATGCGTGCATAAATTTCATTTTATGTAATGTTGGTTGGTACCTGATGCTTCGTCTTTGGTCGGGCCCCTCGGAGTTTAACTGGTGGTTTTCGTTTGCTCCAGCGTTTCATTTGTTACGCGCTGTCGAGTCCTCAATGTTGTTTCATCTCTGTGGCGAGGATTGCAACTGCGTAAAATCGACTTTAGCCCCCCCCCCCCACCCCCCCCCCCACCCCCCCACGAAAAAAGGGGAATACTTTTCACTGACCGTACGAAGACGGTTCTTCTGTGGCGTTTTATTTGTTTAATTGTTTGTTACTACTTGTATGTCTCGTCTGTGTCTTTTTTATTCTGGATGGCCAGTTGGCCATTTTATTGGAAGGTAGGTGTTCTAATGGCTTTCCTCTGCTGTTGATTCCATCACGATCTATTTACTTCTTGTTTGTGCTTCTTTCCCTTTGGTGTCTCTGGTGGAAGATGTAAATTACTTTTATCGATTCTTGATTATTGCTTTACTTCTCAGCAAACATTTAAGTATACTTTACAGGATATCAATCCTCACCTTCTTTTTCTGACCTTTTGAACACAAAAACTCCTTTGCTGTTCCATGTGTACTGCATTGATGTATCTTCTAATAAGTCTGAGAGAAAAATCTGTTTCCACAACAAACGTAGGTGGTCGCGCCCATGTGTTTTCGCGTATGTTCGTTAAGATGTTTTCAATCTTAAATCTTTACTACATGTCTGGCATGCGGAAGTCATTTGGAAAAAAAGGAATACATTATTTATCAACAAAAATGTATGTCACATGACCAACATCAAGTGAATTGCCATCTTGTTGTTGCGATATGTTGAAAAGCATTATCAGTTTGGCGTTTACGTTATCACAATTGTGGAAATTACCGTGAACTTTACCTTCCAGATTTTGTACCGTGAACTGGATCATTTTCTAACATTTTGCATAACAGGCAAACAAACGGTGTATCGTTGTTAACTGTTACATGGAAACATGCTAGAGGCAATATTTGCAATTTCGGATGCGGTAGGATCATCTAAAACACTCTATTTGCAATAAATTTAAGATTTCTGCTGTTTGCCGTGGTCTTTATCACGACCTGTCGGGCTCGGGGAAAAAATTTGGGCGAGCATCTCTCGAAAACCAGGCAATTTCTGCCTTCAAAGCAAACGTCATAAAAAATCGGAAGCTGAGCAGAGTACTTTGGTATATGACTCGTAAAATTGCGTGCTGTATAAAAAATATTTGGTTATGCAATTGTGTGTGTGTGGGGGGGGGGGGGCTCTCAAATGGTTAGATTCCTTCCTTTGCTACAGAAAACAGCGTGTAGTTGTTAATGGTGAATTTTCAGTACGGGCGCCAGTTTTATCTGGGGTACTACCTTGGTGTTACAATCACACACGATTTGAGATGGAATACACACATTAGCAACATGTGTTCAAAGGCGAATAGAACACTTGGTCTCCTGAGGCGAAACCTTCATCAGTGTCCTCAGAACGTGAAAGAGACGGCCTATAAGGGACTTGTTCGCCCAATCTTGGAATATGGTAGTTGTATCTGGGCTCCAAGTGGAGTGGTCCTTAATGAAGAAATTGATAAAGTTCATAATAGAGCTGTTAGATTTGTAACAAGCAATCACTGTTTTGAAACTGGGAGCATGACTGGAATTCTAAAAAAAATAAGATGGGAATCTCTCAAGAAAAGGACAGGAGACACTAGGCTGATACTCTTATACAAAGGTCTAAAGGATGCTGCCAACATTCCAACAGATGACCTTGTTCCCCAAGCTAGGCACTGTAGAAAGCACCAATCAAATGCGTTTCAGACCCTTCCTGCAAGAATTGACATTTTTAAAGAATAGGTCTTCCTCCGAACCATTAGAGATTGGAATGCCCTTCCCGGTTCTATTATTTCGACAGCTGAGGGTACTGAGGATTGTGTAGCTAAGTTTACCTCTTTGGTTAGAGCTAGGGAGTAACTTTCCATATCACAGGTCCTGGTGTATGAATGACATTTGATATCACGAGTAACAATTCTGATTCTGATGTTATCCGGAAGATCATTAAAATACCAAGAAAAGGACCGGTCCAAGTACCGAACCTTGAGGGACACCAGACAAACCGACGCTTGACCATCAAGTACAACTTGTGAGCGCCCAGAGAGCCATGAGCTAATCCATTTCAGTGTGGATCCTCTTATCCCATAATAATCCCATATGTGTATACAATAGCCTCCCGTGAGGTACCTTGTCGAAGACCTGGGCAAAATCCATGATAATTAGGTCAGTCTGTTTGTGGCCACGATTATGGCCCCATCATTGCTCAATATGTCTTTCTTTCTTTCTTTCGACTTACATTTGTGTTCGGTCACATTTGACAGGCCCCGATAGTTCAGTGGTAGAGCGTGCGCTTCGGGAATGGGAGGTTGCGGGTTCGATCCCCGGCCGCTCCATACCAAAGGCGTGAAAAATGGTACTAGGAGCTCCCTTGGCTGACGCTCGCATTATCAGGGGTACTCCTAGGAAGATAAATGAAGGCAGGTAAGTATTTGTTAGAGGATACTTTGTTTGTCGCAATAAAAGCTCTACAGAGCTTATGTTATTTGTTTCAAATATGCGACGTTAAATAAAGCTTCTTTATCTTTACATTAAATTCACTCCAGGTTGCAGGGTTGAAAGCCTACACAGTAATTATATAATTACGATAGGGGTCTTTAACCTGCACAGGAGATGACTCTTCCTGCACAGGGGGCATCCAGTTAACGTCCCGATCCGAAGGACGGTGCACTTCTTGGTATTCATCCCTGCAAATGATGCCAATGGAGTGTGTTCGGACACCAAAATAACCACCGCCCCCAGGGATCGAACCGGGGGCCTCTAGCATCAGAGGCAAGTGCGCTAACCACTGAGCTATCACGCTCCTTATTATGTAATAGTATAATTGAACCATTTGAGTTTCACAAGACCTTCGGCTTCGACATATGCCGTTTCATGTGATCTGTGCAAGGCTTGGCAGCATCTGAAGTTTATTATGATAAATATTTTACTTACCACTCTAGTATTTTGTATTATAGGTAGTTCTCACTTTTAAGCCAAAGTGCAGACAGATTTCTAGGATGCAGATTCTTATCAGATAACGTCACATAAAAAGTCACTGTCCGAAATTGAAGATACATGTATTTTGGAAAAGTATTTGGTAAACAGCACGGAAATTGTTCTGATTGTTGCGTTTATATAATATAGGAGCTTTTTTCGTGACGTACTTCCGGTTCTAAAAATAGAACGGGAAAAGCCCTGGCCGTCAACTGTCGAAGGCAGTGGGACAGATAAAGTGTTAATTACAGCGTAAACCAGTGGAATTCTTTTAAATTTGGGGGGAATTCTAATGTAAGATAATGGGTGAAACAATTGTACTTACTCTCTCTCTCTCTCTCTTTCTCTCTAAGCGCACCAACAATTAGCGAGCGCAGGCAAATGTAAATTACAGTTTGTCGTTAAATGACGCTACGTCAACCGACATGTAGCGTGTCAACAACGTCGTGTCTACATCAAACCAACTTCAACGCGATGCATTGAATTTGACTTTGCAACGTCGATGAAACGTCACAACGTTTCGTTGGCGATAATACGGCGTTGCTTAATAAAATGTCATTTGCCCAGTGCTCGGACCCATCAAGACTCAGTGGGATTGGAACATTAAATTCAAAACAAACGTATAACACCCTTTCGGAGCATAAGAATGTTAAACACTCCTTCGCAAGTGAAATATTTTACAGTAAAATCTGGCAGATTTGTAGATTGGTTCAACCTGCCCAGCCCTTAGGTCTACATTAACCCATTTGGTACCGGAAACCCCAAAAGGTGTAAGTGACAAACAGTGCAGGCCCAGATCAGACGCCACAGAACGCGGCGTCTGATCAGGGCCTACACTGCTTGCAAAAATCCAAATAAATTTTGAAGAAAACACAACCTGACACCCCTAAATTTTGAAAATGATTCCTGCTATATAAAAGGAGGAAGATTCCATTTGGTACAAAAAGGTTTATGGGCTGCTTGGATACAGGGATCAGTCAAACCATCTCAACGGTCACGTGCCAACAAAGTGAGTTGGAGTGGTTGTCGACGGCATGACGTCGAGCCAACGTTGACTCGACGCCCGTCTGTAAGTCCACTCATTGTTTTTTTTCGACTGTCAGTATGTTTATTTGTCTGTCTAACAGTCCGCCCGTTCGTCTGTTAGTCAGTCATTCAGTCAGTCGGTCTGTGTGTCGTTTGTCTGTCTACTGTCAGTTTGTCAGTCAAACCCTTCTCTCTCTCTCTCTGTCTCTCTCTGTCTGTCTCTCTCTCGTGCCAGTGGTCATGTGACAATGAAGTGAGTTGGAGTGGGTGTCGACGGCATGACGTCGAACTAACATTGACTCAACGCCCCTCCATCAGTTCACTCATTAGTTTATTTCGACTGTCAGTATGGACATTTAAATTGCACATGCAGACAGATCGTTGGACAGATTTCTCAAGATAGATAGATAGATAGCTAGTAGCTAGATAGATAGATAGGGAATAAAACGAAAGTTACGTAAAAACTTATTTTGTGAATAACGGTATCTCAAGCCTTTGACATGGGTCTTTCACGAAAAATGTTTCGTCAATTAAAAACGGATTTAGGATAAATGAATTTCGGTAATAAAAGTAAAATATAATTCCTTTCCTGCTCCATTGACAGAAGCCTCCGTGGTGCAGTGGTTACGCTACTCGCCTTGTAAACCAGGGATCGCAGGATCGATCCCGGGCTTCTCCAGACTTTCGGATGAGTCTTTAAATCGAGGTCCCGTCTCCGTATGACCTTAGCTGTTGGTGGGACGTAAAACTAAAACACACTGCTCCATTGGCATCATTAGCAGGGATGAATGTCATAAAGTGCACCGTCCTTCGGATCCGGACGTAAACTGGAGGCCCCCCCTGTGCAGGGAGAACCATCCCCTGTGCAGGTTAAAGATCCCTACCGTAATTACATGATTACTGTGTAGGCTTTCATCCTGCAAAACCTGGAGTGTATGTAATATACACCTGCGGTAATGGTCAAATGTGACCGACGCAGTATCAGAAGATAGATAGATAGAGGCATTATTTCAATGAAAACGGGTATATTTTCTCTCAAAATGTCTGAATATTGTTAGCATTTTAAGTTCCGCCTATACAGACAGACAGACAGACAGACAGACAGACAAAACATTTGAATAGCGATGGCCGTTTCAATTGACGGCCAGTACTTTGCGCATGCGCAAGAATGACGTCATAAACGGAATTCCTAAAACCTCCTATATGCAAGAATTTAAATGAAAATTTCCCCGTTTGACGGCAACTTGGGCCGAGTTGGCTTCTTAAATTGGGACGTCTTGGGTCGACTTTTTTATGGGCCGAATGGTCCTGGGCCAATTTCCTTCTACGTCTATACCTCACCCGTCGCCAGAAACGATACAGATAGTCCCGCACTGCATGACCTAATCAAAGATTGCGAGCGAGGGGAGGTAACTTCCAGACTACGATTCAGATTCAGAACTACGTTTCTGTGCGGAGCGGTGCTCCTATCCAGTTTTGATTTTGTTAACGTTGTAAGCGGTCTATGATTTTGTAAACAACATCATGACTGCCAACTGGCAGCAAGTGCTTGCTTTAGATGCAAAATACAATGCTTATAGGGCCCCAAACAATCCCCAGTTCAGTAAGTTATCGGTTATTCACCGCATCTGGCTTAATCACGGATCGGACCGTTTAGCGCACTCCTGGCAAGAACAGTATCGCAGATCAGAATTGTTACTGGTGACACGTCAAATGACATTCATACACCAGATGCATCTAAGTTCGTTATGTTTAAAACTTCGTTGCATTTGCTTCTTGCGCAAAAATTGCAATAAAGATAGGTACTTGACCCCTGTAACACTGTCGACCCAAACACGGGCATCAAAAGTAAACAACTCACAATATCGTCGGTATCTCCCCTGCTGGCCTTTATTTTCAATGAATCACTTGCTCGGGGCACTGTACCAGATGACTGGCGACAAGCAAACGTAACCCCGGTCTTTAAGAAAGGAGAAAAATATGATGCTGCGAATTACAGACCGGTGTCGCTCACATGCATCTGTTGCAAAACCCTGGAGCATATATTAGTCAGCAACATTAACAAGCACCTAGCCTTTGAAAGCATTCTTGCTGACTGCCAGCATGGTTTCCGAAGTCGAAGGTCTTGTGAAACTCAATTAGTTCAGTTCTACCATGACATAGTGAGCAATCTGGATGGGGCCATTAATCGTGGCCACAAACAGACTGACCTGATTATCATGGATTTTGCAAAGGCCTTCGACAAGGTACCTCACAGGAGGCTATTGTACAAACTAGATCATTATGGGATTAGAGGATCCACACTTAAGTGGGTTAGCTCATGGCTCTCTGGACGCACTCAACAAGTTGTACTTGACGGCCAAGCGTCGGATCCAGTCCCTGTTTTGTCCGGTGTCCCACAAGGTTCGGTACTTGGACCGGTCCTTTTCTTGATATTTATTAATGATCTTCCTGATAATATCAGGTCATCTGTTCGTTTGTTTGCTGATGATTGTGTTTTGTATAGGAACATATATACTACTTCTGACTGTCTTATCTTACAAGATGACCTGGATAGCCTAGCACGTTGGGAGGCCGATTGGCAAATGAAGTTCAATGTGGCCAAATGTCATTCAATGAGGGTGTCACGGCACCCTCCAGACAAGCAGCTTAAATTCAACTACTCATTACATCAGCATACTTTGGAACACGTCCAATCCGCAAAATATCTTGGTATCACCATTACTGATAATCTTGATTGGGGTCAACATATTTCTGAGATTACCTCTAAAGCAACTAGGACATTAGGGTTTCTTAGACGTAATTTGGCTTTTGCACCTAGGCAGACAAAGGGTGTTGCATACAAAACCTTGGTTAGACCTCAATTAGAGTATGCATCACCTGTTTGGCACCCCCATGTTAAAACTCAGGTTCAGCAGGTTGAGAAGGTTCAGAGAACGGCTGCCCGATGGACCTGCAGGCGATGGCGGAACAGAAGCAGTGTTGGTGATATGCTCGATGAGCTGGAGTGGCCATCCTTGGAGGCCCGTCGCGAGCAGTCCTCTTTAACCTTCTTTTATAAGATTCACTCTGACACAGTGTCTCTTAATAAAGATAAATACTTGACCCCTGTGACTACTTCAACTCAAACAAGGGCATCAAAACTAAACAACAGTCAATATCGTAGGTACCAGGCCTATAGTGATGCCCTGAAGAATTCTTTCTTCCCTAGAACTATTCCTCAGTGGAATAGTCTTCCCTCCTCTGTGGTAAATGCCAAAACTGCAGAGGAGTTCAAAGCCCGCATAGTGTAGATTGGGATCCAGAGGTGTGCGTTTTAGTACACCTCTGAAGCAGATTGTAAATAGTTTTAAGAACTCATCCAGTGGGTGTGTTTTTTTTTTTTTTTTTTTTTTTTTTTTTTTTGCTAAATTCTAAATTTAGCGCACCACCCAACTGAGGTAATGGCCAAGTTTGACCGACTCAGTATATGAAGATAGATAGATATACGTTTACTAACCGGAATGGACCCAATAACCGGAACGGACCTGGAATAACCGGAACGGACCTTTAAAATCATTATTTTATCCAATTATCCAATGAATATACTGAATATATGAGGTAGTAGGGAAATTAAGAGTGAGAGGAGGCAATTTTGGATGAAAGATTCTGTATTATACTCACTCAAAGGCCTTAGAAATTAAGCCTAGATTAAGACAGGCGTTTGTAAACAGCAAAGAGGAGGGAACGGGGTTGCTGAATCAGACTCTGAAAGGGCAGAGGAACTAGTTGGTCAATTCAATAATGCGTTTAATAAAACTGAGTTCACGGAGGTTCCATTGACTGGAAGATCGGCCCCATTCATGAATAATATTGTTGTGACAGCTGCAGGACTGATCAAGTTACTTCAAGGCTTAAACCCCAGTAAGGCCTTAGGACCTGATGAGCTTCAACCTAGCGTCCTAAAGGAACTAGCAAATGAGTTGGGTCCAGTTTTTGCACACTTGTTTCAACAGTCCCTTGATACGGGTGAAATCCCCAAAGAATGGCTCTTAGCAAACATCTGTCCACTCTTCAAAAAAGGAGATAGGGCTCTTGCCCATAATTATCGCCCTGTGTCTCTGACTTGTGTTCTGTGTGAATTGCTGGAACATATAGTCTGCTCAAACATCATAGCCCACTTGGAAGAACATAAATTTTTGTCAGACAAACAACATGCATTTAGGAAAAGGCACAGTTGTGAAACTCAGCTAAGCACAGTTATTGATGACTGGGCAAAAATCTTGGACAAAGTGGGACAGGTGGACACATTTATTCTGGACTTCGAGAAGGCTCTTGACATCCCTCCTCATGAACTACTAAAATCTAACTTATTTGGTTATGGAATTGGGGGAAAGACCCTCAAATGTATAGATTCCTTTCTTTGCTACAGAAAACAGCGGGTTGTTGTTAATGGTGAATCTTCGGAGTGGGCTCCAGTTTTGTCCCGCAAGGGACCGTTCTTGGTCCACTTTTGTTATCCCTGTACATCAATGATATTTCCACTGACATTGACTCAGAAATAAGACTGTTCGCAGATGACTGTGTTTGTTACCGGGAAATTAGAGATACAGATGACTCAGTGAAAACTTCAGGCTGACATAGATAGATTAGGATGTTGGGCCCAAAAATGGGGCATGAGATTTCAGCCAGTTATATGCAATATTATGCAGATAACTAGGAAGAGATCTAATAAAGTTGAGGCTTCTTACACCTTAGAGGGAATGGTACTCGAGAATGTGGACTCCATTAAATACCTTAGAGTGACAATCTCACACAACTTGAGATGGAATGCTCATACTAGCAACATGTGTTCTAAGGCAAATAGAACGCTTGGTTTCTTGGGGCGAAATCTTCATCAGTGCCCTCAGGATGTAAAAGAGGCAGCATATAAAGGTCTTGTTCGCCCAATCTTGGAATATGGTAGTTGTATCTGGGACCCCAGTGGAGTGGTCCTTAACGATGAAATGAAGAAAGTTCAGAATAGAGCTGCTAGATTTGTAACCGGCAATTACTGCTTTGAAACTGGGAGCATGACTAGAATACTTGGAAAATTAAAATGGGAGTCTCTCAAGAAAAGGAGAAAAGACAGTAGGCTAATCCTTTTATACAAAGGTCTAAAGGGTGCTGCCAGCATTCCAACAGATGACCTTGTTACTCCAGCTAGACACTGTAGAAATCACCATTCGTTGGCGTTTCAGACCCTTACTGCAAGAACTGACATTTATAAAGAGTCGTTCTTCCCCAGAACCATTAGAGATTGGAATGCCCTTCCAGATTCGATTATTTCGACAGCTGAAGGTGCCGATGATTGTGTAGCTAAATTTACCTCTTTGGTTAGAGCTAGGGACTAACTTCCCACATCACGGGTCCTGGTGTATGAATGTCATTTGACGTGTCACCAGTAACAATTCTGATTCTGATGGGATTCGCGGTCCGTTCCGGTTATTGGGTCCATTCCGGTTAGTAAACGTACCCCAATATCGTAGATACCAGTCCTATAGTGATGCCCTGAAGAACTCGTTTTTTCCTAGAACTATTCCCCAATGGAATAGTCTTCCCTCCTCTGCGGTGAATGCCAAGTCAGCAGAAGAGTTCAAAGCCCGCACAGTGTAAGATTGGGACTCAGAGGTATGCGTTTTAGGATACCTCTGTTATGCAGATTGTAAATAGTTTTAAGGACACATCCAGTGCCTCTCTTTTTTTTTCTTTTTTTTCAGCTAAATTCTAAATTTAGCCACCCAATCAACTGAGGTAATGGCCAGATATGACCGACTCAGTATAAGAAGATAGAGATAGACAGTGAGGTCAAGCTTACCACATTTGGCTGTTTGTATACAATCGCCTTGAGAGTTATCAGATATCACTCTTCACTGCAGGGTTCTCGGGGATGCATAAACAAACTGCAGGACACAAAAAATGTCACAGACACATCCGCAGACACATGTTTTACCTGGGTGGGACTCACTCAAAAGTGTCTATTCGACTGTCAATCACTTACAACAATGCAACTGGCAGTTTAGCAATAGAGATATCCCGTCGGTTCATTAAAGAGCAGATTTGTCAAAAAACACTGACACCGCAACACAAGAATTTGTGTTTCAAGTGACAAGTATGGCAGAGAAACCGCAATCCATACTTAGCATCACCATCCAATACCGGTAAACCCACAGACGTGGGCGAAGCTAAGCGGTTGTCGAAAATCTACTGCATCCCGCCTACATATTGGCGCTGCATATTTAATATTGTCTGGTTGCCGCGGATCATGTAAAAATTCAATTTTACATGTTTGTTTTGGAGTTTAACGGCCCAGTCAACACTATTTAGGTCATTTTTGAGCCGGTCAGTTTACCTATCCACACTTTCCTGGGCAGGCTTATACGTAAGCGGTTAACCAGTACAGTGCACATTCTTTCGCCAGAAACTGACAACTGCCCTTCTTGAATCAGCGGAAGGGAGAGAATGACCGTAGAAAAGATTTCATGATCAATCTCCACGAAAGAATAATTTTACATGTAATATCACCAATAAGTGTATATGATTGTAGTAAAAAAATAGTCGCTGTGAGGTCAGTGTTGGGTAAAATGTGTGTCTATAGAGCCTTGGCTGGGGTCGTGGGTTGGGCATGGCAAACATTGGAAACCCAGATCAGGCTTCACAGAATATGGAGTCAGATCTGGATCTGCACTGTTCGCATAAAAAAGTGGAATTTGGGAGATTATCCGAGCCTGCACTCGGTGACAATTGACCAATCAGTACCCATGCAAGTTCAGCCATAGAAGACATAGCTATGTCATGACGAACAGGGGTGGTCACGAGCGCAGGATACGATAGGAGAGTCCTGGCCATTGATGGGAAACAGCTGCCTTGATTGTCAGATTGTTTTTAGTTTATTAAATTTACTGTCCACTTCTCATGCTGGCCATTTGGGCAGTCGGGGACGCTTTCTTCTTTCCACTAGTGTCGCATTTGTCATCTGCTCGTGACTGCCGAGGACTGTCTGGTCTGATTAATATATGTGCATACCTTTATCTGTAATGGTGAACAATTATAAGTCATCTACGTCTCGCCTTGATTTTAGCTATTTCCTAGCAACACATGGTTTCAGCTTATCATAAAAAGATCTGATAGCTTGATGAGAACAATGTTTTAAAACTGATAAACTGCTAGACTATATTACCTTATATTTTAAACCTCCTTGAAATAATAGAATTAACCCTGGAAATTGTTGTTCCACATTTTGCTTTCACAAAACAACTTCTTTATATTTTAGACGCAAATCCTTAAATTTGTAATGTAAAGTGTGAGGACCCTGATCAGACAAGCTCCTTGTGAAATTCCATTACATACAGAAATGGGAACAGCAGGAAGCTCAGTTATACATGTAAAGTGGCTGAAGTGTATATTTAACCCTGATCCGACCGAACAATACAGCACCTACTTTTGCAAACATCAGATGGCTTTTTAAGAATCAGTATGATCAGATCCTACACTGTTTGTCATGCAGTTTGTGAATTGTGTTCAGAAATTTTAAATTTGATAGTCAGCAATGGGTGTGGCTAAATTAATTTTTTCAGCAGGATAAGGATTAAGTCTCAAAAACGAGACTTATTGGTTTTCTGGGATTCTTCTCTTTTTTCCCGCCAAATTTTTGTCCAGACAAGTGCTCAGTCACCACTAGACAGATTGTTCTGAAATTTTTGGATATGATAATTTGTGATGTTTAATGTCCCCATCAACATGTTAAAGGTCATTTTGGAGATTTTGCTTCCAATTTTGTGGGAGTTTTACCTGGCATTGAGATGAAATGACATCTCAAGCCCTGCCGCCCAATGAAGCCAATAGGGTTTATAAGCATCGGGGGTCCGACCCGCACCGCTTTGCCTTCGCAGGCTTAGATCCTCTAGCCGTTTACCAGTACTTGTGTGCAGTCGGTTTCAGCTCTGCATGGAAGCATGCAGCCCATCTATTTCTTCAAGCCCCAATGAGCTTGGACCCGCGTCTGACTGGTGATCAGGAGGACGCAGGTTCGATACCTGCCAGGGTCAGCAACATTCATTTGTGGGGATTGTTCATGAAATCTTTTCTACGGTCATTCTCTCCCTTCTGCTGATTGAAGAAGGGCAGTTGTCAGTTACTGGCGAAAGAATGTGCACTGTACCGGTCCAGGAAAGTGTGGATAGATTAACTGACCGGCTCAAAAATGACCTAAAATAGTGTTGACTGGGCTGTTAAACTCAAATACAAACAAATACAAACAAAATCCTTTAAGAACAAGGACAATTGTAATATCTCAGACAAGTTCGAATTTGGCTCTAATTTGTCAACCGGTTTCACAGTTACCTTCCCTTGAGCGTGACAAATTTTACCATAGGCTTACAATGGAAAAACAATGTCTCCAACTTTTCTCAGTCATTTCTGATCTGATCTTTATCAAACTTGCAGATAATCAGGCGAGGCATACAGTCTATGTTGAGTAAGAATTTGGACCTTGCAAGACAAATGGCTTTGGAGTTACCTGCCCTTGAGTATAAATATGAGCGAAAAATGGTGTCTCCACTTTTTTGCTGGCCTGTACGAAGTACATGGAAAGCTATTGTTGTCACCACGGTTGTGCTCGTTTGCATGTGCATTCCTGTCACACTGCTTTAAAGTTTTTCGAATGCTTATATCTCGACACTGACTCATGACAGAGCACTCATATTTGGAATTTACATGTAAGTACATGGGCGGGTCTTCTGATGTCCAAAGAGAACAGACCCCTGGGTTCATGTCCTGGGGTGGGGCTAGGGATAAAAAATTTAGAACACCTCTGTAAAACTGTGTTAAAGTTTTTGAAATGCTTATATTTCATTGGTCACTCATCACAAAGCATTCGTATTTTAAAACTTGGATACCTGGGAGTGTCTTCTGAGATTCCAAGACAACACACCCCTGGGTTCATGTCTGGGAGGGGGATGGGGTGGGGCTATGGGGAAAATCTAGGACAGTAAACCTTTGTAATTTTTATATACCTTTCCATTATGCTAACAAATTATAGACACAATTGGTTATATATCTGCCAGCCATGTGACATTGGTTCAAGTGTAAAAGGGTCAAGGTCTTGGTGACCTACATTTCATGGTCCAGTGATTTTGCCTTATGTCTTGAAGCCGTTTTGTTGGAGAAATGTCATACCTGGGATATTATTGCCATGTGACCCTATGATTGACCTCAAAACATATCTAGATCACTGTGACCTATATTTCATGGTTCAGTGGTTTTGCCTATTATCTTGAATGCTATTTGAAGGAGTAATGTCATACCTGGATTATTAGTTCCATGTGACCCGATAATTGACTCCCAAATATATCTGGTCTGTGTGGCCTATATTTCATGGTTCAGTGATTTTGCCTTTTATCTTGAATACTATTTAATGGAGAAATGTTTAACCTGGATTATTAGTTCCATGTGTCCCCATGATTGACCTCAAAATATATCTAGGTCAGTGTGACCTACATTTCATGGTTCAGTGATTTTGCCTTTTCTCTTGAATACTTTTTAATGTAGAAATATCATATCTGGATTATTAGTTCCCTGTAACCCCATGATTGACCTCAAAATATGTCTAGGTCAGTGTGACCTATATTTCATGGTTGTGATTTTGCCTATTATCTTGAATACGATTTGATGAAGAAATGTCATACCTGGATTATTAGTTCCATGTGACCTGCTGATTAACCAAAAATATATCTAGGTCAGTGTGACCTACATTTCATGGTTCAGTGATTTTGCATTTTCTCTTGAATACTATTTAATGGAGAAATGTCATACCTTAGTTCCATGCGACCTGATGATTTACCTCAAAGTATATCTAGGTCAGTGTGAGCTATATTTAACGGTTCAGTGATTTGGCCTATTGTCTTGAATAGTATTTTGATAATGAAATGTTATACCTGGATATTACTTCAATGCAACAGGGTGATTGACCTCAAAATATATGTAGGTCAGTGTGACCTATATTTCATGGTACAGTGATT